>OZ007598.1:213724533-214324533 GCA_963931845.1 Maratus michaelseni | reverse complement strand
TTCAATTTAAAATTTAAATGTGATTAATTAGCTTTTCATTTAAATCAAAATGTTTTATACACTATGACCATTATTAAAATTACACTTTTTATAGAACACATTATTTTCTGTCTGTGAAACATTATTTTCTGTCTCCTGACTGGTTTGATTAAGATTGTCAAAATAACCCATATTATTAAATATGCAAGGGAATCTCATGAAAAAAATAATAAATAATAAAAAATAATAATAAACAAATAACTGCGGAAATTTTCTTGGTTATTTAAAAAAGAAAAAAAAATTTGGTGGTTGTCTATTTATACCTCATAATTAAATAGAGAAAAGGAAAGTACATGAGATTTTTTTTTTTAGGCGGAATTTTTTTTAAACTTTTAAAACTGCTATTGCAGATTAAAAATTAATTGGTTTTTTTAAACATATTAAACTAATTCAATTTTTTATAAAGTTTGTTAATCATTATTAGTTATTTTTTTTGTCATATTTATTTTAAAACTAATAATAATAATAAAAAAAATTTACAAATATATAACAAATAATTGAATTTATTGTAGTTTTATTTAATTATATTAAAAAATTATATTAAAAATACAACTACTGAAATAATTTTTCTAGAAAAGGCTATATTTCATTTTAAAGTAAGGAACTCACTGTTTAAAAAGAAAAAAGTATTTGGTTCTTAACAATACGTGGAAACTTAAGCCATAATAAAACTTTAGATCCTGCCTCTAAAAAAACCACCTATTAATTATGAAAATGAATTTAAATTTATTAAGAAATGTTACATTAAAAAGAAATTTGTTTTACTATATTATATATTAAGTGTCTATTAAGCACATATATCTTGCATACATATATATATACACACATTAAGGCCAGATGAGCCTAATGGATACCCTTAAGGATTTTCTTTAAAAATTAATTTTAATTAATAGTGACCATTATATTCCAGTTTTTTTTAATGTTATATTAATTTGTCAACAATATTTAATAATTCGCATAGTCAGATTTGCTAATGCGAATCACAATTATACTGTAAATAACATAAAAAATGAATAGACTCGAAATTAAAATTAATCAACACGACTTGTTCCAGTAACGGACACCCTATAAAAACTAATAGATTTTTTTTATTTTTATGATTGTATTTAAAACCAAGAATTTAATGAAAATATACCACTGAGACAAAATAGTCATTTTATAGTAAATTTAAAAATTAGGCTATCAATAAATAATAAAATATTTTTGAGAAAAATTCTCTATTTAAATTAATTATTGTCATTATCAGAAGATCAATATTATAATTATTTTAGATAGAAGATTTAAACTAGTGAATTTCAGAAAATTACAGTTTTCAAATTATAGAGGCAATAAGGGAGGTGGGGGAATATTAAATTAAAATAAATTCAGAAAATATATTCTTGGAGTATCTCTGCATGAAATTTATTTTCACATTACAATTCTTTAAATTTAAATTTCATGAAACTACTTTTTTATATATATATATTTAGTAATACAAATATGAAAGAAATGAAACTACAGGTTGAATGCTTTAAATACTAAATAAAATGCTGTCGAAATAAAACTACAGAACTTTCAGTTAAGGCGTTTGATCTGCAGATTTTATAGTTTCATCACTATTTTAAATGTAATTTATGTTCTTAGTATTTTTTATTTATTTATTTATTTATTTATTATCAGAGATAAATAATCAAACTTTGAAGATGGAACGTAATAATTTTTTAACAAATTGTCTGACTTACAAAATTGTCTTCATTTAAAGGTTATGGGCTTAAGCCTCATAAGACCCTCCTATTTTCTATCCCTTTAAACATTATTCCTTGATTCTTGATTGGTTTGATCGATTGTAAAATTTAAAATATGCAAAGCACAGTCATAAAAAAAATAATTAATAAGATTTATTAATAAAAATTTTAATAAACACATGAACTTAATTAAAAGCATCTAATTAAAAAATAATTTTTATTACACTATGGTAACTGCAATTTAAAAATTAAACTTGATTACTTACCTTTTCAGTTAAAACAAAATATATTATACACTATAACCATTATTAAAATTACACGTTTTATAATGGCCACAGGGTGACCTGACCATTATTGGAAATTGCTAAGCATGCCAATAATTAAAACTGATCCTAAAACTATATAATTAAATTCATTTTTGTAATGGACTATTAATATATAACATTTAATATTTTATTTTGCTACAAAATTAAAAAAATACAATTTATGCAAGAAATTAAAGTAGATATAAATAAATTAATTAAAACTAGTTCAGTAAAATTTTCACTCAAAGGCAGTGGAACTGTGAAGCATTATTTTCTATGTCCTGACTGATTTGATTAAGATTGTCAAAATAACCCAAGTTATCAAACATGCAAGGGAATCTTATGTTAAAAAAATAACTCCGGAAATTTTCTTAATTATTTTTTAAACAAAAACTTTGGAGTGTGTCTATTTATAACTCATAATTAATTAGAAAAATGTAAAATATATGAGACTTTTTTAGGTGATTTTTTTTTTACTTTTAAAATTGCTATTGCACATTAAATTTAATTGCTTTTTATGAAACATCTTATGCTAATTCAAATTTTTATAAGTTTGCTAAGCATTATTAATTATTATTTCGTCATATTTATTTTCAAACCACTACTAATGAGAAACAAAATACAAATATATAAAAAATAATTGAGTTTATAGAAGTTTTATTTAATGGTATTAAACAATTATATTGAAAATGAAACTGCTGAAATAATCTTTCTAGTAAAGGCTATATTTTCTTTTAATGAACAGATAAAGTAATTTTTATGGATGCAGATAACAACTTACTCACTGATTTTTTTTTTTTTTTTTTTTTTTTTAAGTAATTGATTATTAACGTTACGGGAAAACTTAATCCCTACTAAAACTTGAAAATACTGCCACAAAAAAAAAAAAAAACATTAATAAAAATGAATTTAAATTTATTAAGAAATGTTACATTGAAAGAAACAGGTTTTACTATACGTATATAAAGTTGTCCATTAGGTACATCTAGCCTGTAAAAAAAAAAAAAAAAAAAAAAAAAAAAAAAAAAAAAAAAATATATGTTTATATATATATATATATATATATTCTTGTAGTATCTCTGTATGAAATCTTATTTCTCATTACAATTCCTTAAATTTAAATTTCGTGAAACTACTTTATATTTTACTTATATAATTAGTAATACAAATATTAAAGAAATGAAACTACCGGTTGAATGCTTTAAATACTAAACAAAAGGCTGTCAAAATAAAACTACAGACCTTTCAGCTCATGTCCTTGATCTGCAGATTTACTAAAAAAAAATTAATTTAAAATTCAACTGCTGGGGGGTGAAAAGAGCTTTAATTGGATACTTTCTTGGTAAAAGAACTTTACAAATGATAAAAAAATAAAATTTATTTATTAAATAATTATTATTTACCTGTCATAAACTTGTTTTCTATACTGCTTTTTAGTAGAAACTTAAAATGAAATGGGATTTTCTGCATCCTATAAATTGCTTTATCAAGCATTAATTTTGCAAAGTTTTGTTTTATGATTTGCTATAAAAATATTTTCTTCTACTTCAGACACCCAAACATTACATGCCTGCAATATATTGCTGTTAATGTCTGATGTATTCAAATATATTTTATTAAACATTGTTAAATGATTAGTTCAATACTTAATTTTTAGATGCATTCTGAACATCGAGCCTGTTGAAGGAGGACACAAAAGGGGAGGAAAGTAAAAAAGAACAGCCGTTCATCCATCAGTTCTTCAGTTAGCCAATAATCTAAGATCACAGGAATCCGTTTGGGACATTAGTAGTGATGATTAAATTCTTACCAGCATTTTTATGCTAATATACAAACTTTGAGTTTCATATACAGGTGTAGGAAAAATAAAGTAAAAAGTCATTTAATATGCTGGCACTTTCCTATTCCAAAATTTTGTGTTTTGTATCTTGCTCATTTTCTATGTATATTTATATTCATTTAGTATGTTTTTATTGATTTTTAAGCCTTGTTTCATTCATGTACGATGTCAAATGGCGAATATATTTAAGTAGATCCTCTACATGGAGTGAACAAACATTTTTTGTGATGGTGTTGACATACACTTTAAACATTGCTATTAATGCAAGCACAGAAGAAGAAGCTGCTGACTTGACTGCAACCGTCACTCCTTAATTTCATTTTGCTGTACATTAAAATTGCTCATTTTCAAAATTGTATAGAATATAAATTAGATATAGTACTTTAATATTTTTTTTTGATTTATGTAATCTATATGTAATTCAACGTTTGTATGTTCTTTATACATTTCTTCAATTTTTAACCGATTTGGACCAAACATGGCATACATACAATTTAGGATCTAGTGAAAAACACTAGCTGCTTCGCATTACAAAATTTTAAAGGGGATAAACAAGTGGAAAAGCTTCTAAAAATAGCATTTTATTATGATTTCAACAGAGATGCTGCCACTAGAAATCTGGAAATTAGTATGTACATTTGTTTTAACATATACATGCTCACTGTTAAAAAAAATTATAATTTTGCAGAAAACGGTTCAAAATTGATTATTCTGAAACTGCTCAAGCTAAAGTTGCAGGAAACTTATCCTGGCGATTAAGGTAAAAGCTAGAAAGCCTTTTTACACAGTTTAGTGCAGTAGGATTGCCAAATCGGAGATATAGTGTTCATTTTGGTCTGTAGAAAATAATTTTTTGAATTTAATGTAAACATGTGTATTCCAGAAATCTTTTCGGTCTTCTTTTAAAACATTAAATATACTACCTAATTGGCTATATACAGCCTAACATTAATGCATGTTATTTAAATCGGAATAACAAACAACATTTTTGAGCGGTTGTAAGAATATTTAAATATTTTGAAAGATGTATATATTTTAAATGTTGTAATTTAACAGTGCCTATAATTTTTTTAAATGTATTTATTTTATGTAAAAAAATTATTTTAAAAATTACGTCAAATCTTTTTTTGGCCTAAAATTGTATTTTTTAATAAACGTTAAAATTTTTTGGCTAGCAATATATCTTCTGTTGCATGCAGAATTATTATTTACATAATGACATTTAATGTTTTGTATTACTGGAGAAGTTGTAAAAATAGCTTAAAACTATTCTATTTAATACATTTAAAATCTGCTGAAATGAAAATTATTATTTTATTTTTATTTTTTAATTGTATTTAGAAAAATGATAACTGTGAGAATGTTTTCCCTAAACAAACAAATAAATATTTATTTTTAAATATATTTGTATAGAAAGTTTTTTTTACTATTATTGATTTAGTTTTAATTTCTTACAATATATGTTTTATTGGAAATATTATTGTCAAATCAGAAAAAACTATAAACTATTTTCTCATTTTTACAAGTTTATTGCATGCATCGAGCAGTTGCAGAGTTTGTCCTGCTATTTTTCGAGTGCGCCTTTCGATTTCGATTATTTTATCTTAGATAACACATTACAAACAGATGTGCTTCTAACGTATAAACTTATTGATTATTTATGTAGAAAAATATTCAGAAATGAGTAATTTAATATTTAAGTAAAATAGTTGAGTATTAGTTTTGAAAAAAAAAAAAAGACAAAGGGGGAAAAAAAGTTAATATATGATTTATGCCAGTTGGAAAATATTAATAAATAAATAAATATATATATATATATATTAATCAAGAGGTGAACAGACAAAATCTGATAAATGTTTTTAAACTCTTCATTAATATGTTACCTTTTCTTTAAATTTTAACATGCTGAGAGTTTATATGACATACTCTGGTTCATACAGATAACTGGTTAATTTCATCACTATATTCTGAGAGGAATAGTTGTGAAATACAAACAGACAATGATATTTTAGTATTAATAAATGCATATTTTAAAATTGTGTTATGAATATTTAATTTGTTTTGTACATAAATTTAGACTACCCAAAAATTAATAATTCATAATATGAATCTCATAGTCAAATAATATATATTAAAATTTTACTTTTAAGATAATGTTAAATATACTTTTGTTAAATTTTACTTGACTCTGAGTCCATGACTTCGACTTTACAGCTCTTCTACCACCTACTATGATTTTTGTCCACTACTTTTTCTGTAACTAAATCTTCTCCTTTTTTAATATTAAATTTCAGCTTATTTAAATAAGGCAGTGATTTTCTTTACAGAAAAAGTAGTGGTGAAAAAAAAAATCTTAGCAGTTAACAGGCAGTTAGTTATTCACTAATTCATTTTTCTAATAAAACAATTTATTACAAGTAAGTGTTTTATAGCAAACATTATACTTTTGTATTAGTTTATGTTCATTAAAAGTAGTTTTAAAAATGAAATAATAACATTCAGGCGTTTTAAAAGTATTTTTTGTATATATGTTTATAGATAAGAAAATTGTACGTATTTTTGTTTTTACAATAAAAGTCTTTAGTAATGTTTTTAAAAATTCCTTATTAAGCATATAGCAATTTCTACATTGAGTTACAAAGCGAGGTTTGGATATATAAGTCAAATTTTTAATAAATGTAATTAATAAAATATAAACTACATATGATGATAAATGGATGCATGACTTATCTAAGCAGTAAGATAATCATTTTTAAGTAATATGTGTTTTGCACATAACATATTTATTAGTTTGAATTTTGTATTTTATACTGTTGAACAAGGTATCTGTTTCTCATGAAGTAAGCAATAATGTTTATATGTACCGTATAATGTTGAAAAAGAAGCATTGAAAAGGTTCCGTAGAATGGAAAATTTTTCAAAATTGTAGGTTATGAAAGCATTAAAATGTTTGAAATTTTAAAAACAATGTTTTTTTTTTCTTTTCTTTTTCATTGGGCAATATGTATAAGTAAAATTACAATATTGCAAAAGAAAAATTTTAACTCTTTTTTAGAAAATAGTAAGAAAAATTATATATATATATAAATTAAATTTAGTTAATGGAAGTCGTATAAACAAAATTATCAAAAAGTAAATTTTGTTTGTACTCTCTTGTTACATATTCAATTGAGAAAAAATATTATAGATTAAACAAGAATAAAATGATAATTTAATGTTATAAATGCATATGTAGCTCAAACATTGAAAGTAAAAAATTTGAAAATTGGAAGATGGTAGATAATTTGTAATTGTTTTTCTGTTTAGTGCCCTAAAATCTATATAAAACAAACTATATACATTAAGAAACAGAAAGTTAGTTAAAATTTGCTGACCCAGTGTTATTAATGCGATTAGAATGTTATTAACGTTTTAAAAATGTTTTGGCAGGTCAAGTAGTTAAAAGATTTTATGGAATTTACAATTAATAGTATTTTCTAAACATGTGTTATATTCACATGTTTTTTATAGGACCAACTCTTATTATAGCAAAAAAAAAAAAAAAAAAAAAATTCCTTGCTGGCTCCGCCTGCAAACAAGTTAGGTTTCGAAGTAGGCGGTTCCAACTGCAGCATCATCGCAAAAAGATCATTTCTTCCGCAATTCCCGACAAACAGGCGCCCCACGGTCTGCGTCTTCGAAATCTACCTGTGCCTGTAGGCCGAGCCGTCAGGGATTTTTTTTATTATGAATTATTACATTAATTCCAAATAATTATTATGAATAAAAATTTTTCCAATTTTTACATTCTAATCATACAATATTTAAATCCAGCAGCAGGTATTTGTTCAATTATATGTTTTTAAAACTCTCAGAGTCCAATACTAAGAACTGCTTAAAAGACAAATTTAATTTCTTTGGCTTTTTCTCTGAATTTCAGACCAAATGAAATAAAAATATTAGGAATAGGAGAATATTTTTCTCCTACTCTTAGTATAAATTATTTATCACAATTTAAAATTTAAGGTTTTTTGAGATGTAGAATGTAACGTAAATGTGATTTTTTAAAAATATTTGTTTATTTGATAGAATATTTAATAATTTGATAAATATTTACCATGAGAGAGTTTCCAACTAATCTTAAACACCTTTTAAAATGCTGCAATGAAATTTTAAAGTTATGAGCACTAGCTAATAAATCAATAAATATAACTGTAAAGATATAAGAACATTTATTTCCTTAAAATCGATATGATTAAAAAAAATTACGATGTCCTCATATAATTTGTTCAGCATTTTACGTTACTTGAGAAGATTAAGTTTTTACAAGGTTTTTTGTCCAGCTGAATATTTAAAGCCGATTTCCACACACTAAAATAGAGGCTATGTTACTCTGTCTATGATTTCTAAAATCCCCAAAAGGAAAAAAAAAAAAAACTACTTGTTTCTTAGCACAAGACATGTTTAATATTGCATGCAAAATGTAAAGGTCTATCATGTTGATAAACACTCTAACAACCTAACTATTTAGGCAACTGAGCTTTCTTCGCCAGTAGTTTTAATTGGTTGATTGTTGAGAGGTGCACAGAGTAAATTTGCGAACAATTTAAGGAAATGACGATTCGTGTGTCAGCTTCCTCCCTTGATTTCACGACTAGTAATTACCTGATTAAAAGAACAACAACAAAAGGTAATTAAGATATTTGTAAAATCTACGAGTTCCTTATATCTCGGGAAGCACAACAATCTCATTTTAAAAATATATAATGGTAAGAAAAGGGGTACGCACGTAGCTATAATAACACCAACATTTATCAACATTTTACCTAAAAACTTAGACATGCCTAAAACAGTAAAACCTTTGAAAATAGAACCCGTCTAAGGTGAAATGCTGCTTTAAAATGAAGAAAGTACGTGGTCCTGTGTAATGCACTACCGTGCAATTATGCGTGATAATATGGAGACATGTCTAAATTGGATAATATTGTGGGTTCTTAGCGTTTTCATTTGAAATTCAAAGGTATGACAATTATATATATATATATATATATATATATATATATACTTGACTGTATATTCTACAAGTTTATCACTTCAAAGCGAATATATTGCTAAAAATAAATACGATTTCTTTGCAAAATCATACAGTGTCAAAATGTTATGAAAAACATTATTCGACTTAAGAATTAACAATTAAAATTCACACAATTACATTTTATCTGATCAAAATAGTTAAAATAAAATTGAAAATACGCATGGGCGAACGCAGGATTATTTTTTTTGGGGGGGGATGAGGGGGAAAAAGAGCCGGTACCTTCAGCAGTGAAAAAGACCAATAAAATGAAAAAAAAATAAATAAATAAATAAAACAATCATCTAAGAAAATTACAATCATGCATAATCAACTCAATAACAATCCTAAACAAGACTCTCATGTTTACATTATTTATATTTATTTGAAAACATATTTATATTTCTTAAAACCTAAAAAAAAACAAAAAGATAAAAGAAAAAAGAAAAAAAATCTTACTTTTCTAGGATGATGGTACTCTCTCTGTGTACGCCTATGCAAACACGCTTTTTTTTAAGACAATGCTAAATATTTTTCAAATAAATCTACAATTATGATAAACAATGTTCAGCTTAACACATAATAATTACCTGCCTTAATTATCTTCAATAAAAAATTCTCTGTCAATAATTATAAGAAAAAGAAAGAAAGAAAAACAAAAGAAACCTTTATATACAAATGAATACATTACAGTTATATGAACTGCTTGAACAATAAAATAATTTTATAATGTTATTCTTCAAAATTGGAGAAAAAAAAAAGGAACTTGCAAAGCAAATAAAAAAAAAATATTTCCATATTATTAAGCCCAAGAGCGGACATATATTAAAATTATTTTATTTAGTCAATGCTACAATAATGTTGAATTTTTATATTAGATCTTGTTCAGTCTATTTAATCTTAAAAAAAATAATTTAAATTTGAAACATGATATTAAAGCAACTTTAAAACATTTCATTTATTTGAAATGAAATCTAAATAAATCTTCAACCCTTTTTTTCAGTTTTACATGCATTATGCAAAATTTGTATTGTAGCAAATTCTAACAGACAAGAACTATGAGAAGTTCAAATAATTTAAAAAGTTGAAGATTTATTTAAATTTTATTTCAACTAAATGAAATGTTTTAAAGTTGCTTTAATATCATGTTTCAAATTTAAATTTAATTTTTTAAGATTAAATAGTCTGAACAAGATTTAATATTAAAATGCAACATTATTGCAGCTTTGACTAAATAAAATAATTTTAATATATTTCCCTTCTCGGGACACCGGAGGTGCATAATATGATTAAGCAGTCTCAGACCTTTCCAACGATATATAACATGAGGGGTGTGTGTAAAATTTAGAAAAGTACCCCCCTTAGAGGGGCAAAGTGGGGGGATGGACTGTGGAGATGCATAATATGATTAAGCGGTCAGAGACCTTTCCAACGATATATAACATGAGGGGTGTGTGTAAAATTTAGAAAAGTACCCCCCCTTGGGGGGGGCAAAGTGGGGGAGGGACACCGGAGGTGCATAATATGATCAAGCGGTCACAGACCTTTCCAACGACATATCACATGACGTGTATCGGCAAAATTTAGAAAAGTGCCCCCCTTGGGGGGCAAAGTGGGGGAGGGACACCGGAGGTGCATAATATGATCAAGCGGTCACAGACCTTTCCAACGATATATCACATGTGGGGTTTCGGCAAAATTTAGAAAAGTGTCCCCTTGGGGTGCAAAGTGGGGAAGGGACACCGGAGGTGCATAATACGATTAAGCGGTCACAGACTTTTCCAACGATATATCACATGAGGTGTATCAGCAAAATTTAGAAAAGTTCCCCCCTTGGGGGGAAAAGTGGGGGAGGGACACCGGAGGTGCATAATATGATTAAGCGGTCACAGACCTTTCCAACGACATATCACATGAGGTATATCGGCAAAATTTAGAAAAGTGCCCCCTTGGGAGGCAAAGTGGGGGAGGGACACCGGAGGTGCATAATATGATCAAGCGGTCACAGACCTTTCCAACGATATATCACATGTGGGGTTTCGGAAAAATTTAGAAAAGTGCCCCCCTTGGGGGGGGCAAAGTGGGGGCAGGGACACCGGAGGTGCATAATATCATTAAGCGGTCACAGACCTTTCCAACGATATATCACATGTGGGGGTGTCGGCAAAATTTAGAAAAGTGCCCCCCCGTTTGGGTTGTATTTTTCAAGTATGCTGTAAATACGTATGTGCTTGAATTTTCAAGTACGGGGATGTAATGGAACCCCCCCCCCTCCCCTCCCCATAATTTTTGACGCTGCTTCATTTAAAAAAAATTATGTTATTAGTTATAAAATATCGTAAAGTTTGAAACAGATCGCTTTATTGTATTTCCTAATTGTGTTCGCGCCCTTCTCCCCCCCCCCCCTCCCCATAATTTTTGACGCAGGCTCACTTTTAAAAAATTATGTAATGTGTTGAAAATATCGTAATGTTTAAAACAGATCGCTTTATTGTATTTCCTAATTGTGTTCGCGCAACACATTGTGTTGTAAAATTACATCCCCATACTTGAAAATTCAAGCACATACTCATTTACAGCATACTTGAAAAATACAACACATTATGTTGTAAAATTACATCCCCGTACTTGAAAATTCAAGCACATACTCATTTACAGCACACTTGAAAAATACAACACATTGTGTTGTAAAATTACATCCCGTACTTGAAAATTCAAGCACATACTCATTTACAGAACACTTGAAAAATACAACACATGGTGTTGTAAAATTACATCCCGTACTTGAAAATTCAAGCACATACTCATGTACAGCATACTTGGAAAATACAACACATTGTGTTGTAAAATTACATCTCCGTACTTGAAAATTCAAGCACTTGCTCATTTACAGCATACTTGAAAAATACAACACATTGTGTTGTAAAATTACTTCCCCATACTTGAAAATTCAAGCACATAATCATTTACAGCATACTTGAAAAATACAACACATTGTGTTGTAAAATTACGTCACTGTACTTGAAAATTCAAGCACACATTCATTTACAACACACTTGAAATTTACAACACAAGGTGTTGGCGATTTTTTTACCCACACATTGTGTTGTAATCAGTCATATTCATTTTTTACAGTGTGGATTTTAATTATTCTAAAAATACTTGTGAAGAATGAATTTATTTAATTATTTAATTAAATGTCAAAATCCAACAAGAGAAAATGGCCCTTCCCAGACAATCCCTGCCAGTTCCTATACTTAATGAATGTACCACTGCCCCCCACCCGTCCCACGTTATGGAAAATCCTGCGTACGCCCATGAATGATATGCTATGACTATACTACAGAAAATGTTATTAATTGTAACATCGTTACAGGACTCCCAAATGGTCCGCCAACTGATACCAATATTTTTTAACAGAAAATTTCATGGTAGGTTTTTACAACATTTCCGCAAAAATTTACCTCCGAAGGTGGTTTCTGCGAAATTTGCAAGACAATTTACCTCCGTAGGTGGTTTCTGCAAAATTTGCAAGAAAATTCTAAAAATAAAATTTTTCAAAGAAATTACCGGTATTCAAAAAGCAGACCATTTGGAAGCTCTGATACATCACAATCGATTGGGAAGTTATTTAATCGTTTAATAAAATGGCATAATAAACTTAAGAAGAAAGTCAAATTTTGAAAGTAAATTTACTAAAAAAATAAGTAGTACTTTTACGTTTCTCTTACGTATCGCAGTTATAATTAACAGCAATATTACAACTGTATTTATCTTCGGCATTTCATCATCAGCAAGCTGGAATTATAATATTTAGTCATACGTTAGAATTTATATTAGAATTTTCCCACTAAAAATTTACTAATGGAGTCTATCTGTATATAGAATAATGTGACTTTAATTACGTATTCTGTGAAAATAAAGATAACACAGGAGCGCCAATCAAAAATATTTGTAAAATAAAAACTTAAAAAAAAGGGTTAGAAATTGAAGTTCCTGTAAAAGTAAAAAATAAAAATTGACAAAATGTTAGTCATTTAGTCGTTTAGTCGTCAACTATAGTCATTTAGTCGAAAGACTAATGAAAATAAAAACAATTAAATATAAGTTATTAAACTTAAAATATGCATCCAGAATATTTTGATTAAGCTTTTTTGAATTTTTCTTCTTTCTAAACAAAAGAATACCAAGTTTATACTTTTAAATGATTTTCAGATATGCAGTATGTGTAAACTATCATGAAAATAATCACAATTTAACTTCTTAATGTATACGTTATTTAAAAAAAAATCGACAGTGATGAGAGAGCAGTTTGTTTACTTTGAAGCCGAAGCGCAAGATGAACAGTGGCTTGATTGAAAAGGAGCGAGATTTCAGGTTGGGGTTAGTGATTTATGTACGTGTATTCGCTCTTGTTTTATTATTTTTTAGTATTTATTTTTATTTATTTCATTAGTTTCTTTTGAGTATTAACAGAGGAAATGCATTAGAGTATCTGATTTTCAACAAAAAATGCTGTCTTTATTTTGAAATACTTTTTTTTAAAGTAAATTTTCTGAAAACAAGAACATAACATAAACATCACTCTGTCTTCTGTCTCTGACAAGACATTTATTTAAAACAATAGAAAATGTGTTCAAACTAAATATGTGTTCATTTAGTTCAAACTAAATTTCTTTTACTTTCATGGTAATACTGCGAGCAAAATTATTACTCACAGATTTTTATTTATTTATTTATTTGAATTCTTACAAATATATTGATTGGGAACGAGACAGTTCTAACTGAAAATTGTGTTTGCGAGGGCATAATTCTTCATTGTCCCGTTTATCCCGAGAGTAAAGTAATCTTTCGTGATGGTTTCTTGTGATTCATGTTAAACTGTTTTAAAACCCATTGAAGGGTGGTGGATCATATACAGGATGATTATAATTAAAGTTTCACTTTCAAAATGCTGTAAAAAAGGAACTACTTGTCATAATGACTTCAAATTTGAACTGAATATACTGGAAAAAGCCGGAAATGGTATGGCATAAGAAAAAAGTTCCAAAGTGTATCAATAGATGGGGCTCTAAACGGCATACTATGCAAATTAAAAGACACTCATGTGCAGTTAAAAACCGAATCATTATGTACTTTTTATGCGGTTTTTGGCCCAAGAACAATTAAAAACCGATTTTCCCCATCAATGTGGTACGACCTTGCCGTGGTGCATGGGCTTTCCACTAATAGTACCATAACTGTTGACTCATTTGGAAGTCATTTTTTTCCGTCAAACAACGAAACACTCATGCACATTGAACAATACGGTTGATTTACTGTGCAATTCATGCCAAAACCGTCGTATTTCGATTAAAAATGTCCCTTGTAGCTGAATCCACTTTCGTTACGCCGCTTACAGCGCCATCTGTTTATACACTTTGGAACTTTTCTTTTTTCCTTGGCAGAATGTTCCCCCTTCCTTCCAGTATATTCATTTCAAATTTGAAGTCATTCTGCCCAGTCCTTTCTTTTTTTACACCATTTTGAAAGTGGGACTCAAATGCCCCAATGGCACCAGAAATGTTGAATAAAACTTTTATGTTATAACACATGGGCTGATAAGTTCCCGGTCTAATAAAGAAAACACAACTTTTTTACATAACTTTTTAACTTTATAACTTTATAACTTTATAACTTCATAACTTTAATAAATAACATAACTTTAACAATAAATAATAATAATTTAATAATAATAATAATAATAATAATAATAATTTAATAATAATAATTTAATAAATAAATAAAAATAATAATTTTATAATAAATAACATAATTTTATAACGAAAAAGCTCCAAACAGTGCTCAGAATCATCCACTCGTTGTTGTTTTTGGTTGAAAGTCAACATGCGCGGCACCCACTTTGACAACAGCTTTTTTATAGACAAATGTTCATTCAAAATAAAACCTACACGTTCCTTGGATATCTTCAGAATCTGAGCTATCTCCTGCAACTTCACTTTGCAGTTCCCCAAAACGATTTTGTGGACTTTTTTTATGTTTTCCGGAGTATTCACCTCTTTTGCGTGGTGCATCACTGGTGTCCGTACGACCACGTTTAAATTCAGCAAACCAGTCAATAATGGTTGATTTACCAGGTGCAGTGTCCAGATAACGCTTATCAAGCCAATCTTTTGTTTGAACGGTGTTTTTTCCCATCAAATAACAATTCTTGAAATTCTTGTTTATCCATTTTTTTATTTATCATCAAAGTCGTTCAACTAAAACCACTCTAACGTTTTATCCACACGCCGAATCGTCATGACATTTTTTCTGCTACCTTTTAAAAGTTGGTATTTACTGAAAAAAAGTATCGGTTCAGCGATTGCAACGCCATCTGTGTGCCAGACCGGGAACTTTTCAGCCCATGTGTTAATGTACGTGAAGAAAAGCTCTTACATATTTTCAAATAAATTTGTTCGTAAATCCCAGTGACATTCAATCATTTAACATTTTTAAAGTACTTTGCGCTGAAAGGGTTAAGGGCAAGGTTAAAGTAAAAGAATAGCACATGCAGAGCACTGTGGTAATTTGACCCAAATGAAATAAATACGTTTATACCCCAAATAAATTTTCATAAAATATTTTTTCTTTGCATGTACTAGTACTTATTTGATTTCTTGCATTAACACTATAACATTAAACTTAGTCACAAACAATCGGGACTGAATACAAATACATGACAATCGGGACTATATAGAAAAAACGCTTGAATTACACCTTATGTTTTCCTCTTTACAAAATTTTAAGTTTCAACAATAATTTCTACCATCAATCTATTAAAACGTATTTTTATGTTTCCGGTATTCGACATGTTAACTCTTTTGAAGGACAAGTAATTGTGTTTCTTAATGCTTCTTATGATTATTTTCTTTTCAAATTAAATATTGATACAAAATCATAAAAATAATATCAATTCATGTTTGGTGAAGTATTTCATCTTCATTTATTTTGATCATGTAATTGTACTGTATATAAAAAATAATCTAAATGATGGCTATCAAGTCAGCTCTAATTAACACAAAAATGTAAGTTTAATTAAAGTTTTAATTAATATTGTTCTTTTTAAGTGTATGCAGTTCATTTTGCCATAAAATGTCACCAAATCTTTCTTCGATTGTTTGAAAAATAATCTGATTCAAAATCATTTGGAAAACGTAATAAAGAAATCATATTCTATATACGAAAGCAAACAACCACAATAGGTAACAATTTTCGTTAGTTTTACACAAAGACTTAACAGACGGCGGGGAATGTCATCACAGCCGTGTATTACACGATTTCATACCAAAATTCAAAATTTTATATTGCCAAAAATATTACACTAAAATAAACATTAATTTGCTAAGGTCTAAACAAGTTTAGAAACATTGTATAATACAATGTACAACTGTTTGTTAATCCTTTCTTACAAAGAGATTTAATGAAATGCAAATGGAATTCATTTTAATTAATATTAACTAGTTAAGGATTTTTCCACGTCACATTTGACTTATATGTCTTGCGCGCAAGATTAATAAAAACTATTGCACAAATTTGCTTAATATTACGTACAGACTTTCGTAAGAAATAGTAATTCTTAAACTTCCTCCTAAAGTAATAAACAATGTTATAGTATTAAAAAAATCTTTTTCAGTCAGTTATATCATAAAGGCATAAATTCGAGTATATATGTATACATATGTACCGAGAAATACATGTAGGTTCATAACTAACCTAGAATACACCATTATACAAAATTTAAAGGCTGTATATTAATTACTTTTGAAATTAGAATGCGCGCAATGTCAAAAATCAGAATTTTTTGGGGTAAAAAAATACTTTACAGTTAAAATTTCTATCTACATAAATTAACTTGCCCTAATAAGTCATAACTTTTGTTCTTATTGAAATATCGTCATAATTTTTTAAATATATATACAGTCAGACCAGATTAAGACGCTCACGGTTAATACGCGATCCCGCTTAACCCGTCTGTGCCTGACTTTTTTCCTCTCACTACTCTCTTTAACCCTTAAATGCCTAGCGTATCAAATGTGCAACACTTTTTATTCAACTTTAAATAAATAAATAAAGTTATCAGAACCACTATATTTATATAGAAATAATTATTCTGTAATAATCTCATAAATATGCTACTAAATAAACTTAAAAATCTATCTTAAAATTTCTGGTGTCTAATCCTTAATATAATATAATCCTTATATAATCCTTAATAAGTATTAAAAAAAACACAATTCTAAAAGAAAAATCCATGGATTTAAGGGTTAATCGACAGTAAAGCCATATTTGAATCTATATTTATTTTCTGTTATTATTCCAGCCAGCCCTATTAAAAAAACTTGTTAAACTTGAATACTTAAATTTGTAATCTAAATATGCATAAAAGACACAATTTTCGACCTTTAAACATATAAATGAATTCTCTAAAGTTCATTTAGACTTTCAGATGTGTAAATAAACTCAGTTTCTGCAACATTATGGAAATCACGGTTAATAAGGGATCCCGCTTAATACACGAGTTTTGTCTAGTCCCTTGAAGCACGTTTTAATCGGGTTCGACTGTATGTGTATATTCGTAAAATGTTACTTAAAAATAGATTTAAAAAAAAAAAATTTCGAAGATTTCAAGCCGATTTTCCTTCTTTACCTAAGGCTAAGCAATAAAAAAGTACTCAAACGTTTAATTTGCTAAAATATAAATAAATTTAGAAACATAAGATTATAACTACATGTAAAAAGTGGGATTTTAAGAAATGACTCAATTAAAAAAACTGATTCTGAAAAAAATATAAAAAAAATGTACTTCTTTCTAACCAGTGATAGCGGTCTTTTTAACAGTGAAATATTACACAATTTAGATTGTTTTTACATTGACTATTACAACAAAATGTGTTTAAAAAATTTTAGAATCCTTAAAATTTGTCTACATTGATCTTTAAGTGCATACAGAAAACGATTACTAGAGATAATAACAGTAATAATATTTACTAATTTTTTTAAATACCAGTTAAAAAAAATACTCAAACTTTTAATTTCCTAAGGTCTAAACTAGTTTAGAAACATGGTATAATGAAAGAAAGTATGAATAGCGGATTTTGATACTGAACTAATAAAGTACAACTAATGTACTTCGATCCATTTTCTAATAGAAGTATTTTGAACAGCGAAACATTACATAATTAATGTTGTTTATATACGTGTAGCATGCATTTTTATGTCTTTACTTAAAATGCAAATGTGCTTAGGCATCCAAGATGTCTCATCTTTGAAAGCTTATCTCTTTAAGCTTCTTAAGCAGAAGCCATGTAAGGGAATTTCTCAGTTTTAGATATCTAAATCTGTACGCAAGCTGAATCAACAATTTTTCAGGGTGGGGGGAGGAGCAGGGGCGGGGAGAGATGTTCACAGAGAATCCATTATCTCTGAAGAGATTAGCGTTCTCCTCTTTTCGATTAGCAGGTGACAGCATATGGCATTTTAAATAGGATTTTAAAAACTACTCAGATGTGCCAATCCCAAAACTTTCTTCTATCTCATATAGGTTTCACATACACCAAAAACGAATCAGCACCAATTTATATCAAGGACTAACTGAATCTAAAGTTTTTTTTTAATTCCGTGCATTAGTTCTTGAGATATGACTATCGCTAAAATCGCGTTAATCATGAAAAATGCAGTATAGCAGCTCCACCTGTTGGAATATTTACACCATAACCTAATCATTAACAACTTATGTCAACGTCTAACTGAATCTGAAGTTTGAGGAAAAGCTGCGCATTTGTTCTTGAGATATAGCTATCGTAAAAAGCATGAAAAATTACCACGACAGCGCCACCTGTTGAGTTGCTTACACCAAAACATAATCAGCATCTATATATGTCAAGGTCTTACAGAATCCGAATTTTGATCAAATTCTGTGCATTAGTTTTTGAGATATAGCTACTGGGAAAATAATTTAAAAAGTAGCATAGTAGCGCTACCTGTTGGGATATTTACACTAAAACGTAATCAGCGTCTATTTATGTCATGGTTTAACAGAATCTGAAGTTTGTTGAAATTATGTGCATTATTTCTTGAGGTATAGCTATAGTAAAAATCGTGAAAACTGTAGCATAGCAGCGCCATCTGTTGGACGATTTGCACGAAAAACTAATCAGTACCAATTTATACCAAGGTCTAACACAATATAAAGTTTTTTCTTTAATTTCGTGCATTAGTTCTTGAGATAGAACGCCCACAAAATTTTTGTCACATACAGACAGACAGACAGACAGATCCACAGACACACAGATCCACAGATAGACATTTTCTAAAAACAGTCATATCGCTTTCAGGACCTTCTAAAACGTATAAATCCGTCGGAAATCGGAAGTCGAAAAAATTCATGAATCCAATACTTTCTTCTTGTAAAAATAGAAAAGAAATAATAATATTTTCTAAACTGAACAAAATTATAAAGCAGTGGTCACCAATTATTTTCCCCATAGCTCCGTATCAAAACATTATTAACGTCCGCGGTCCAGAGAACTTAAGCTTACCCGCATCAACTGCATAGCTGCCAACTTTTACGCTTTTCTCCTACCACTAAAATTGTATAGTAAATTTTAGCTTATTAAATCGCCGAAATCATGTGATTCAATAACCCAAAAATTTCTATAAATTTTTAGTGGTAACAAAAAAGCGTAAAAGTTGGCAGCAATGCAACTGCCTAACGTCCCCACTTCTGGCTATCAGCTATGCTTAGTAAACTTTTATTTGAAATCTGATGTTATCTTGTTTTTGAAACGCAATGGATACCAGAGACATGAAGTGCAGAAATAGCACATGAATATTTTTATCTCCCATTTTTATAATAGAAGAAAAATGATACAAAGTACATATAAATTCTCAAAGAGTACTCACAAAAGTTCATTGTGGTCAATGTTCAGTGTGGAAAATGGCACGTTCTATTTCACCCAACCGGCCTGAAATTTGGTGTCAAGTTGATGCAGCTGATACTCATCAAACTATTAAGGTGGTCATCTGTGAATCGAGAACTGTACTGGGTCTTAACGAAATTCATTTTTGAGATGCCACTTCACACACATAAGTTGAACCAAACATGGTACACAATTTTAAGCTTTTAGTACTGGATACTTTTTTCAGATACATTTTTTTCAAAGACTGATCAATCCCAAGAATTTTTATTCAAAATTTCGTCGCGGTACATAAAAAACTTGCCTGCGAAGGGATGCGAACCGAGGTCCACCATTTGGTGACCACTGTTATAAAAGTTAGGATATTTTATTAAATATATTTCACACCAAATCAATTTTATTATGTAAGAAACGTTTATTATTTTTTTACGTAAGGTTTACTATGTTTCAAAAGTAATTTTTATTGCATTATAAAATTCGGTTAAAAAAAAGGCTTATATATATATATATATATATATATATATATAATTAAAATATTAGCAGTGCAAGCATGTTAATTCATTTACTTTTATTGGTGCAATTTAATACCGACTATTAATTAGCCAATTTTACGTATTATTTAACAGTTGAGTATTTGGCGCAAAATCCTGGCCAAAATTAATTTTCAAATCTTTTAAAGTTAAAACCATTATTGTTGACTTACTATTTGTAAATTCACTTTATTAATGTTTTATATGCATAAATGTATGTAAATAAATAAATAAATAAATAATACAATGTTTACTTAATTGTTTATTGTTTATTAGAGGAAATTAATTTTTGACTGTTTTGTTTTATTTACTAGTAATGCTTAATTAAATGTGGTTAATTTTACTACACATAACTGTTTAATTATTTTTAAAAACCAATGCATATAATATTACTTGCATTTAGAATTTACCAAAGTTGAATCTCTGTAGTATAGAGATGCTGATTTTTGAGTGCTTTTAATAGGTTTGCAGTCCTCCCAAAAAACATTGATATCTAAAAATGGCAACAAGATGCGGAACATTCAAATAAAAAAACATAGGCTTCAAAACTATAACCAATACGATTATAATTCAAAAGTGATCCGACAAACTCCGACACAGTTTTAAAAGGCTTTGAATATATTAGATAATATATTTCAAGAAATTAGATCGAAAAGGGTTTAATATTAACCCATTTTCAATTTAAATATTTTTTTTATTATATAAAAAGTCAAACTATTTAAATGCACATGTCAAAGTACAATAACAAAGCTGAAACTCAACAAAAAAGCACGTCTTCTCACAAAGAAACTTTCACTTCAACTGAGGCTAGGAGCCGAAGGATGTAACTCATACTCCTGAAATACATATAGATCGATGCACCAGTTAGTCAGCTATTATAAAATATACTTTTTACAAATGTTGAGAAAATTTTAATTTCTGTCTTTTTGGCCAGGATTTTGCGTCAAATACTCCACTGTGCGGCGGTGGGATAATCTCCCAATATTATCCCGATTAATATTACTCCTCAAATGCCATATTGCCATAAAATTTTAGCAACAGAAGTACTTTGCCCCTGAAAAGGTTAAGTGTAGTGGAACTTTTGATTTAAGATTATTTGGTTGGCAATTTTCTGTCGGATAAATCCCACAACTGAAAAAATAACAATTTCCAATGTCGCAAGGTCCAAATGCTTTTTTTTTATATTTGTTTATATTTACAAAAAATAAATTAAAATATTGATTAACCCTTAAATGTGTAGAGAATCATATTTGCAACACTTTTTATTTAACTTTTAATTTAATTTAATAAATAAATAAAGTTCTTCACAACCACTATATTTATATCGAAATATTAATCCTGTAAAAGTCACATAAATATGCTAGTATTTAAAATTAATCTTAAATTTTCTGGTGTCTAATCCTTAACCCGTCAAATGTATGAATTTTTCTTTTAGAATTGTGTTTTGTTTTTACTTATATTAAGGATTAGACACCAGATTTTTTTTTTTTTTTTTTTTTTTTTTTTTTTTGCTAGCATATTTATGTGATCTTCACAGGATTAATATTTCGATATAAATATAGTGGTTACGAAGAACTTGATTTATTTATTAAAAGTTAAATAAAAAGTGTTGCAAATTTCATACTCTGGGCATTTAAGGGTAATCGAAGTAAATAGTACTGTGAGATATGACAATGTATCCAAATTTCATAACGATTAGGCAATTTTCTCAAAAGTTAAAACCCAGCGACACAAACAGACAAACATAACATATTTGGATCGTAAACAATTTATGGAGATCACATTGGAAACGATGCATGTTCAACAGAAAAATAACATTGCGCTAATTTCAGTTTCTGTACATTTCTACCACAATTTCTGTATACAATTTTTTGCATTTTTAAATTGCAGAAATATATTACGAATTCTGTTATTTAAATGTTAAATATAAATTTTCTAATCAGAAGTAGTTCTACCACATTCCTTTGAGATTCTAAGGAGTTACTGAACGGATAAAAGTTTTTATTAAAATCGTATTATGAGGGTGGCCACCGATCAGAGAATTTTTCAGGGAAATTACCTGTATATTCTTATAGAAAAATCCGCGACATTTAATCACGCGTTACATGTTTTATTTCAACATAAAAGTTAAAATTCATGCTAGAAATATGATTGTAGGTAATTTTTTCATAATTGTGTTAAACTTTAGATCAGTTTTCTTAGATTTCAGGCTTTGGGTCGGATTCGAGTTGACGTATTTTGTCTACGGGTCGGGTTCGGGTTAACCAGATTTTTCAAAAGAAAGCTTGTAAAGGATATTGTTTCACTCGAAAAATTATGTATTAAAAATTTAATGAGTCTTTACATGCTTATTTCCGATTGTAGATAAAAGATGATGATAGTATTGGATATTGTTTCTGAAGGAGGAGTTCGATATCACCGATCGAGCGCTGTTTTTATCTCAAGAAGATTAAAAGGATAAGATAAATTTTCTTACCTTTTCTGAAGGTGTATCTGATGGCTAAATCCAATTGAAGAATAATCCAGTGGTTGAATCCATGGCATTGGTAAATATCGATCGCACTAATCGCTGGAAACTAAATAATTGTATTAGTAGTTGCACACAAAAATAAATTGAACTTCTTTTTTCATATTAATGATTATATATTCTTGATTATATGAAAACTTATACATAACAAACATTTAAACATTTACGTTTACACTTATAATTTTAGGAAACATATATTTTATCTTATTTGAGCTCGCAGGCTCACGTGCGTTCACGATTACATTTTGGAGAGGACTGGCTAAATTAAAGTCATAAAGAATGAGTTCATAGTTCATGATTGCATCATTGGAATTACTCATACGTCAGAAGAAAAAACACATATTGCAGGGTCTGAACGTAAGAGTGTAATCAGTATAACAATGTTTATAATTATTGTACAAATGTTTTTTAGTCTATTTCACATAATAACAGTTTATTAATTTAGTAGATCTCTTGAAACATTTATCTAGAGTTGAGTAGGGTCATAAATCTCACTAAGCAATTTATTATGAGTCGAAAGAAATGTTGATCACTTTGAAAGCTATTTTCTTTCAAGGTCGTTCCTTCTTTCCACTTTGCAAAAAGGAAATGAAAGTGGTTTTTCTGGTGATAAATTAGTCGGATGAGGTTAATATTTCTAATATTCCCCCTTAAACTCTTCCGAGGAATTGATCATAAAAAGTTTCATTGAATTTCTATGTCTTTCCAGTGCAGGTTTGGGTATGGGCTTGGTTAACGCGTCTGCTATCATCTGATCTGTAGGACAATATTTTAATTCTATAATTCCTTCTTCTCTAAGCTGTTTTATGGCGTGAAATTTGACATCAATGTGTTTGGTACGCACGCTTACCAAACTTTTCGTTGTGTATCATTTTTATGCAACTTTGATTGTCTTCATGCATTATTATTGGTTTTTCTTGAGTTAATCCCAAATCTTCCAGTAATTTAATTAACCATAAAGTTTCTTGACAAGCATTTGCTGCAGATATATATTCTGCTTCAGCAGATGACAAGGCAATACATGTCTGCCTTTTTGTGATCCACTGTATTGGATTGTCTCCCAACATGTAAATACTGCCTGAAGTTGATTTTCTCGTTGTTATATCTCCGGCCCAATCTGAGTCGGTATATATTTCCAATTTTGGTAACTTTTTTGTATTTAAAACCAAATTTAAATTTTTCGTACAGTGTAAATATTTGATAATTCTCTTTACTGCATTCCAGTCCTTGTTTCGCGGTGCTTCATTACGTCTACTAAGGATGTTGACTGGTGCTGATATGTCTGGTCTAGTAACTGTCGCGATGTAAAGAAGTGATCCTATCGCTTTTCGATATTCTGTGTTGTTTGGTAACAAATTTTCCTCATCTTCTATTTTATTAAAACCGGGTTCCATTGGTGTACTGTATGGTTTCGCATTTTCAAGGTTAAATTTCTTAGCTAATTCTTCAATTTTTGATTTTTGGTTTAGTGCGTAACCGTCCGGTAATTTTTCTATTTCGGTTCCTAAGTATCTCTTTATTTGTCCTAAATTTTTCAATTCATACTCTTCGTTTAATGTTTTCACGATTTCTTTTATTATTTCCGGTTTACTTGCTAGAAGTATATCGTCTACATAGATTATTACGTATGTGAAATTTTCTTTTTCTCTAGGATTTTTTATTTTGTTGATTTCTTTCCAATTTTTCGGTTCTATTGTTTCATCGTTTTTTACTATACAGATGTAACTATCGGATGTATATCTATTGGGTGGAACTCCCCTGTTTGTCCTTTCTGACCTTCTTAATGTAGGAATGTTTTGATGGGGTTCTGCTTGTGTTTGTTCTGTATTGTTTATTTCCGTTTCAATATAATTTTTGTTATCAAGCAGGCATTCTGGTTCATTATTTTCTTCATTCAGAATGTGTGTGTTATTCTCTAAGAATTTCACAGTTCTCCCGATTATGATTTCATTATTTTTAGTGTATACTCTATAACCTTTTGAGTGGTTATCATATCCCATAAATATTCCTTCCCTGGCTGTGTTATCTAATTTTCCTCTATGTATCTTGTTTATGTATATATAAGCTTTACAGCCAAATACTCGAAGGTAATGTAAGTTTGGTTTTCTCTCGAACCAAATTTCGTATGGAGTTTTATTTGTAGCCTTTGTTGGTAGTCTGTTTTGGAGATGTGTTGCTGTATTTATTGCTTCACCCCAGAACCTGTGGGGTAACTCAGCTTCTGAGAGCATAGCTCGGGTCATTTCTATCAGGCTCCTAGTCTTCCTTTCAGCAATCCCGTTTTGGCTCGGGCAGTGTGGAATAGTAAATTGGTGTTTTATACCTCTTTTTCTAAGAAAGTCCTCCGTATTTTTACCGATGTATTCGCCCCCGTTATCTGATCTGACTGCTTTGGGATACCTCCCGAATTGTGTGTGAACCATTTGAATATAGTCCTTTATTTTGTCTGAGACCTCATCTTTGTGAGATAGTAAATATATAACAGTAAATCTTGAGTGGTCGTCAATAAATGTGACGAAGTACCTTTTCCCCCTAAAGAGGTTGTTATTATCGGTCCACAGACGTCTGTATGTATCAGGTCGAGTACCTGTGTCGTTTTATGTTCAGATAATTTTGGATATGGTGCATCAGTAGTTTTTGTCTTTATGCATATTTCACAGTGTGTACTATGACTGCAGTTATTTAATTTTATGCCATTGGCCAAGTTGTTTTTCATCATTTGTTTTATACTTTCGTAATTTCTATGACCTAGGCGTTTGTGCCAAAGTTCTAGACATTCTTTATTTTTGCAGTCGTTTGCGATATTTGCTGTGTTTGGGATATCTTTATCTGAGAGAATTACCTCATATAAGTTATTTTTCTTTTTCGCTTCCAGATACGTTTTGCCGTTACAGGATAGCATGCATTTTTCGTCTTCAAATATTAATTTGTAACCGTGTTGAGTTGCTTTACTCACAGAAATTAAGTTTGTTTCCAAATCTGGAACATATAACACGTTTTTTAATTTTATTTTATTTGAGTCCCCGTTTGATGTTTTTGTTGTAATCATAACTTCACCGGATCCATAGGAATTGAGTGTGTTTCCGTTCGCGATTATTACGGATGTTTGTTCGGTGTTGTTTATTTCAGTAAATATTTCTTTGCTGTTCGCAATATGGGTTCAGTTTTTCAGTTTTTAATTCACACCTTCCTTCTGAGACAATTTATCAGTCTCATAATCATTGAAGGAGGAGTTCGATATCACCGATCGAGCGCTGTTTTTATCTCAAGAAGATTAAAAGGATAAGATAAATTTTCTTACCTTTTCTGAAGGTGTATCTGATGGCTAATCCAATTGAAGAATAATCCAGTGGTTGAATCCATGGCATTGGTAAATATCGATCGCACTAATCGCTGAAAACTAAATAATTGTATTAGTAGTTGCACACAAAAATAAATTGAACTTCTTTTTTCATATTAATGATTATATATTCTTGATTATATGAAAACTTATACATAACAAACATTTAAACATTTACGTTTACACTTATAATTTTAGGAAACATATATTTTATCTTATTTGAGCTCGCAGGCTCACGTGTGTTCACGATTACATTTTGGAGAGGACTAGCTAAATTAAAGTCATAAAGAATGAGTTCATAGTTCATGATTGCATCATTGGAATTACTCATACGTCAGAAGAAAAAACACATATTGCAGGGTCTGAACGTAAGAGTGTAATCAGTATAACAATGTTTATAATTATTGTACAAATGTTTTTTAGTCTATTTCACATAATAACAGTTTATTAATTTAGTAGATCTCTTGAAACATTTATCTAGAGTTGAGTAGGGTCATAAATCTCACTAAGCAATTTATTATGAGTCGAAAGAAATGTTGATCACTTTGAAAGCTATTTTCTTTCAAGGTCGTTCCTTCTTTCCACTTTGCAAAAAGGAAATGAAAGTGGTTTTTCAGTGAAGTGTTCCATATGATCGATTTACCGATCCCTTGAATTTACGTGGATTATCTTACACTTTAATGGATACACAATTGGAGATTAAATCATGAGATGCACCTTCAGAAAAGGTAAGAAAATTTATCTTATCCTTTTTAATCTTCTTGAGATAACATCAGCGCTCGATCAGTGATATCGAACTCCTCCTTCAGTTTCTTCATAATTGAGTGAAATTTTAGATCAATTTTAATTTATTTCGGGTTTTGGGTCGGGTTCAGATTGACGTATTTCAGGTACAGGTCGGTTTCGGTTTTCACAAGAAAGCTTAAAGTATTGTTTCACTTGAAAAACTGTATATTAGAATATGAATCAGGGTTCCTACTGTTTCAGGGAAAATACGAGCATTTTCTTATAGAGAATTTCGACTAATGTAATCGCGGGATTGCATAAGGCGGGGTTTTCTCTAAGTAAATACTGGTAGCTTTCTGACCTAAAGTCAGGGAAATTCCCTGACCTGTAGGAACCCTCTGAATGAGAATTCACATGTTTATTTTTCTACATAAATCATAAAATTGCTGTGCATAAAATAAAAAATCACTGTGTATTTTTTGAGCCTCTTTGAAATTAATGTTGTATGTGCCCCAAGGATCTGAAAACCAGTCTGTACAACAAACAGCTTTCGTGACTAACAGAACTAAGGGCTAGAGGTCGAAATTATTTCAGCAGTACCTCTGCAATTGTATGGGACATAAAAAAATCTAACAATTTCTGGGTCATTTCATGTCTTTATTCGACAAAACATGTTGCCCATTAAATTCGACTTCGTCAACGAAACTGGTACGAAAATTGTTGTAGTAGTTGATGGTATTACGAACGAAATCAACCTCCCCCCCCTCATCCACTTTATCCTTAGCAATCAATGATAGTCATACGGACCTGGGTTTGGTCTCATTCGATTCAGCGTCCAAAAATACAGAAATTTTGATACTTCAGACAACTACTTTTGACAATGTAAAATTTGTTTCAATTTTTGGACTACCTCGTATTTTATATTGAACACTTTAATGAAGCATGATCAAGTTGATAAACAAAGCCATTCCACAGTGTGGTTAGATGTGTTTGTAACCAAATTTGAACTCTGAAACTCCTTCTGTTCAAATGTTATTGATTTTTAAGCGCTTTTGTGCGATTTCGCCTCTCTGTGCGACATCTAGCACTCCCTATTTCTTGGAATCAATTCCACACCCTACAAGTGACACTCCTTGCCACTGCAACAGATTCCGTTATTCTACCTTGTGTTTCTCTGTATTCGAGTCTTCCGGTAATTCCTAAAGTCATGGATTCCAATAAGTCACATTGTTGTAACATTTTCAAATCGCCTGTTCCCCCAAAAAATAAAATAACTTTGAACAATTGTGATTTACGTACGAGATAGTGAAAAAAAAAGAAACTTCTATAAAATCGCGATTTCAGTAATTATATGCTTTTTCTGGTATCAGACGCCATGAATGTTGATTTGCATAATAGGTTTTCTTCATCTGCTTTCTACTACAATTTATTCCAGGTTTGTTAATACCAGTAATTTCTTGCAGATATCTTCGCTTTAATTAACTTCCGAACTTTTGATATTAAATTTGTTCTCTGGTTAGGCATTCCTGATTTGACCATGACTATTTCGTTTTACGCTAGTTAATAGTAGACACTTATTTGCATAATTTTGGTAAAACCGTATGCTCCCTTTATTTGCTTGAGTAATATAAACACTAGGGGTGTCTTATAGAAAACTTACAAGGGAAAATTATAGTAACATTTATATTTAAAGAAAATATTTACTGCATTCCGCAGAAACTACATACTTTTTTTTAATTCTGGACATACTCTCCGTATACACTGAGACATTTATCCGAACGGGACCTTAGCTTGAACATCTCTTTTCACAGCACTTCTGCTTGTCAAGTTGCTTGAAGTAGTCGAAGATGGTGTCCTTAAATTCCTCCTAATCAGTAAAGCGTTTCTCCGCTAAAAAATTCTTGATAGGTCGGAATAAATGAAAATTTGAGCGGGCTAAATCTGGACTATACAGAGGAGGAGACCAACCAATTCCGCTGTGTCAACCACAGTTCGGTTTGATTTGACGTATGGGTTCTTGCACCATCACTCAAAAGCCTAAAGGGGTTGGTCAATGAGGTTTGAAATTCCCCTCGCTAATGTTAACCCTTAAATGCACAGTTATGCAAATTTGCATCGCTTTTTATTTAACTTTTAATAAATAAATCAGTTCTTCGCCACACCTGTATTTATATGGAGATATTAATTCTGTAAAAATCACAAAAAATATACTACTATAGAAAGTTAAATATTTATCTTAAACTTTCTAGCATCTAATCCTTAATATAAGTATACAAAAAAACACAATTTCAAAAGAAAAGTGCAGGCATTTAAGGGTTAAACCTATGGGCGCGTAATGCATTCGTATTAAAAAAAAAACCTTTTTTGGAAATTATTTTTTTTCCTGTGTACTGTTATTAAATGATGTCTCTTTTATCTTAGCTATCAAAATATTTCTAAAATGTATAATTTATAATTTTATCTGTTAAAATTTTAGCGAAACTGTTTAAGATTTTAGCACTTCCAATAAAATTAAGCATATATTCAAAAAATATTCCAACTACTGAAAAAAAGGAGACATCCTTCAAGATGTGAACACAGAAAAAAGAAGATAAAAATATTAATTTCCTAAGAGCTATTTTTTAAATGTTAGCAATTGCTTTTTATTTATTTGTTCACTTAAAATAGTATTTTAAAAAACAAATAGACTATATGATAAAAATCATAAAATTAATTTCGAATCCAGTCAGCTGACAATTGAAACTCCTTCTTTTCCGAATACAAAATTCGAAACAGCTGTCTGCGTTTAAAATTAATTTATGCTTTTATCAAATCGTCTATAAGTATTTTAATAATATATTGACACAAAGTACTATCTATGCATTTTAAAATACAGGTCTCAACTGATTCGTTTTTTGAATACCAAAGAAAAAAAATCGTGATAGGTTTTTGCAACATTTAAAAAATAATAATAACGTTCAAAGAAGGTTTCTACAAAATTTGCAATCTAAAAAGAAATGTTTTTCTGCTATTATATAACGCTATATGAAAAACGAACCAAGAGGGAGCAATGAAAATATTATTTATTCCCTTTAAATACTTCTGTCACCGGAATGATTAATTAATATTCTTAGTATAAAATTATTAAACTTTCCTGTAAAACGTAGTCTTCAGAACATGAAACATCGTTTCAAGCAAATCTGCCAAAGCTTACCGTTTCCAGATAGGATAGAGAACGAATTATGTGATACGCGTTTTAACCCTTTTCACGTTACATTATCTTTTGCGTTTTTAAACAATTTTTTTTTTAATTTATTAGTTTTAAATCACTGTGTAACTTACTAACGGTGTAAACTTACGTGTCTCACTAAAGCGACTATAATTTCATTCATAACAATAGCAATAACCTTTTGTCAATAATTTACTCGTGACGGTAATTTTCGCATTCGGAAATATCAACTATGATTTATAGTTTAAGTTAGTGTTTAGTAAATGAAAATGTCTAGTTATAAATGTATTTATTTTATCTATGTAGTTAGAATTTTGATTATCTTATGTTATGTATAAGAGAAGTTTCAATTTATATTAGGTTTACTACGAGAAGTAAACAAGTGATGTTCTAGAATTAAATAACAGTTTTTTTAAAGTCGACATGGTAGAAAAACAGTTTTTGTTATATGTACAAACTGAAATAAGATCAATTTAGCGAAGCTCTCGAAACTATTTGTATTTGCAATATATTTTCTTGAGCATAACAATTTCTTAAAAAGTATAGTTTGAATTTATTATTTTCTTTATGTAAACAGGAATTGGGGAATTTAGTGAAGCAGCCTAAAATAAAAGATAAAATTTTGAAGCAGAATTTATGATGCAAATAATTTTTCGATATTTAAGTTTTTATCAACCTATCCTAATAAATAAATACAATTTTGATATAATTTGAAAATTGATAATTTGCCGGGAACTGTAAACAATTTTTTGACAATTTTATATAACAGAGAATGTAAGCAATTTAAATGTCACTGAACTACTGACAAATGCTTGTGTCGATGATAACACTAAAAAAATTCATAAGGTACACTAACAGATTTCCCTTTATTCTTCCATGAAATGTGGGTTAATTTGACTAAGTTTAAACACGTTTCGAACAAGAATGTTTTTTAGAAATAAAATCAAATATGTTTCACATAAAAACATGAAATGTATAACATAGAGCTATATGAAAGAATAGTTGAGTTGAGATTTGTTAACACCAGTACGGCGATGAGGGGTCGTTTTGACCCGTATCAAATGAAAAAATGTCGATTCGAACCAGAAATGTCTTTGTAAGTTAAATATATTCCGCATAACAATAAATTAAATAAATAAGTTATAAGTTTTAAATACAAATTCTGGTGTGAAATATTTTTATAAAACTTGAATAAAGTTTAACGCCGTTCTAGTGTTAAAGTATTGGAAAATTTTAGATCATTTTTAATTGATTTCGGGTTTGGGGTCGTGTTAAGATTGGCGTATTTCAGGTAAATGTCGGGTGCGGGTTATCCGATTTTTCAGAAAAAAACTTAGAATATTGTTTTACTTGAAAAACTGCATATTGGAATGTGAATGAGTATATTTACATGTTTGATTTTCTACATACGTCATAAAATTGCTGTGCATAGAATAAAAAAAAATCACTGTGTATTTTTTTAGCCTCCATGAAATTTATGTTGCATATGCCCCAAGGATCTGAAAACCAGCCTGTACAGCAAATAGCTGCCTCGAGTAACAGAACTAAGGGCTAGAGGTCGAAATTATTTCAGCATTACCTCTGCAATTGTATGGGACATAAAATAATCAAATTAACAATTTCTTGGTGATTCCAGATCTTTCTTGGACGAAATTATGTTGCCTATTAAATTCGTCATCGCCAAAGCAACTGGTACGAAAATTGTTGAAGATGTTGATGGTATTACAATCGAAATCACCCCCCCCCCCCCCCCGTCATCCACTTTATCTTTAGCAATCAACGGCACTCATATCTCACGAACAGTTGGTCATACAGACCTGATGTTGGTCTTACTCGATTCAGCGTCCATAATGCAGAAATTCTGATACTCCAGACATTTTAAAATTTATTTGGATTTTTGGTGTACTTTGTATTTTATTTTGAACCCTTTAATAAATCCTGATCATGTTGATAAACAAAGCCGTTCAAGAGTGTAATTAGGTGCGTTTGTAACCAAATTTAAAGTCTCCAACTTCTTCCCTTCAAATGCGTTTGATTTTTAAAGCACTATTGTGCGATTTTGCCCCACTGTGCGATATCTAGAACTCCCTGTTTAATAGAATCAATTCCAAACACTAGAAAGGACACTCCTTGCCACTCCAAGAGATTCCGCTATTCTACCTTGTGTTTCTCTGTATTCCAGTCTTCCAATAATTCCTAAAGCCACGGATTCCAATAAATCACATTGTTGTCACATTTTCAAATCACCTGTTCCCCGGAAGATAAATCAAATTTGAACAATTGTGATTTACGTACGAGATAGTAAAAAAAAGTAACTTCTATAAAATCGCGATTTCAGTACTTATATGTTTTTTCCTGCATCTGGCGTCGTGAATGTTGATTTGCATATGAGGTCTGCTTTCTAATACATTTTACTCAAGGTTTGTTAATACCAGTAATTTCTTACAGTTATCTTCGCATTATAAAATTTCTAAACTTTTGAGATAAAATTGGTAGTCTTGTTGGACAGCCCTGCGTTTTACTATGACTATGTCGTTTTACGCTAATTATTAGTGAACTTATTTGCATAATGTTGGTGAAACAATATGCTCCATTTATTTGTTTCAGTAATATAAATACGAGGGGTGTCCGATAGCAAACGTATAATTAAAATTACAGCAACATTTATATTTAAAGATAATATTTCCTGCATTCCGCAAAAACTACATACTTTTGTTTATTTCTGGGCATACCCTCCGTAAACATTGAATCATTTAACCGAACATGACCGGAGTTTGAATATCCGTTCACGTACTGCTTGCTGTTTATCAAGTTGCTTGAAGTATTCGTAAACGGTGTTCATAAATTCCTCCTGATCCACAAAAGAATTTCTCCATTTAAAATTTCTTGAAAGGTCTGAATAAATGAAAATTCGAGATATCTAAATCTGGACTCTACAGAGGATGTTGTAAGACCATTTAATTCCGCTGTGTCAACCACAGTTTGGTTTGATTTGACGTGTGGGTTCTAGCACCATCGCTCAAAAGCCTAAAGGGGTTGGTCAGTGAGATTTCAAATTCGCCTCGATAATGTTAATCCTTAAATGCATAGTTACGCAAATTTGCATCACTTTTTATTTAACTTTTAATAAATAAAACAAGTTCTTATCCACCACTATATTTATATAGAAATATTACTAGCGTAAAAATCACATGAAATTGCTACTAAACTAACTCAAAGAGCTATCTTAAAATTTTTGGTGTCTAATGCTTAATATAAGTATAAAAAAACACAATTCTAAAAGAAAACTTCATGCGTTTAAGGGATAAACTTATGGGCGCGTAATTCATTTGCATTTTTAAAATAGCTCATTAGAAAATTAATATTTTAAACTTTTTTTTTCTGTGTACTGTTATTAAAGTCTATCTCTTTTTTCTTAGATATCAAAATATTAGTAAAATATATAATTTATAATATTATGTGTTACAATCTTAGCGAAACTGAGTAAAATTCTAACACTTCCAATAAAATTAAACATATATTTTAGAAATATTTTGACAACTGAAAAAAGGCGATATCCTTTAAGAAGTGAACACAGAAAAAGAAGATAAAAATATTAATTTCCCAAGAGCTATTTTTAAAATGTAAGCAATTGTTTCTTATTGATTTTTTACGGTTAAATAGTATTATTAAAATATAAATAGACTATGTGATAAAAAACAAAAATTAATTTTGAATGTAGACAACTGACAATTGAAACTCCATCTTCTCCGAATAGAAAATCCGAAACAGCTGTTTGCATTTAAAATTAATTTCTACTTTTTATCACGTTGCTATTTATATTTTATTAATATATTGACACATAGTATTATCTATGCATGTTGAAATACAGATCTCAACTGGTTCGTTTTTTGAATACCAAAGAAAAGAAATCGTGATAGGTTTCTGCAACATTTTCAACAAAAGAAATAACGTTCTAAGAAAGTTTCTACAAAATTTTCAATCTAAAAAGAAAAATTTTTATTTGAAAATACCGGTATTCAAAAAACGAACCAAAAAGGAGGTCTTAAAATTTATTATTTATTTAATAATTATTTATTTTCTCTCACCGGAATGATTACTTAGTATTTCTATTATAAAATTTATTAAACTCTTCTGTAAAGTGTTGGTGTAGGAGCTAAAAACCTCAAGCGGTTCAAGCAAATCTGCAAACGCCAGCCGTTTGCGGATGGGATAAAAAAGCGAGTTACTTTATACGCGTTTTAGCACTTTTCGCGTTACATAATCTTTCACAGTTGCAATCCATTTTAAGTTTTCACAAGTTTATTTTTTTCTAAATCGCAGTGTAAATTTCAATTTCTCACTAAAGCGACTATTATTTTATTAATAACAATAGTAACAATCGTTTATCAAAAATTTATTCCTGACGATAATTTTCGAGTTCTGAAATATCAACGATGATTTACATTTTAAGTTAGTCTTTAGTAAAGGAAAATATCGAGTTAGAAATGTATTTAGTTTATCTATGTAGATAGAATTTTGATTATCTTATGTATAAGAGAAGTTTCAATTTATATTAGGTTTACTACGGGAAGTAAACATGTGATGTTCTAGAAATAAATAACAGTTTTTTTTAAGTCGAGATGGTAGAAGTACAGTTTTTTTTTTTATGGACAAACTGAAATAAGATCATTTTAGTGAAGCTCTCGAAACTATTTCTATTTGCAATATATTTTCTTGAGCATAACAATTTCTTTAGAAGTATAGTTTGAAATTATTATTTTCTTTATGTAAACAGGAATTGGAGAATTTGATGAAGCAGCCTAAAATAAAAGATAAAATTTCAAAGCAGCTTTTATGATGCAAATAATTTTTCGATATTTACGTTTTTATCAACCTATCCTAATAAATAAATACATTTTTGATATAATTTGAAAATTGATAATTTGACGGGAACAGTAAATAATTTTATAACAATTTTATATAACAGAGAATGTAAACAATTTAAATGTCACTGAACTACTGAGAAATGCATGTGACAATTATAACACTAATTAAATTCATAAGGTATACTAACCAATTTCTCAGTATTCTTCCATAAAATGTGGGTTAATTTGACTAAGTTTAAACACATTTCGAACAAGAATTTTTTTTCAGAAATAAAATTAAATAAGTTTCACGTAAAAACATGAAATGTATCACATAGAGCTATTTGAAAGAATAGTTGAGTTGAAACTTGTTAAAGTATTCGAAAATGTAGATCCATTTTAATTGATTTCGGATTTGGGGTCGGGTCCAGATTGATGTATTTCAGGTACAGGTCGGGTTGGGGTTCTCGGATTTTTCCGAAAAACGCGTAGAATATTGTTTCACTTGAAAAACTGCATATTGGAATGTGAATGAGTATATTTATATGTTTAATTTTCTACATACATCATAAAATTGCTGTGCATAGAATAAAAAAATTACTGTGTATTTTTTTAGCCTCTTTGAAATTTATGTTGTATGTGCCCCAAGGATCTGACAACCAGCCTGTACGGCAAACAGATGCCGTACAGAACTTCTACACTTCATACTAGGTTTGTTAATACGAGCAATTTCTTAAAGATATCTTCGCTTTATTTAATTTCGGAACATTTGAGATTAAATTGGTTTTCTCCAGTGACAGCCCTGTTTTTGACTATGACTATGTTGCTTACGCTAGTTGTTAATGGACTTTTTTGCATAATTTTGGTAAAACCATGCGCTCTCTTTATATGTTTGAGTAATATAAATACGAGGGGTGTGCGATAGCAAACGTACAAAGAAAAATTACAATAACATTTATATTTCGAGATTTCGAGATTTACTGTATTCCGCAAAAACTACATTCTTTTGTTGATTTCTAGACATATTCTCCGTATACATTGAGACATTTATCCGAGCATGACCTTACTTTGGACATCTCTTTTCTCGGCACTGCTGCTTGTCAAGCTTCTTGAAGTAGTCGAGAACGGTGCCCTTAAATTCCTCCTGATCCACAAAGCAATTCTCCACTAAAAAGTTCTAAAAATATCCAAATTAATTCAAATCCGAGAGGGCTAAATTTGGACTATACAGAGGATGCTGTAAGAGGATGCTGCACCATCGCTCAAAACCTTAAGTGGTTGATCACTGTTATTTCGAATTCCCTTCGCTAATGTTTACATAGTGTTGCGAATTTGCACCACTCTTTATCTAACTTTTAATATATAAATCAAGTTCTTCGCCATCACTATATTTACATAGAAATATTAATCCTGCAAAAATAAAATAAAATATGCTACTAAACAAAGTTAAAAATCTATCTTACAATTTCTGGTGTCTAATCCTTAACCCCTTCGGGTCCGGCGGCTTTTACACAAATTTTATTCGGTTGGCACCACTTTTTTTAAAAAAGCTACCTTTACTCAAACTATCACAAAAATGCTCGAATTAGGGAAAGCAAATATTACTTTTATTTTTTACTGGTGCCCAAAACAAATTATGTATGCTCTTTTTGAGGGTGCATATTAGGGTGGAACGAAAATAATGGTTAATTAATTGTTTTTCAGTTAGAAATTTGCTATAGTCGGCAAAAGTTGCCTTTTGGGATTAGAATGAGGAATATAAAATTTTCTTGCTGTACTAAAATATTTTCAGGTGCCGCACGGTGGGAGATTTGCCGATTCTAGCTGGCCAAAATTATTTTTCAACTTCTATTTGATGAAATCTATTTTTAGTTTATATAAAGGATATATTAGGCTGATTTAAATAAAATATATGAAATTTTAAACGGTAGTTTAATAAGAAATCATTATATTTAATTAAAAATTATTAATGTAGTACATTAGATGTGCAGGGTGGCTAGTGGTCAGGGAAAAATACGGTCAAAAAAAGTTACAAACACCAGTATATTTTTATAGAAAAATTCATGTTAATTATTTGATCGAATAATTAACATGAATTTTTCTATGAGAATATACTGGTGTTTATCACTTTTTTGACTGTATTTTACCCTGACCACTAGCCACCCTGATGTGAATTTTTTTATTATATTACTATAATGTATCATTCAGTTAAATATTTAAATTATTTAAAGCTTTAAAACATGTAATGAAGGAGTTAATCTTTTACTTGATAACTAAAAAGGACAATATTTATGAACTTTTATAATATTATTAAGATTTAAGCGATAGAATTATATTTATTATATGATATCAAATTATGAAAGTAATTTTTTATAATAATCTATTAGAAATTGGGATACAAAATAAATATTAAAGAGTAATACTTATATATACAAAGGAATAAGAAAACTGCGTAGAAATTTTCTGACAATTCACCATCTAATAGTTCTTCATTCTGGCTTTCATCAGTAAGTTACGAGTACTCATTGAACGAGGTATTTCAAAACTGCTTTGCAGCCAACTTTCATACTTTTTCAGAAATTTCTCATGTGCTCTATGTACAGCAGTCCACTTTTGTCCAAACTGGGTCTTCTGTATAATCATTTCCTGCTTGAAAACTTTCATTTGTACTTCGTTATAATTTTCATTTGTCAACAAATCATTTTCAGCCAATTCGATTTTTTCGTTAAATGTGGAAGCTTGTTGCTGCTGTATAATGTTATAAAATCTTATTCGTGTGATTGGTTTACATTCTGATGACCCTGGTAAAAAGAAAAGTGTTCTTAGAATAAAAAATATAATAATAATTTTAGACTTCGTATGATAAAAACAACTGTAAAATCTACGGAAGCAGATAGAAGCAGACAAGTAAACGTTTATCCAATATATAAGACTCTAAACTATTTTCTAAAATTAAAAGTTGAGATTTATCTAGCTTTATTATATAACTTTTTGAATTTTCAAAAGGAAAATTTATTAAAAATACATAAAGTCATTAAAAACATTAAATGTGAAATAACTATTGACAAAAGAAAAAAATATGCATATAAATTAAAAAAAATAAAGTACATGCTTTGTTCTAAAGCACTCATAATGTACAATTTCTTTCAATTTCTTCAACATTCACATATTAAAACAATATACTAGAAATCATCGATTTATTCCCCTCTAATAAACGCCAACTTCATACTCACCTACTGGCAGTACGGTTGCATTTATATCAAAAACATCTGCAGTGTCTACAACCTGCACATATAAGGTACATGTGGTAACAAAAAAATTCCAGTTGGATAAACTTTGAAAAATCGACTTTTGGCCAGCTAGAATTGACAAATCTTCCACCGTGTGCCGCAAAGAGCTTCAAAAATGACTTTTCTATGAAAAAACGATAAAAATTGCCTTTTAAAAAAAAAATTCTTTTCTTGATTATTAACATAATATACGTATATTTCGTAAACAGAATATTCAACATATGATACTTTTGCAGAAAACTTGCACATTCTATGTATTACGAATTTTTAGATGCCATTACAGAAAGAATTATTTTGTAGAATTTAGCAATTTTCACCATATTCATTTTTATTCATTTTACAGTAAAATATTCTTATAGTACTACATTGAAATGAAGGAAATGCAATCTTTAATTATCGTATCTTAGTTAAACAAATCATACTTATTTAGAAAAACTTTAAAGAGTGAAACCTCTGATTAACGGACACCTATGTGACCAAAAAAAAATGTCTGAAAAAATAAGGTGACTGCAGGATATTGGTTGTTAGTTATAACGAGAGCTTAATGTTCGCTGAGAAATTTTAATTTGCCCGTAAGAGAGTGGTGACAGTATATATACGGGTGTCCGTTAAAAGAGGTTTGACTTTATATTGTTTTTAAAGGCAAAACGTTATTTTTATGAAACATTATTTTTTTCTCTAATGTCCATAGTAATCACACATAGTCCATAATAACCACACTGACACATTGAATTTTTTTTTTTTTTTTCAGATCTTGGCATGATTTTTTGAAAATTTATTTTGGTTTTTATCAATGCATCTCTTGCAGAAGTGCTGAAAACTGACAAGAATGACTCGGTAACTAATTTAACAATCCTTTTAATTCCTTGTGTGTGACATAGGGAAAAATTGAAGTTGACTCTCATGATCAGGTTCTTCTGCTTCCTTTATTTACTGCTTTAGTTTGTAATCACCATACACACTATATTGTAATCACCATGATATACATCGTTATAGGAGGTTATGTTACTTTAACATCATGCCATTGAATCATATCAATATAATCCGTGACATCAAAGTTTATACATACAGGAATTAAAATATTTCTGATGTCAACTTAATTTCCAGCTCCTGCTTTTACAATTCGGAGTAATGCAAACTCTTTAATGACTTCTATCACCTAATAGCATACAATGGAGTACATTTTCATGTGCAGCAAAGTATGCATTGCTTTGGCTGATTGGATCAATTACATTTTTAGGAGTGTAATTGAGGTACCGTAAATAGCTGACACGTTTTCACAAGTGCTTCGCCCATAGATAGAAGATGGTTTCAACTTTATGTTAAACCAAACAGTTGCATACACTTTCAAAATGTACTCAGTCAGTATATGGATATTCTGTTCCCACGTAAAAGCAAATTATTCTGTTCGCTAAGGTAAACCATGGTGAATGACAAAATTTTTCTGGTTTCTTCATAGACAAATCAGAAGAGCAACTTCTAACGGAGATTGTGTTACACATTTCTAAGAAATATATTTGGTCCATACTTAAATTATCCTTAAATTTTCGCAATGGAATGTTATTTTCAATAGGTGAAAACTCAGTCACTGGAAGTTCATAACAGTTTTCCTGTATTTTTACTCCAAATTCATTTGGATTTTTAGTTTTTCCATCTAGAAAAGAAAATAGATGACGAACGAGTAGTTCATTTGCATGAAACAGACAAATCAAGCACTGCAGTGGCTTTCATAATTATTTACATATATTCATAATTATTTTCATAATTATTTTTATTCCAATAAAGCAATCGCACTATTATTCAATCCAGTGTTCGAGGCAGTTCCATCATATCCAATTGCAGTAATGTTTAAGTATTGGTTGTTGTCATTTAAAAATGTCATTATGTTGTCTTTTATACCTTTTCCAGTGCCAGAAATCGGTTTTATGTGTCTTGAAAATTTGGATCCAAATTCTGGAACAAGTGATATATGTTTTTCGATAACAGTTATTTTGTAATACTTAGTTCCTTTCTTCTCTTGCACAATAGTCTTGTCTTTTCTTACATAAAAAAATACTTTCTGTAACTAGTTTTACAGTTTCTTCTACATATCTTTTTAGGTTCTTTATTTGTTCTCATCTAATTTTCTTTATGTCAATACATTTCTGTCATACTTCTTTCTTAATCACTTATCAGACCAATATCCTGCAGAGCGTCGCTTGGAATTGTTGCAGCAATTTTGCCTGATACTCAAGTTCGATCGCAAGTAGAAGCCACAAATCGCAATTTCATGCGTATTTGACTATGATTTTAATTACTTGAGGTTTCAGAGACACTGAACGTAGAGGCATTAAAAAAATTGGGATAGTATAGTGTTCTCTTCTGAACTTTGTTCGGTGTCTACCTCATTGTATACTATTTATGTTTCATTATTTTTGTAATTAAAATGTATTACGCAGTAAGTTTACCATGTTTTCTGATTAAAAAGATTTAAAACTGATTAAAACTGATTTAAAAGACAACTTATGAAAACTATAGCCTGTTGAAAAAAAAATATTAAACATAATTGCGAAATTTGTCAAAATTTTAATAAAAACCTAAAGTTTGCCCTTCTTGCGGCACCTCTAAACATAATCCAATTACCCTGATATTTATGTTCCGTCTTTATTTTGATCAAAAGCAACTTTTGAAAACTATAGCATATTGAAATTATTATTATTATTATTATTTTTTACATAACTGCGGAAATTGTCAAAATTTTAATAAAAACCTAAAGTTTACCCTTCTTGCGGCACCTGAAAACATAATCCAATTACGCTAATATTTAATTTCCGTCTTTATTTTGACCAAAGGCAACTTTTGAAAACTATAGTATTTTGAAATTTAAAAAAAAGTTTTTTCGTTCCACCCTAGTGCATATATGCATCCATGGTCCCGAATGGGTTAATATAAGTATGAAAAAACACAATTCATATAGAAAAATTCATGCATTTAAGGACAAACCTATGGGCGCGTGATGCATTCGTATTTCAAAAAATAGCTCCTTTGGAAATTATTTTTTTTAACTTTTTTTTTTCTATGTACTGTTATTAAATGATGTCTCTTTTTCCTTAGTTGTCAAAATATTTTTAAAATACATAATTTATAATTTTAAGCATTAAAATCTTAGCGAAACTGAGTAAGATTTTAACACTTCCTATAAAATTAAGCATATATTTTAGAAATATTTCGACAACTCAAAAAAAAAAAAAAAAAAAAAAAAAAAAAGGAGACATCCTTCAAGAAGAGAACACAGAAAAAATAAGATTTTCCTGAGGAGCTATTTTAAAAAGGCAAACGGTTGTTTCGGTTAAAATAGTATTATTAAAATACAAATAACGTGATAAAAAGAATTTTAATGTGGACAACAGACAGTTGTTTTGGTATTTCTGAAACTCCATTTTCTCCGAATAGTAAATCCAAAATAACTCTCTGAATTTAAAATTAATTTCTGCTTTTTATCACGCTGTATATTTGTACTTTAATAATATATTGGCACAAAATACCATCTATGCATTTTGAAATACAGGTATCCCACTGGTTCGTTTTTTGAATACCAGTATTTCTGAAGAAAATAACTCGTGATCGGTTTTTGCAACATTTTCAACCAAAATAACATTCAAAGAAGGTTTCAACGAAATTTGCAATATAAAAAGAAAATATTTCTTTGAAAATAGCCGTATTCAAAAAACGAAACGAGAGAGGCCTGTCAATATTATTTACTGTCATTAAATTGTTTTATCACCGGAATGGCCACTTAATATTCTTTGTATAAATATTATTAACCTCGCCAATGGTACATAAGAAAATATTTTTGTCTTCATGTTTCATGAAAATCTGCAAGCGAAACCCGTTTGTGGATGAGATAAAAAGCGATTTATGTGACGTGCGTTGTAAATCTTTTTCATGTTAAATGACCTTTTCCGTTGTTATTCAGATCTTAATTTTCTTAAATTTGTTATATGTAAATCGCAGTGTAAAATTCAATTTCTCACCAAAGTGACAAATTAAATCATTAATAAAAATAATAAACTTTTATCATAATTTTATATTTTATTCGTCAGGCAAATTTTCCCGTTCTGAAATATGAAACATGATTTAAATTTTAAGTAAATGTTTAGTAAAGGAAAATATCTAATTAGAAATATATTTATTTTATCTATGTAGTTATAATTTTTAATATTTTATGTTATGTATAAGAGAAGTTTCAATTTATATTAGGTTTACTATGCGAAGTAAACGTGTGATATTCTAGAATTAAATAACAATTTTTTGAAAGTCGAAATGGTAGAAATACAGTTTGTGTTGTCTAGACTAGACAAACTGAAATAAGATCATTTTAGTGAATCTCTAGAAACTATTTGCAATATATTTTCTTGAGCATAATAATTTCTTAAGAAGTATATAGTTTGAATTTATTATTTTCTTTATGTAAACAGGAATTGCAGAATTTGATGAAGCAGCCTAAAATAAAACATAAAATTTCAAAGCAGCTTTTAAGATGCAAATAAGTTTCCGATATTTAAGTTTTTATCAACCTAGATATTTTTTATCAACCTAACCAAATAGAAATACACTTTTGATACAATTTAAAAATTGATAATTTTCCAGGAACTGTAAACAATTTTGTGACAAATTTATATAACAGAGGATGTAAACAATTTAAACGTCACTGAATTACTGACAGATGCTTGTGAAAATAATAACACTAATTAAATGACTAGGGTATACTGATTAACTTCCCAGTATTCTTCTGAAAAATATGGGTTAATTGGACTAAGTTTAAACACGTTTCGAACAAGACATTCTTTAGAAATAAAATCAAACAAGGTTCACGTAAAAAACATGAAATTTATTACATAGAGCTATATGAAAGAATAGTTGAGTTGAGACTTGTTAAAATGAAAGAAAATCCTACTACGAAAATTAGTCTTTGAAAATACTGGTATAAAATCTGTATTAGAGTTATGTATTCAGAGTAAACATCGTAGTGTTCTAGAATCAACCTTTAACGAACAAATGTCTCCATACTCATACAACCAATTTTCATCGTCCAAATGCGTTGTTTTTAATTCTTTTTTTTTTCACCACTTTTTCTGACAAAAACGTTTTTGCATTTTTCAATCACTGAAATATTGAGTATGAAATCCTTGAATTCGGACACCAGTATTTTTGTTCAGAAAATTTCGTCTTATCTAATCTCAAAATTTCAACAATTGAGCAATGCAAAACAACTTTGTCATAAAAAGTGGGGCAAAAAATGGAAAAAACACATTTAGACAATAAAAATTGGTTGCCTAGAATATAGCGGCTTTCGTTCGTTAAGGGAGAAATAACAATATCTCAAAAAATCAGTCGTTGGGGGCCACCGTAATACTTACCCATCATGGATATGTATAATATAAAATATGAAAATAAAGCATGTGTAAACTATTTATAAAATGCATTGCAATTCGTATAAAATCGTTGCTTGATGACGTCATAAACTTTAAACCGAGGCTAACGAAAAAGACAGGCTACCGCGGTGCATTCACTTATCTTTCTTTACAGACCGCTAGAATGACGTGTTGCTCTTTTCGTACACCTGCATTGGTGCATTCGAGAATCACGTGACTCTCGCAGTCTGTAAAAAAAGATATGCGTAAAGCGCCGCGGTAGCCTTTCTTTTTCGTTAGCCTCGCTTTAAACCGAGGAAAGCGAAAAAGAAAGGCTACCGCGGTGCTTTACGTGTATCTTTTTTTACAGACCGCCAGAGTCACGTGATGCTCGAATGCACCAATGAAGGTGTACGAAATGAGCATCACGTCACTCTACCGGTATGTAAAAAAAGATAAGTGGAATGCAACGCGGTAGCCTGTCTTTTTCATTAGCCTCGCTTTAAACGCTCTATTACTGAATTGCGTAAAAGAAACATCCTTATAACTCCAAAATTGAAAATCATATTAACTAACGGTGTACTGCGTCGGATTAAGCGTCTCAATTTCCAATTAAAATATATCTTTGAATTGAAATTTCAATGAAATACAGGGTCGTGAAAAATCGAAGAGTGTGGAAAATAGGATTCCAAATATCTCGGCAAGTCATTATCCGATCAACTTCATTCTTTATGCAAAATTTTTATTTTTTTATTGTCTTTTATAATCACTCCTTAAAATAAACACTTTCGAAATTTTTATATATGTTTTATCAGAACGAATATTTCGAGAGTCCGAAAAAAAATAGATCCGGATAATCTAGGTTAGTGAAATTCAATAAGATTCTTCCCATTATTACATACTAAGTACATACCAAATTTCAAGTCTCTATCTTAAATTGTTCGGGAGATAGAGCGTTTACAGACACACACACAGACAGACGGACGGCGAATTTTTTTTTTTCTAAAAATATATTTTTCGGAATCTCCAGTGTCTGAAATGTGTAAATCCGTCAATTAATTTTTTTTTTTCGATTTTCAAAATGATTGCAAGATTTACCCTATACTACGTATGATGGGTAAGTAATAAAACTACTCTTAAATCACATAACCCTTTCCGGCACAGACAAAGTCTGTTCGTAAAATGAGAAATTACTGACTGACACCGGAATTTCCAAAGGACTTTTTTAGCGAATACGAACTCCTTATTTTCCAAAGCCATTAAATAATAAGCCCAGTCAGATAAAATGGGAAACTTTTCGCAAGTTGAAAATAGCGCCATCTAGCGGTTAGGAGTGCTGCATTCGGCACCAAGAATATTTTAATAAAATTTTGCTTCTAAAATTAAAGCTTAACATAAGGAGTTCATATTTTCTAAGAAAATCGTTTGTAAATTCCGGTGTCAGTCAGTAATTTCACATTTTACGAACATAATTTGTCTGTGGCGGAAAGGGTTAATTGCATAGTGATGTAAATTTCCATCACTTTTTATTTAACTTTTAATAAATAAATCAACTTCTTCGCCACCACTATATTTATATAGAAATGTTAATCCAGTAAATTTCCGCATTTTTTTTCATTATAGTTTTAGCTTTAATGTAAAAGATCCCAATAATTAGCAAGCTTATAAAGGAAGTGCAAAAACAAAACATCGATAAAAATCGTATAAAATATCGATATAAATAAATCGTATCGTTTCTCTGCGACCCACTTCTGTTTTGTCCTCCTTCCGCAGCAGAGGTTTGGCGCTAGTGTGTCGCTAACAAATTTAACACTATCTGATTGGGCTTATTATTTAATGGCTTTGTTATTTTCAGCTTTCATTGTAGAAACGAAATTTTATTAAATACTCCTGGTGTCGAATGCAAGTTTGGAATTAAAATTAGGTGTGCCCGGAGTGGGACCACTGTGCCGGAAAGGGTTAAGCTAAACTTGAAATTCTAACTAGAGAGATATATAATGAAATTTATTTCCCTTTAATAAACACTTACTTAAATATTAAATCATTACTGATGATAGTTCAGAACGAAAAAATTGCCCACGCATATAAAATTTTGTTAAACATTAATTATTATTAATGTTATTCATGAAATAAGTTCTTACTTTATTCAGAAATTTAATTTTACACTGAGATTTGCGCGTAATAAAATATTAAATTAATTATAAATTCAAAAGTTTTTAACACGAAAAGAGCTAAAAGTGTCACTTGATTCACTGTTTAATATTGTGATCCGCAAACAACATGCGTTCGCAGACTACCTTGAAAAGTTAGAGATTTGTTATGAAATTCATTTAACGAAGGAGGTTTGCAAATTTTATTTTCAAAATATTAGAAAAATATTCCGGTGCCAGAATAATTTAATGAGAGTAAATAATGTTTAAATTAAACAGATGGAATTTTGTGTCAATACATTAAATTATTAAAATACAAATAGACAACAATGTGATAAAAAGCACAAATTAATTTTAAATGCAGTTTCTGTTCGAAAACGGAGTTTTAGAAACTCCAAAACAACAGTCCAAATAAATCAACAAAATAAAATTGTTTACGCTTTATAAATATAATTTACTTACATTTGTCAGAATAGTTTATAAAATGCATTTCTAATTAGACAATAAATGTAAAATTATTATTTTTTTTATGCATTTATTTGAATTATAATGTGATTTTTTTTTTTTTTTCAAAAAAGTACAGAAGTTCTAATGAAATTGTTTCCTTTTTACTTTTTTCACAGGGTGTTTCATAAGTCCACTCCATTTCAAAAATTCATTAAATAAAATAACAAAATGTCGTACAGGTATGCAAAACTTGAACAGCAATTTCCTTCAAAACATTAAAATAAAAAATATTTTCATATCTTAAAATGATAATCTACTTATAGTAAAATGCAAGATCTGCAAGTGTTGGTAACAATGCCGGTTGCGACCACTTCGCTTTTTCACATTCCTTGCAGCCCTTTTTTTCATTTTTTTTTTTTTTTTTGAATAAAACTACATAAAAGTTACATTTTCAGTAAGATCGTTCACATTACATTAATGTTTGTGTGATGACTTACATCCAATTATGTATATACACTGCTCAAAACAATTAAAGGATATTTGAAGTTTTATATAAAATAAAGATAGAAACGAAATTTTTTTGCCGAAAATAGAAGAAGAGAATCACAAATGCAAATTTTTCTGGTTTTCAAACTGTGGAGTATGCAAATTTTGAGTTCGATGTCAAAAACGTCGCTTCAGCGGCAGCGAATGAAATTTGACTTTCAACTGGATAAAAGAGAATGAAGACAAGGATGATCGGCATTCAGTGATTGCTTTGTTTCGATGAGTACGATGTCTCAGCGAAGTCATTTGACAGATTCAGAAGCTTGGAGAATTGTTGGTAGGTTAGAAGGGGGCCAAACTCAAGCCGAAGTAGCGCAAGCCATTGGAGTGTCACAAAGTGTCATTTCCAGGATCTGGAACCGTTTTTTGGAGAGTGGATGTGCAGGCCGAAGACCAGGGCAAGGTCGTAGACGGGCAACAACGCCCAATGAAGATCGGTATTTAGCGTTAACAGCTCGGAGACACCGAAACATGAACGCTACTCTTCTCCAACAACACCTTCGCTCGGCTACAGGCACCACGATTTCAACTCAGACTGTCCGAAACCGGCTCCATGCTGTAGGTCTGTATGCTCGCCGACCGATGGTATGTGTTAGATTAACATCAAGGCATCGTCGCGACCGCAGGGAGTGGGCAACCGAGCATGTCAACTGGAGGAGAAATGAATGGAGCAATATTCTGTTTTCTGACGAGTCCCGTTTTTCTGTGCATCCGGATAATAGGCGTATTTTCATCTGGAGGGACCGTGGCAGTAGGAATAATCCTGCGTTCGTGCACGAAAGTGTCAGATTTGGCGGTGGAGGAGTGTTGGTGTATGGTGGCATCTCCATTGACGGGCGCACTGACCTCTACATCATTCAAGATGGAGCTCTGACTGGTCGCCGATATAGGGATGAGATCCTCAGACCTATTGTAGTCCCTTACGCTGCAGCAATCGGAGATAACTTCATTTTAATGGACGATAACTGCAGGCCACATCGTGCAAACCTGGTGGAGGATTTCCTTTTCGAGGAAGGAATCGTTCGAATGGAATGGCCAGCGTGTTCTCCAGACATGAATCCAATCGAGCACGTTTGGGACGCTCTAGGAAGACGAGTTTCTGGCCGCCAACAACCCCCACAAACTCTCCAAGAACAGGAAAGAGCTCTTCTGGAAGAGTGGGGCAGAATACCCCAACTCGTCATTAATAGCCTCATTGAGTCCATGCCTCAAAGGTGTTCAACGTTGCTGGCCGCCCGTGGAAACCATACCCCCTACTGAAAATGATTTTCTTTGAAGAAAACACCTTTTCTTATTCTTTTTTTCTCATATGCACAAATTGTGTTTTTTCCTTTTGTACACAAATGCGCAATAAAATGCATTTTTTTCTGCCAAACATGTGTAATTTATTCTCATATAACCTACTATGTCTGTCGACCATGTATCAATCAGCTAAAAAGTTTCCCAGATACAAAATCCACCTAAAACTGCAATATCCTTTAATTGTTTTGAGCAGTGCATTCTGAGATACCTTCAGTTGAAATTAGGTTTCTCGCTCGATGAAAGTAAACAAACAAAAGATTCATTCGTCGTGAACGTTTAAAATATTAAACCATGGAGGTAACCGTCCGTAAAGCGATCACAAACCATACTCGAAAACAAGTATTTTAGCGAGTATTACGGAGAGAGGTAGCATCCTTCATGATACTCGCGAAAATATTTCGTTTATTCGTTCTTAGAGATCCTATATCAGATTGAGATTCTAAATTCTCTAATGTAGGATCGCTATTCGTCGTGAATCTTTATCGCCATCTATCGGTGATTAATATAAACAAAATTTTTCTTCTGAAATTCTAGTTTGAATTCTGAATGAATATTTCTTGTAAAATGTAATTAGAATATAAGGGACATGTAATTGTAATGCCGTATACTACATATATTAATTAAAGCAATGCAAATAAAATTTTGTATTTTAACTTAGTAGAAACTTTGTATTGAAAATAAATTTGTAATTTAATAAGAGAGTTTGAAAAAAAAAATTACTTATTTAATAAAAGATGATCTTTAATGATCAAAATTTATTACAGGTTTCTTTAGGCATGTTTTTAAAAAAATCAAGATTTAATTTGAGATAAACATTTTAAAATTTGAGTTATATAATTATTATTTTGGCAAATAAACTTTCTGTTGAAATTGCACTTTTTTCTGCATTTTATCAATTTTGCTTGCATTGTAAATAGAATGAATGTTTTATATCAAATGTAATTAAAATATAAGGAATATAATGTAATACTGTGATCCAAGTATTAGTTATATCAATGCAGATAAAATTTTGAATTTTAACAGAAGTAACTTTGTAGTAAAAAAAAAAAAAGATTAGTCATATTAATACAATTAATAGATAGTATTTAATTAAGAAATAAAAGACAAGAAGTTATTTTAATGATCAAAATTTGTTACAGTTTTATAAAGTTGTGAAATCGGAATTTGAATAATGAAATGTTTACTCTTATATAGCAGGGCAGTTTAAAGGATCGAAATGACGTAGACTGCCCAAATTACTCGAAATGCATGTTGTAAAGTACGTATTTTGTGATTTATTCTTTAAATGTCGCTTAAAAATACGCTTTGCAGCGCTGCCTGGTAAAGTATTAGAGCAGTTTTTTAGAGGTTCGTGTACAATGTCCCGCCCCGATGTAATTAGGGGTTCTCTAGCGGCCGCGGAGGGGTATTAACGGTGCAATGGGTGTTTTAACAACTTTGTTTGTTGATCTAAACATTGTTTTGAAGATTTTATCGTTCTTAATCTTTACAGAATCCTTTTATAGTGGAATCTTTAAACTATTGAAGTTCAATCAAAACAGTTTATTTCCTTTGGGAAGGTCGTTGCTTATATCATTGCAGATTATTTCATAACTTCTTCATGCTGTTTGTTTGTATGAAGTCTTATGAAAATGAAACGCAACATTCCGTCATTTTTAACGGGGTTTATATACTAGTCAAACAATAATATCTATATTATAAAAGAACAAACGTGTCCGTGCATAACGCTGACGTCATTTTGCGAATGGCAACACTGGACTATTAAATTTCGGTTTTGCGATTTTTCCTACTGCAATTTTTTTAATTTCTAAACATGGCACATTTTCAATTTTTACACCATTATATTGGGAAAAAAATCTACTTTCAAATGCAATTTGTTAGAAAACTGTGTCGCAATTTACTCATTTAATATAGCAATTAAATTAAATTTCAAGAATTCTTATTTTTTTTAAAAAAATCTATCTCTATCGCTTGCAGACAATTAGAAAATATTAATCTTTTTGCACATTAAATAATATAAAAAGTTCAGCATTTGTTTCCAGATAATTTTCAGTAACGAAATTAAGACTTCATTAAGCGATAAATAAATAGTATAAATAAAACACAAATTTAATAGACATGTAATGGAAGTAGGCGCTTAAAACCGCTGAAAATATCAGAATTTAAAAAAAAAAAATTCTTTAGATAACGAAATTTTTAGCGATTTCTCCAGCTATTAACTTCTGGCACGAGGCCAATGCCAAATTACCGCTTTTAATAATATAAAAAATTTATTTGAATATACATTTGACATATTTCATACAAAATTTTTCTTTGGTGTTGTTAGGGATAATCTAAAAAAATGTTAAATGTAAAAAATCTATTATAGTTTTCAATTTAAAAAAAAAATGGTTTTCACATATATTCTCTATCCCGGGAATCCTGGGTTGTATGTCCAAGTTTTATTAAAAGCTTAAAGTGTTTAATTTCTCTTTATCTCATTTTTTGGATGTACTTTTTCTAATCTTGTTTTTTTTTCGTATATACAGGGTTTGTACGCTTTTACCACAATATTTAAATAGAATTTTTCGCTTTATTGAAATGCAGAAAAGTATTACAAATCCTTAAATTAAGCGAATTTTCTACAATTTCTGCTACTTATATACTAAATAGAAATATTTTATTAAAAAGTTGTGCTAAAAGCGTACGAACCCTGATATATTTATGTGCAATAAAATCATAACACTACAATAAAACAGCGGTGCGAAGGAACTTTCATCTTGATTTATATAATAATTAAAAACATATATTTATTTTCTTAAAGGGTGGTAAAATATTAAAAACATATTTAAAGATGTTAGGTTTACATAATATGCTTTTCGAGACGCACACGCGCTCATATTCAAGAGGAAGAAGATGAGATGACTGGATGTGACTGGATATGAGAGAGGTAATGACTGGAAGAGAAAACATACGCAGAAAAATAAAAACAAAACGAAATAATGTTACGCATGTGGAAACGAGCCAGTCTATTCCTCTAAAAGAGGGGGTGGAAAAATTTCAGTTGAAATTTCAGTTGCTGATCCTCTTGAAATACCTATAATATTGAACCAAATCGCGGGAACATTGTAAGAAATGACGTCATTGCATACTCTACCATTTTTTGTAACACATGCGTAACATTATTATTTTTTTTTTCTGTGTATGTTTTCTCTTCCAGTCATAAACTTCTTCCCCTTGAAAATGAACGCGGGTGTGTCTCGAAATGTCTCGGGGTATATTATGTAAATCTAATAGGTAATAGCTTTACATATTTTTTTAATTATTACATATTTATGTATATATAAATAAAATGTTGTTAATATTTTAATCCTGTCTCTGTTTTATATTTAACATGTTAGCTTCTTTTAATTTATGCATCGAGCAATTTAGTAATACTTTTATCTTGTCTTTTGCAGTAGGGAGGTTGATGTTAATTTTAACTCTCCTTGATAAATTAATATTTAGTTCAACCTATTCTAAAACGTCGAGAGCTTTCCGTAAACAATAAAATATCAGTGAAAAATTTATTGTTTCAGTGCAATAATTTGAATTGAACATACCTAAATTACTTACATAAACATAAAAGTGATATTTACTGTTTCAAATATAATTTAAACATACATTGACTTGTGTATATTTTTTATACGATTTATCTTTATTACACATAGAACTTTTGCATCAGATATTTAGTATATAATTCCTAAATTGTTATAAGTTTTTCTTGCATCAGTAATTTTTTTAAACACTCAGGTGATAAATATATATCAACATAAATGTTTTAATTTCACTGTGATAGATCATAAAACAATCAAATTACTTAATTGTTGTAAATGTGCTGGTTATTTTTTGAAAATTATTGCTACTCATTTTTCATATCTACAGGTACGATGATCAGACTTGAAACTATATGTTTTAAAAATAAAATTATTAAGATTTAATTGCATATATTGATAAACGAATTCCTGTTCGAGATACGGATCATATGTTATTCGAATTTTTCTTTCGAGATCCAAATTATTCGTTAATTACGGCGTTCGAGAATACAAAATCTACTGTTTATTTCTACCACACTTCAAATTTTAGCATCAAATGCAATGAAACGGTATCACTTTCAAATTTCCTTCAAATTGCATTAGAGTAACTGCCGATGGCTTATCAAAAAAGTTTTTCTCATACATAATTTTCATAAGACTAAGGTATTTTATTACCGTAATTTCCGGCCTATAATTCGCGGATCAAACAATTCTATTTCAACGCAGAAATTTATTTTTATAAATTGTAAGTTCCTAGATTGTTGTAAATATTTGTGTTTAATTATTGAATAAAATTTCTGGGTTGAAACAGAATTGTTTGATCCGCAGATTATAGGGCGGAAATTACGGTAAGATTACCAGTACCTTTCGGTTATCATTATTTCCAACTTTTGAGAATAGCAAGTACAAAATTATATTGTATAGATATCAATCTGAAGTAACATAGGGTGAAACCCCCAGTTACTGACACCTAACGAGTAACTGACACTTCAGCAGATATCTAACTCAAAGAAGTATTTTCTTGTAAAATTCTGCAAAGTAAAATCATCTAGTGGTAACGTATTTGTTTTAACTGTTATAACTTATTTTTCAGCTATTGGTTTTTCAAAAAAGGGATGGTGTCAGTAACTGGAGATATTGACCCTATTTATAATAAAAATTAATTTTTGTAATAAAAAATATAATTTTTCAAAATTTTGTGAACAATAATTTTTTAATGTATCTTTACTATACTTTGAAAAGCAAAAATAAGTATAAAATAGATTTAAAACTTTTTAATAGTGATTTTAACAAGGAAAAATCCTTAAAGTGGCAGTTATTGGGAGTTTTACCCTATAGTCAAACATTTAGATATAGGAATATTTCTTTTTTTTTCCCCTTTTTTTTTCTTTTTTTTTTCTTTTTTTTTTCTTTTTTTGGTAAATAAAACGTTTAATAACTGCAGCGTATTAGCTTCTTATTGTCATTTGGATTTAATAACTGCAAAATTGTGATATTATCAAGTTTTTAGTAGCAACATTTTAAACTTTTTTGCTCATTATTATTGTGGACTTTCAAATATTAATTTATTAACTAACATAAATCAGGTGTTATATGTGTATAAAAAGAAATAGTCAGGCATTGAGATGCATAGAAAATATGTTTGTTACATTGTTTGTAATTATAAAGTTTTGTTACATAAATTTTACTTTGCCTGCTTTTATTTTATCCAGAAAATGTTTCTGTGTCATAAAATAATTTTTAACACTAGAACTACCGGAGCGGGTCATTCAAACCGTTAGTACATAACTGGATATTTCTTCGAGTGTTTGTCACCACTGTTTACGTATAGTAATCATCACCCTATTTAATCACAGAAATCTGTGATTCATTAAGGCTAAGAAAACCATTAAGTAGTAATCTATTAACCCTTTCAAGGACTGCGAGTTATACTTTATCCCACTTAATTTTAATCAAGATTTGTACCAGAAGCTTTGAATAAAATTTTACTTTTTAACTTTGACGAAAAACAAAAGTTAAAATTTCAGTTTCTTATTTTCAAGTAAATTTTTCAGAAATTTCTGGTATAAATTTAAAATTACAGAAACACAATCACATGTCCCTGAAAATGTTAACTGAGATTTCTATTAAATGGAAGAATTGGTAAGAAGTAGAAGTTTACAGCTATGTGCAGTCGGGCTGAAAAGTCCCACTTTGTTAGGGTTAGGGTTAAATATAATTTATATTTTTAATGTAAATTTTGTAAGAAAATTTCTTCTAGTGAACGACAGTTTAATGTATGTATGATAGTTTAAAAATTTAACACGTTCACTGCCGGGTTAAAATTGCCGGATTTTTATTTTATTTAGAAAGTTCGAATTCATACCAGGAAATACTAGTAGCAATATTTACTTTATTTATTTACAGACATTTCGTGATTAAATGAACTAAAAAGTTTTCTTTCGAAATTTCCGGTATAAATTCGTAATTTTAGATTTAAAAATCACGTGTATCCTCGTGGTTGGTAGCCAATGGGTTAAGAGCATAATACGTAAAACAGCAGTATCCTATATATTTAAGTTTTGTTTTAGTTCGACTGAAATTCTTTAAGGAAAAATATATAGTATATAATACTTATAAAGCAAACAATGTAAGAAAAGTAAGCAGAATATGTATTATTTGAAAACAAATTTAAGTAAATTATTATTGTAACGAAAAAAAAGTTTCATTAAAAGCATATTTCAAGTAAAAGAAGCTCTTAAAAAGAATTTAAGAAATGGTTTATGCAGCCACTGTAAAATTCTTTACATTTCAAAAGCATTTCAGTCCTTTTTTATGTTAAAGAAAAACAATTCTTACCCCTTATGTACCTACTTATTACAGCATCAGAAATATATTTCAGAATTAAAGGAGAGCGGAAAATAAAGAGAGTGGTTTGAAAGGTATTGCTTTTATGCACGCGTTGGTTGTATTTTCAAAAGTTTAAATGACATTTTAGAACATTTTTCCAGAAAAAACAATTTTCTCAGGAAGAACAATTTTGAAGTAGAAATATCAGATCTTTTTCTATTTTATTATTATTGGATTTAAGTTGGGAATAAATTGTAAATTCATAAAATATACACTAAAGAAGAGATATATTTTTCCTGTGTTTATATTTGACAAATGATATATTTTATTACGTTATTTGATTAATAGTAGTCTTCATATTCAATGTAGTTTTATTAGTAGAGTTCTTACTAGACGAAGTATTCTAATAAAATTTAGTGGTGACAATCGGCCTATTTTTAAAGGTAATGAAAATTGCATTTTTTCATATTCGATAGTTTGACTTGGTAGCGACGAAATTGACGAAAAGACTATTGCAGTCAGGCGTTAAGGAAAAGAAATAGGGAAAATGTTTATTACATCGTTTGGAAATATAATACTTGTTTATAGAAAGCTTACATTGGTCGCAGTATTCCTATATCTCAAAATGTATATGTAAATGTATAAATAAAGTTTTAAATATACTGCTTACTGTTAACTTTGTATATATTATCATTGTTTGCTTTGTTACGTGTTTATTAGAATTTTAAAATTAGTTTAATGTTCAAAAAAGTTTAATAAAATTTTATCAGTAAATTACAATTAATTTTTCAAACAATTTTTAGTAGTGAAATTCACCCGAAACCAGTGAATAATAAACATGTGAATTTTTACATTGCTAAACTGAGCAGTAAAACCGACAGGGTGAAAAATGTTCAAGCCGGGATACGAACCCGGACCTTGGTTATTAGCGATGGGAACTAAAATGTTAATTGACTAACAGCCTTAAGTTTGTCTACTAGAATACATAAAGCCTTATTTTTAAATAACTCTAGTTATTTTTAACTCAATTTTTTTTCTCATTTACAGAGTATTTTTATTTGTATACAAAATGAATTTACTTCTAGATTTTCAATTTAATTAAAACAGAAATTAAAGTTATACGATAGTTTTTTAATAAACATGTGAATTTTTACATTGCTAAACTGAGCAGTAAAACCAACAGAGTGATAAATGTCCAAACCGGGAATCGAACCCGGGCCCTTGGAAGAACGCTCTCTACCACTGAGATACGAGGACAATACCTAACTTATATATATTGATCTATGCTGGACTTTGTGTGGCTTTGTATGTCGTCTCAAATTTGCGACAGGGTTTGTGTGCTCATGATGACGTTTCCATCCTGCGCTGCGGTTGCAGCCTGTCCAACATATATGAGTGTTAGATGCCAAGTTGGGTATTGTCTTATAGCTCAGTGCTAGAGCTTTGGAACCGTTACTCAAAGGGCCCGGGTTCGATTTCCGGCTTAGACATTTTTCGCTACAGCTCAGTTTAGCAATGTAAAAATTCACGTTTATTAAAAATTTATCGTATAATTTTAAATTCTGTTTTAATTAAATTTAAAATCTTGAAGTAAATTCATTTTGTGTGCAAATGAAAATACTCTGTAAATGAGAAAAAAAAAACTGAAGTAAAAATAACCTGAGTTATTTAAAAATAGCCCTTTATCTGTTCTTCTAGACAGACAAACTTAATGCTGTTAGTCAGTCAACTTTCCAGTTTCCCTCGCTAATGTTAAACCTATGAACATAGAATGCATTCGTATATTTAAAATATCTGCTCGCGAAATTAATATTTTTAACATATTTTTTTCTGTATACTCTGCTTAAAGGATGTCTTTTATTTTCCTTAATTGTCAAAATATTTCTAAAATGTATACTTAATTTTATGTGAAGTGTGAAAATTACTCACTGTTCTTCAGCTTTTAACGCATATAATATTAAATAAAGCATAGATTTTAGAAATATTTTGGCCACTGAGAAAAAAAAAACGAGGGATGTTTTAAGAAGAGTGCTACGAAAAAAGTAGTTACAAATATTTTTTCTTGAGGAGATACTTTAAATATATAAATGCATTCCACGCACATAGGTTTAACATTAGCGAGGGAAATTGAGAATTGGACGACTAGCTGCCTTAAGGTAAATTTTATTAAATAAATGGTTTTATTAAAAATATATATATTCTACCTGAAACAAGCTGTTTTAACCCTTCTTTGCATGAGTTTTTCTTTTACAATTGTTTTTTTATAAATATATTAAATATTAGACACCAGAAATTTTAAGATAGATTTTTAACTTTGTTCAGCAACATGGTTCACGGGAAATTTACTAGATTAATATTTCTATATAAATATAGTGGTGGCGAAGAAGTTGATTTATTTATTAAAAGTTAAATAAACAGTGATAGAAATTTCCATCACAATGCAAAGAAGAGTTAAATCATTTAAAAATATTCTTTATGTAGGTGTTTTACATTTGAATAAACATTTCAATCACTTAAAATTATACAGTTTTCAACAATATAATATAAAAACCACAGCCATGACAACAAGATAATATCAAGAAGAAACCCTCCAAATAAATTTCAATAAAAGTAAAATAATTTTCTCCTGCAATCTATACTATCAATCCATTATAAGCGAAACCATAGAGATTGTAACACATAAAAATACAATATATAACGACGCAGCAACCTTTAACGTAACGAAATTGTGGCTCGAGCTACTCCATGATTAAAAATATGGAAATAAACACCCAAGTAAAAATAACAATAACAACGTGCGTAATTTTTAAAAGTTCATAAAATATTAAATGATGGTGTTTCGAATAACTTCACAGACCGTGCAATTATAGAATAATATTATTTGTTTTAATAATGGCTTAGATTGAGTTGAAGCATGTCAACAATCTCATAAAACATAATTTACTGCTTATAATTATATTATGTTACGCCGTTTAGTAATCAAGAAAAGTATGCAGTTTTCAGTTTTATTTTGACATAAAGGAAAAAGGCTTTATTAGAGGTATTCTAAAGAAAATAAACATAGAAAAATTCTACAGAAAATTTTACTGTTTATAATCTTTTTTTTTTTCTTTTTGCATCTTTTAGCAATTAAAACAAGTATACAATTTTCAGTTTTATTTTGTCATAAACGAAAAGAGCTTTATTAGAGGTATTCTATAGAAAACTAACATAGAAAAATACTATAGAAAATTTTACTGTTTATAATATATTTTATTTTACATCTTTTAGCAATTAAAACAAGTATACAGTTTTCAGTTTTATTTTGATATAAAAGAAAAGGGCTTTATTAGAGGTATTCTATAGAAAAGAACCGGTTTGGAAACTAAAATAATATTTATGTAGAATTTTCAGAATTGTTTACATTTCAGCAAACGTTTCTTTTCTGATTATATTAAAGAAAAACAATTCCGACCACTTATATGGTTGTTATTTCAGCTGCAAAATATAAACAGTAACTGCATATATGAAAAGTGTGCGTTGAAAGATATTGCTTTCTTGGATATATGTTAGCTACATTTGCAAAGCGTTAGGTGATGCTTTTTTTTTTTCAGAAAAACAATTTTCTCAGAAGTAACAATTTTTGAGTAAAGTTACCAGTTTCTGAAATAAATATTTTCCGTACAAAAAATAAAGTATGTTAAAAGTTTTTTTTACGTAATCAGAATTTGTTCTTTTGAAACATTTCAAAATATTTTTCGTTAAGAGTTTAAGAGATGTTTACCTTCCAGATAATTTATATATGAAGGAAATTCATTTTTTATTGTTTACATTCTTATTAATAAATAGTAATTTCATAGTAGTATTTAAAAATTGAACAGCTACGGCATTAAGATTGCGGGTTGAATAATATTGCTTCTCCCCAAACGCTACATACAGTTGCGAATTTTAAATTATACTTTAACATATTTCTCTGTGATAGCCCATAACTTCTGTAAAAAAAAAAAAAAAAAAAAAAATCTTTAATTTATTTTAATTATATATATATACATATACAGGGTGGCTAATAGTCAGGGAAAAATACAGTAAAAAAAAGTGGAAATCACCAGTATATTCTTATGGAAAAATTCAGGTTTATTATTTGATCGATTTTAAAGTCAAATTGATCAAATAATCAAGATGAATTTTTCCATAAGAATATACTGGTGTTTATCACTTTTATTGACTGTATTTTTCCCTTAACATTGACCACCCTGATATATAGGAAAGTCATTTCTTATTCTTTACGTTGTTATTAAAGTAATAACAAAATCGGGTCATTTAAAAATTAAACAGCAACCGCATGAAGATTCCGGGCTGAAGAATATTGTGTCCCTTCATATTCTACTTACATTTGCAAAATTTTAAATTATACTTCTGTTTTTCTCTGTAAAAGATACAACTTCCATATAAAATAATTATCATTAATTATTTTTAATTATATATACAGGGAATTCATTTCTTATTGTTTGCATTGTCATTAAAGAAATACTGGTAATGAAATAGAATATTATTTTATTTCGCTCAAATTTTGGAATCGACTTATTCGCGAGTATATAGGGTAAGTTAAGGATCATTATTTTTTACGAAAGTTATATTTTTTCAAAAGGGAGTAATTTTAAGTATATATCCGTAAAAAATAATTATTTTAAATGTATTTCGTTATCTAAATTAAACAACAACGTCATGGTATTTCAAAATTAAACAACAACGGCATGAAGCGTAGAATACCGTGTACGTATGCTACTTATATCTGCCAAATTTTCAATTATACTTTAAAATATTTCTCTGTAAACTATAAACCTTTCCTAAAAAATAATTATCTATATATCTAAGAATTAAATTTCATATTGTTTGTGTTGTTTTTAAAGCAATAGCAACTTCTCGATACTTCAAAATTAAACAGCAACGGCATGCAGATTATTGCTACCCTGTATTTGTTACTCGCATCTTCGAAATTTTAATTACATATTTCAAATTATTTCCCTCTGAACAAAAATAACTTTCGTCAAAAATAATTATCTTTAATTGACCGTATATAGGAGATAGTAGTCATATTTGGACCGCTGCTTTAAATGGAACGCTGCAATTCTGCCGTTAATTACAGAAAGAGACGCTATCAACCACTGAAATCCTACTCATCAGAATGACGTCATTTAAGATTAGAAGAATCAGCGGCTCTCTACATGCTGTTTTCAGGCAATTTAAACAAACACAAAATTAGCTGTTTCGATCTAATTTATTCCTATTAAATGTAAGAAAATAATTTAAAACTAAGGAAAGTTGTTATGTTTTCATATACATATCTAACTTCGTGTGTTTATTGCGCATATTTGTTTGCTGTTACTTTTGTTCTTAGTCTTTAGATTATCTGTTTTTAAAAATGGCGCAATTGCCTTAATTGGACCAATTTGAGTTGCTTAAATTGGACCAGATATACGATCATAAATTTGAAGTTCAAGAAGGCTGCAGCTATAAAAAAACCCCAAAACTCCGAAGAATCATTAGAAATGTTATCTCCCTTGCCAAAATCAGTTACGTCAAAGTACAGATGGAGCCAAAAAACAGCTATGTTAACATCTTTGCCATATAAAATAAACCTTGAAATTTAAAAAAAAAAGCTACAATAAGGAAGCAATTAGCACAAAGCAATTAGCACAAAGTTTTAAAAAATAGGCGTAATTCAATTGGAAAGAAAATGGTGGAAAGGAAGAACTACAGACATAACATAAAGAAAATTTCTGTTGTAAAGAAATGTCTAATGATTCAGACTCTAAAAAGAAAAATCAAGACAGTGATGATTGGTTTGGCTTAATTTGTAAGAAACATAAAATAGTAGAAATGATTCAATGTTCAAATTGCCAAATATGCTTCTATGTTGTGTGCGCTGGAATAAAAAATGAACAAAAAAATTCACTTGTAAGCCTTATCACTTCTTAAATAATATTAAAGTAACTGTCAGTTAGTTCCATAATTTCTGTTCTTAATTACATATAACTTTGATTTATATTTTGAATACATTTTGATTTAAGACAATTACTCTTGAATTCAGACATTTGATTTCATTATATTCCATTGCTGTTCTTTAGTTTGATTGTTTAATTAATGGCAAACTTTGCTTTTAATAAAATTAGTTATATTCCCTACTCATTAAAGAGCCTGATATTGTTTGGTCCAATTTAGGAAAGTGGGAGTCCAACTTAGGCGACTAGTCGCTGAATTTGGATCACTTTTGACAGATGTTTCAAATTAAAATAAAACTTGAATTAAAATAAAACTTGAATTAAAATAAAACTTGAAGAAATTGTTCTAAAGATTTACTTAGTTAGTAGATGAATAGCTTGACCACGTGTACTGATATTTTGCAGATACTCCAAAAATGAAGTGAGTCACTCGTTAAAATAAGTGAAGTGGTCCAAATTCGGCTACTCTCCCCTACTCGCGAATAAGTCGATTTCAAAATTTGAGAAAAATAAAATATGATTCTATTTTTTGCCAGTATTTCATAGGTGCCAACCTCTCATTAATATTCCGTAATATGCGGGTTAATTTGACCCAGGTTTAACACGTTTCGCACCAGAAGTTTTTTGAAGCAACGAAATTAAATAAATAAATTCCACGTAGAAACCTGAAATTGAATAAATAAAGATTCATCCAATAATTTTTCTGGTTTGATGCGTTGTTAAACTGAAACAAATTAACCCGCATATTACGGAATATTAATAAGAGGTTGGCGCCTATGGTATTTCCATGTAATAATCTACACTTTATTCAATCGTAGACAATTATTATGAATTTTGCAATTATTTAAGGCGAAGAAAACTACTCGAATATAACGGAATATAACGAATCAAACGGAAAAACATGTTTTTTGTTTTGTTTTGGTTTTTTTTTCGAATTTCGGGAGTATGAATACGCGAGTATAAATAGTTTTTTCTTTAAATGAAATCGTTTTTTTATTAATCATTTGGAAAGCTTGTATATATGTAAGAATGTCAGAGGCGGATTACCCATTAGTCTGAGTAGGCTGAAGCCTAGGGACATGGAAGAAAAGGGCCCCTGTGCTAAGATTTTCTTGGGAGTTTTTTCTTCATTTTGGGCTGATATTTTATGCAAAAGAGAAATGATGTACAATATTCTTTGTTTCATTCATTTATTGAATCTTTCAGGTTATTAACATACAGCTGGTATTTATTCCCCTTTTAATTTCTTCTATATTCATAAGAAGAAAGTACTGAATCCATGAAAAATTTCGGCTTCCAATGTGTACCGATTTATAACACTTTGAAGTTAATGGGATTTCAATGTTTAGCTGCACTAACAGTACTTCTTTTCGTTTTTAGTGTCAGGAAATTTCATAAAATATGAAGTATAATAATTTAGTAAGTTTGGTTATAAAATAATAGAATTTTTTATGATCTTCCGAACGAAGGACGGAGGACATTTTTCGAAGAACATTTTTCGAAGACATTTTTCATTTTTGTAAACGAAGGACATTTTTCTAAATATAACTTATACACTCTCAGAAATAAAACACTCAATTTTGACGATTCCGCAATCCTCAGGCCTCATTTCGTTATTTTTGACAATCATTTCGTCATAGAGTCACGTGGTTTTTGACGAAACGCGAATCCTCAAATATCTTGACGAAACTGTTTCCTCGCTGTCAAACATAAAACTCTTACTTTTGACGATTCCGCAATTCTTGAGCTATATTTCGTCATTTTTGACAATTATTTCGTCTCAAAATTAAGTGATTTTTAATGAAATGGAAAATCTCAAATATTTGACAAAAATGTTTCCCCATTCCCGGCCAGATTATTTTTGTTACAAAATCGTTCAAAAAAAAAAAAAATACACGAAAGTATTAAATTTACAATATAGTAATGAAAACAAAAACAAAAATATTTCATCCTTCGGGGCCGCTATAACAGGAATGTACCAAATTTCTACTTTAATTTTTTTATCTGATAATTTGCGCCTATCCTTTTTGTAGCGATTTTATGCATTTCTATTGCCTATTCAAAGATAATTTTTTCTGAAGTTACAGAATTTCGTTAAAAACGCTTAAAAAATTCTTCTAAAGTTACAGAATTTCGTTAAAAACGGTTAAAATAGTAAAATGCGAACATCATTTGGTCCATTTTCAACCGAAAGCATCAACATTTTCCCAATGGTTAAAAAAATCACAATTTTAGGAGCTCTTTTTATTTAAGAATTATATTCATATAACAATCAAATTTAAAATATGTATAACTAACCCCCCTCTATAAACAGTAATCTTATCCGCTAAAATTGATGAACTCGCCTCCAAAATATGCACTTCAAAACTAATTATTTCTGATCAACAAATTAATTAGACCATATTTTAATCATTCATTGAACAAAGGAAATTTCTCTAATAACTTATATTAATCAAGCCATTTTCTAATTATTTATTAACCATAGAAAACCCATAATAATAATCTAGCCTTATTAATTAAAACATGCAGAAAGTATAACAGCACCGATAAAAATACAATCTGCTTTCTAAAAATATAAACACACATCAACATCCCATAAATACATTTAAAATCAAATAATTCCAAAGTCCCGCTAGCGAAGTGGTTAGAGCACTTAGCTGCCAAGCTAAACATCGCGTGTTCGAATCCGATCGAATCCCAAGTGAACTTATTTTTGCCCTAGTCAATTAAAGATGCTTCTAAAAACTCCAATAGATGGCAGCACCAACCTTTTTTTGGAACTTTCTTCAAAGAAACAATTTGAGGAAACTGATTTCTTCGTAATTTTGAGGATGCAAATTTACTCGATTTGACGAAATGTTTGCTCGGAGCATTTCGCAGGAAACCGTTTCGTCAAAAACGAAGAAAATTTCTTGAAATTTGAGTATTCATTTTTGAGAGTGTAGAACCCAGGCACCGAATACAAATTAAATTTCGTATTTTAATATTTATAAAGCCCCTTGTAAAACAAATGCCATGTCTAAAATCTGTACTTGTTGTAATTGGAATTATGTTTCTTTTATCAGTGGTCTAAGAGTGGGAAACAGTATGTCTCTTTACAAGAATGTGATCTGCACGTTTGTGTTTCAACACCTGTTTTAATTATAAATCCTGATGAAGGCTGGATTCACGGCCGAAAGTGCTCGATTTATTTTAATGTTCTAAAATCTAAATAAAGTTTTAATCATCTCTTAGGTATTGGAATCACATGTTTTTCTGTGTACTTTTTATTTTAATTTGATAAAGATGAATTTAAGCATTCCGAACCTATTTTATATGTACTTTGAATCGCCTTGCATATATTGCTTTGTAGGAGAGGGGGGGGGGGGCAAAAAAATATCAAGCCTAGGAGCCCGGGTGGTAGTTGATCCGCCTCTGAAGAATGCAACACATGCTTACGTTACGTACGAATATGTAAGAGTTTTAGATTTGCGTACATTCCAGTGCATTTTTTAGTATAGGAAGTATATTTATTATTATCTGTATAGCTAACACTACACTGCGCAGCGATGCATATATGAAACAATTGAAATTTTACCTTTAATAAATAAATTCGTTTTTACGCTACTACTACATTTAAATAAAAATATTCACTTTATGTAATGATTAAAGTCATTATATATTAATCCTGTGCAGATGAATGCGGAAAAAAATTGCAAGTTAAAAATAGCACCCTCTAAACGATTCACAGAAAATGTTTTAACCCTTTCCGGCGCGGAGTAAGTCTGTTTGTAAAATGATGAAATAATGGTCTGACACCACAAATTACAAACGAATTAATTAGAAAATAAAAACTTGCTTATTTTCCGGTACTTAATAAAAGAAAATCTTAAGTAAATATTCTTGGTGCCGTTTGTCAGTTTTGGATTTAAAATTTGGTATCCTTTTTTGTGGACACCGCCCGTTAAAGGGTTAATACAAAATGTAGTATTTAAATGTGGTACATTTAGAATGAATTTAAGATATGTTATGTATTAAAAATATCTTATATTTATATATTTATATTTAAATTGATTTGATATCTTGTAGTTTGTTTAAATATATATATATATATATATATATATTATATATATATTATTCTTATTTGTTATCTTGCATAATATATTATTTACTTGTAATAGGATATTTGCATACATTTTAATTTAAAATTTTCGAAAATATCACTCCTTTTTTCTTTTTCTTTTTTTTTAATTTTAAGACGCACAATTTAAGAAGAATGTGACTGACGCCGGAAAACTATAAAAGTAAGCTTTTGTATGAAAAAAAATATTCAAGGTATAATTTACAGAAAAACACTGATTTTAAAACGACATCTCATGAAATCAAACTGTCTTGAATGACGGCGTGAGCAGCATTTATGTCAGTTTTTTACTTATTAGGAACCTTTTCGATAAGTAATCAAAGCCATGCAAATGAAAGGTTAACCCTTAAATGCATGAATTTGTCTTTTAGAATTTTTTTTATGTACTTATATTAAGAATTATACACCAGAAATTTTAAGATAGATTTTAAACTTTGTTTAGTAGCTTACTTTATATGATTTTTACATGCTCAATATTTTTGTATAAATATAGTGGTGTCGAATAACTTGATTTATTTATTAAAGTTCAATAAAAAGTGATGCAAATTTCATAGTTGCCAACCTCCCGATTTTTTTCATACCAATATTTTTATGTAAAAATATTTGTTTTATTTAATCTTACAATTTCTTCAATTTAATAAAGCGAAAATTTTTGTAAGATTTTACTGGTATTCAAAAAATCGGGAGGTTGGCAACTATGAAATTTGCATACTATGCATTTAAGGGTTAAACCAGGAAAATCAGAAAAGTAAATTTTGAAATATTAATATCCAAATAAGAATGCAAAACAAAATCTTTAACTGTAAATATTTTGAAGGCTTATTTTACAATTTTATTTCTATATCATTATTATAATATAATTTGTGCTTTATTTATTTCTGACCGAAAGCGGTCTTTTCGTTGTTTGTTTTTCTTCTTGGCTATTCTTGTTCCCATTTAATTTTTTTCAGTGTAATTGTTGTCCTGGAATTCGGCTACGGTCATAAATCTACGATCCACATTGCTCTTACCAGAGATACGGAGACTTTGGTTCCAGGGACTCTTATTAATGCACTCTTCCAAGTCAACCAGATCACACACACACACACACACCCACAAGCATGGACTCTTATTTGAAAACGCACGTTCCTGTAAAGTCAATGCGATGGTTATCTATGAATTTCTAGTAGCTATTCCTTTCCCCCCAGGAACTTTTGCTTTGACAAATCTCCGCAGGAGAGAAAAGTAGCGCTATTGTACGCAAACAGAATTTGAATATAGAGCGTATGCAGATCGTTTCTGTTTTCATTACCGGTCGCAGGAGAGGAAAGTGGCGCTTGTGTCGCCAACAAATGTAACATGTACAGAGCACGCTCTAAGTATAATCGCTCTGCTCTATGCAGCGCTGTGACGCATATATGAATCAATTAAAAATTAATCGATAAATTCCGTTGCATGATACCGCTAAATTTAAATAAGAATAGTTGCCTATCGTAATAACAGAAGACTGCTATTAAATAAGGCGAAGAATAGCTTTTTAAATTTTGTGGTATCTAACTTAAAATAATTCAATTAAAAAATGTATACTTCTAAAAGAAATATTCGTGCAGTGTAGAGTTAATACATCTACATAAAATTCACAAAATATCAAAACTAAATGAAATAACATTGAAAGATAGCAAGATTCTGTTTTCAGTCACGTGCTAGACGCATTTAAATGATACTTCTGAATTTCTTTCTCTGAGATAAATAATTTTTGAACATAAAAAAATCTATTTAAAAAAAATTTCACAGAAAAATAATTTTTTTTTCTTAATATTTGAAAATTTGGAGTTTGACAGATATGTACATTCCAGCGATCTATTTTTATGTGAGAAGTATATTTAGTATTGTTTGTGTAGTTATTACAGCAACATAAACTTCCCTAAATATCAAAACTAAATAAAATAACATTGGAAGATAGGAAGCTGCAGAATATTGCTTTCAGTCACGCGTTAGCTAAATTTTGGAAAGAATTAAATGATACACTGACGAGAAAATTTAAAGGAACAACCATAAAATGGTACTTTATGCTAAAACTATTACGGAAACATCAATGAAAGGTGATTGGTTGGTAACTCAATGTGAACTTTATCACGTCGTCTAATGAGACTAGCCGTTGCTACAAAAAAAATATATACAAATTTTTGAGCCCGTTCTTTCAGCATATTTGAAAAGGAGTGCATGTGGTTGATTTGAAGTCCTAATTTTAATGATTGTACGTGTAGTTACATAAAAGTTTCGCTTGTAGTAGGTAGAATATGTCGTTTGAAAGACATCTGATCGATGGTGAGAAAGGACGTGAGATTACGAGAATAGAAGCAGGACAGACACTTACAGGGGTCTGTAAAGACTTTAAAATATCCAAAAGCGTCATGTCAAGAACCTTGAAAAGGTTTAAAGACACTGGTAATGTGGATAGACAACCAGGGCAAGGTCGAAAATATGCCAGAACAGACTCTCAGGGACGTTATTTGGCAACGATTGCTAAAAGCAGGCAAAAGACGTCAGTTCAGATTGCAAGAGAGTTCGTTGCAGCAACAGGAACTCAACTATCCAACTTTACTGTGAGTGATAGGCACGATAAAAAAGGGCTGATGCAAGGAAACCCATGATTTGTATTCCGCTAACTCCGGCAGCGATATTCGCCCTGTTAAAGTGGTGCAGAAATCATCGTCATTGGAGTGCCACGGACTGGGGCCGAGTTCTCTTTATCGATGAATCCCGACATTGTTTGAGAGTGATTCCAGACGTATTACCATATGGAGGGAGAAGAACACAGGCAATAAGGCTGCAAACATCGGTGAAAGGCATCGATACAAAAGTCCTGGAATCATGGTATGTGCGGGCATCATTTTGAATGCCCGCAGTGACCTACACGTGTTTACCAGTGCAACTGTGAATGCTGAAATATACAGAGATGAGGTTATTGATCCTCATGTCAAGTTGTTCAGGGGTGCAATCGATAATAACTCCCTTTTAATGGATGATAATGCTCGTCCTCATCGTGCTGCACTAGTAACTGTTTATCTTGTTGGCGAAGGAATTCAGCGAATGGAGTGGCCTGCATATTCTTTAGATTTAAATCCGATAGAACATGTGTGGGATGCACTAGGACGCCGACTTGCATCTAAGCAACCCCCCAACTAGCACTCTCCAGAAGCTTCGAAGAGCTATTCATCTTGAATACACTTTGTTAAGCACTTCTGGATAATGAAATCCACAGAATGGAAAATTACTGCAAAACTTGCATTTCGGACAGGGGTGATCACATATCATATTGATTTTTCCTGTGTGTCTCTAAAATGTTCTAACAGTACATCTTCTTTATCTCCTCTTATATCACACGTTCCTATATTTTTATGTAAATTTATTTTTTGCAGAAGTAAGCTGTTCTGCAATTCGAATATATGTCAGGCATAACAAAATAAAGATATTGTGCACGTTTCATGTTCTTATCTGCAAAATTATTCAAGTTCGATGAGTTTTTATAGTTGTTCCTTTAATTTTTCTCGCCAGTGTACTGCAGAATATATTTCTCTGTGACAAATAAATTTTGTACGCAAAAAAAAATCTATTTAAAAATTGTTCCACAGACAAAATTTCTTTTTTTTCTTAATATTTAAAATTTTTTGATTTTAGAGATTTGTACATTCCAGTAATCTATTTTTTATGTAAGAAGTATATTTATTATTGTTCGTGTAGTTAATACAGCAACATAAACTTCACAAACTATCAAAACTAAATAAAATTACATTGGAAGATTGCAAGCTGCAAAATATTGTTATCAGCCACACGTTAGCTACATTTGGAAAGAATTGACACTTCAGAATATATTCCTGTGTGACAAATAAGTATTATACGTAAAAGTACTGTTTTAAAAATTGTTTCACAGAAAAAAATATCGCTGTTTTGAGATATTTGAAAAACTGCAAATGTATCAGTTTTAGAGATGTGTACATTCCAGTGAATTTATATAGGAAATATATTTATTTTTCTATGCGTAGTTAATACGGCAATACAGCAAAATAAGTATAACATTATCTGAAAATTAAATAAACAGAATATTCTAAGACAGCTGAATGCAGAATATTATTTTTTTTTCAGATATAATTTTCATAAGAAAAATGTCTATTTTACAAAGTCGTCATTAAAAGTTTAAACAACCATTCTTTTGTAATAGTTGTAAGAGTTGTGTATGTAAGAGTTTTAGAAATGTTTACATTACAGTGAATTCTTATCTATAGGAACTATATTTATTACTATTTTTTTTACAAGGATCGAAACTAGTCTGTATTTCATCTACCAGTATTTCCGAAAAGTAATCATCGCCTTAATTATTTTTTAAATGATGCGATTAAATAAGGCGAAGTTTATTAACAGCATTTGGAATTACTGGTATTCCAAATATAAACTAGTTAGAGCCCTTTGTAGTATTATCGTAGAAACACAATTTTACAATATATCAAAATTAAACAACTTTATTTCAGCATAACGAGTTCTAGAATATATATTTCTGTCATGCTCTAACTGCACTTATAGATTAATAAATAATACTTCAGAAGATTTTTTTTCAGAGAAAAAAAAATTTCCGTAAGAAAAATAAGTATTTTAAAAATTGTTACCTCTTAAAAGAAAAAAAAAACATTTTTTTTAAAATAATAATTATAAAAATTTTATAAGTAAGAATTTTAGAGATGTTTACATTATAGAGATTTTCCATATATAGAAAATGTGTTTGTTAATGTTTGTGTTGTTGTTATAACAAGACAAACTTCATACTATGTCAAAATGAAATAACAAATTAATTTGAAAATAGTAAGCTGAAAAATATTGCTTTCAGTCACGCACAAGTTGCATTTGGAAAGTTCTAAATGGCACTTCAGAATATTTCTTTTCTGAACTATTAAAAACTTTTTCCACAAAACTACCTAAACTGTTCTTTTAAAACATTTCAAAAGGTTTTTGTGCGTAAAAAATTTAATGATTCTAACATTCCAGTGAATCTTTATATATTTTAAAAGAATGTTTTTCTTATTGTTTTTGTTGTTATTACTGCAACAGGGGAGTTTGCAATATTTCAATATCAACTCTTTAAGGACGGATGTTACATATACGTTTCACTTAGAAAAAAAGTTTTTTTTTTTTTTTTTTTTTTTTTTTTTTTTTTTTTTTTTTTTAAAGATATTTTACTTGTAATTTTTGCCGTGTCTACTGTAGAATTCTTGGCTTAAATAAGACGGAAAATCCAAAATTACTATTAACGAGGTGCCAAGCCCTCAGTAATCCTCCATAATATGTTAATTAATTTGACCCAAGTTTAATACGTTTCGCACCAGAAATTTTTGTAAGAATTAAATTAAATATAATCCACCTGGCAATTTTAAGTTAACACGTTCATTGCCGGGTTAAAATTACTGGAATATTATATTATTTCGTAAGCAGGGTTCGCACGCTTTTAAGCCACTCCCCATTTTGTAAGGACTCTTCCACCAGTAATCGCATAAAACTATTTTCTACCTAATGAATCTTAAATACCATTAGGAAGAAAATTATCTTTCAATTATACTGGTGGCAGAGTCCTTATAAAATGGGGCGTGGTTTAAGAGCGTGCGAACCCTGTTTGTAAGTTTGCAATCATATTAGAAAATAATACTAATAGCAATATTTACTTCATTTAATTACAGACAATCCGTGAGTACATAAAATAAAAATTGTTCTATCGAAATTTCCGGTACGAATTCGTAATTTTAGATTTAAAAACCAGCAGCGAATGGGTTAAATAAATAAAAATTCAACAAATAAATTTTCTAGTTCGAAATGTTGTTAAACTGAGTCAAATTAATTCACATATCACGGAAGATTAGTGAGAGCTTGGCATATCTGCTATTATTAAAAATAAAATGTGGTTAAATAACGCCCGTTCTTGTAGGGTTTAAATAGCGATTGTATCTGAAGAAAGATGGATGAAAATTGCGTTTTGTCATGGGATAACTCAGGACTGCCACACGGTTCGGTCCATTTTGCGAACATGACTACTTTAAAATAAAAATCTTCAGTTTAAATTTCGCTTGAAAATTTCGCAAAAACCTATTACGAAAATTAAGTCTATTGCAAATGTTGTAAAATACTACCTTGAAAACTATTCTTCAGATCTACTGGTATTATAAATTGGACAGTGGCGGCACTGCTAAATGAATTTGGAAAAATTTGAAAAATTATACTTAAGTGCGTATCAGTTGAAAAGAAATAAATATATTGCAAGAAGTATATTTTTTAAATTTTTATTATTTTTAATTTAAAATGGGGTTCATCGGAATCTTTTGAAGTGAAATACTGTTTGTTTTGTAACTAAAATAAATAGAAACTTTTATATTCAGTTTTTTTTAATTAAATTCCTTCGCTACAGCAATTCAAAAATTTCCTTTTTTTAAATTTATTTAATTCATTAAAAATAATAAATATAAGGATAAAATTTATACTATGGTAACACGAAAGCTCATAACATAAAAATATCTTTATTTATTTATTTAATATTTTGAATCCTGAATTTCTACATTTTCTAATCATATATTACTTTTATTTAAATGGCAACGAGAAATTTAAAAAACTTAAGCAATTCCGTTTTTTTTAAATTTGGTCATACTCTTTGACCACGCCCATTTCAATAGCGGAATATGCCATGCGATTGACTCTGAAAATAGCAACTGGCTGTTTTGACGTAAGACTATTTTGTGGTATAATTAATCTATCTAATTCACCGGCAAAATTTGCAACATATAACTGAATGATTTGAACACAGTGAAAGAAGTGAAAATTCAAATAAGAAGGCGTGTTTTAAGGAGACATATTAATTTACTTTAAACGCAGTTTTCTCAAAATGTTGTTTTTGAATTTCGTTGTACTTTTCAATAGGAACTACTAAACATTAGTGTTTGTAATTTTATCTTATCTCTACAGATATCTGAGGAATCCGTTTAATCTGAAGTGAGCTGTTGTATCCGTTATAAATAATTATATGTAACTCATTTTAAGTAGTCTAAAATATTTCCTCATTTAAATTACTAATTTTCATTTTAAAATACTGTTTCTTTCATTTTCCTTTTTCTAATTTAAATAGTATTGAAGCTTTAACTATTTTTCCGTCTAATTCATTCGATTTCAAAACATTTCATTTGATACATCTTTTATTTCTGGGCATGCTTCGTATTTTCTTTCCGCGAAAAATGTAGATCCAATTACAGCGATTTGGTGCTTACGCCAGTGAATTTACTGACACGTGTTTTCATTGGTTCACAGCTGTTGTCGCAATGCATTTTTTCAGGAATCTGTACATTTACGCTCTGCCTATAAAACAGCTTGTACTGTGTCAGAAGCTCTCTTTTTTCATCTGTTTATATTTCTTCACAACACGCGGCTTCAGTTGTAGTGGAATCGTAATGCCGTAGTTTAAACTACTTAATTCCTAGATTTTTCCGAATTTGTTTTCCTTAATTTTTTATGTTAATTACAAATATGAGTAAGAGGAAACCACTCATCAACTTTTTAGACTTTTTTATCGCTTAAATAAAATATGATAAAGACCAATTGAGTATTTTCCAGAGGAGAAATTTCATTGGTTTGTTATCTTCATGTTTCTTCGTAACTATCTCATACCATGACTTCACTGTCTATTTTAATATCATGTCTGAGAGCTGTGATAACATCGAAATAATCTTAAGATCGTGGCTGTCAATGTCATAGCGGCTTCGTTGCCAACATCATCATGGCAAATAATTATTTACTAGCTGCACAGCATCATCTCTACTCGATATTAGCAGTTCACTTTTGTTGGACTGACCAATGACACGACATATATATATATATAGATATATTATACACATATGTGTGTGTGAAACATTTCTTCGAAACCCAGAAATATTTTCGTGGAATATTTATATAGAAAGTATACATGTAGTTCAATAACTTCGGATTAAATTGTAGAATGTTTTGGCAAAAATGTTTTAAACAAATGTATTAATAAATTAATATTATTAATAAATAACTATATGTCAGTATATTATTATTTTATTTATTTATTTATTTATTCGATTATTTGAGAAATGTAAAGTTTTTAAAAGCTTTAATATTAAAATATTATGTTTATGTTTCTAAATTCAAAGGGTTTCATACACTTATATTGCGTATCTAATTCCGCAAAGAAAAACTTTGAATATGTTTGAAAGGAAATAGTTGAGTGTGTTATGCATTTTTCTTAAAGAAAAAAATTTTAATAAACGTAAGCACTTAAGAATTCATAAAAGTCCACTTTCTTAAAATAACTTATGACTGTAAGAAAATATTATCATTAAAAATATTCCAAGTAAAAGAAACATAAATTTTGGAAAATATTTCAAAAGATCGCTGAATTAGAATTTTTAGAATTCTTTACGTTTCCCTAAATATTTTTTTCTGACGGAAAGCATTTATAAACGTCCAAAAACCAAAACATTGCTACTTTTCATAAATAAACAAGGACAGAAAGCATTTTTTTTTCGAAGAAAATCAATTTTAGTGTAGATTATTTTTCGTTTCGTTATCTTATTTCAATTGAGATTAGTATAAAATTGTCTTACAATAAATTGCAGAAATTATTCGGTCAATGACAGAAATATTTTTTAATAAATATATTTATGAAGGACATTAAATTACAATTGAATTCGATTTTGCTGTGATAACAATTTTGTCCAGTTTTAAACTCTATAACAGAATATTTATACTGCCATAAAATGAAGCTCTTCCCTTCATATAAAAATCATGTAAAACATTTTAAAATTTGTAGCTTTATTTAATCGTAAAAAAAATATTACAATTTCTGAAATTAAATAAGGCAAAGGACACTATTCAGAAACAGTTGTAACAAATGTCTGTCTGGTACGGTAGTCCTTCAAATCTGTTCTAATAAATATCTGTTCTTCTAAATTAGGTACAGTAACTTCATTAATTTTTTTTAAACATGAGGAACTTAACCATGCTGAAAATTCGTCCTATAATTAACGGATCAAACAATTGTGTTTCAACCCAGAAATTTTATTTTATAAAATGTAACTCACTGGATCGCTGTAATTACTTCACCTGTTGAATGAAAATTAAATGACTTCAATTACTGAATAACATCTCTGAGATGAAATGTAATTTCTTTGATCCGCAGATACATTGCGGCTGTATCGCGCTTCATAGCACTCTAACGGTTAAATATGATACAACTATAAGCATGCGTAGATTATTACATAACAATCCGTCTCAAACTTCAACGATGTTATCTGGAGTTTTACTTTATAACCAATGTTATTAACTGAAAAATAGTGAAGACATGTTTTTTAAGAAACCTGCTTGAAATTTTATGAACGTTCAGCGGTTTGAATAAATATTAGAGTTTTATATAGCTTGTTTGCTTTAATATTTATGATTTCAGCAATTTCATTAAAGCATGGCTTTAATATACATCATACAAACAAAAAACATTCAACACACTTTTAAACAAATGTTTGATGCATAAAAACATATCTAAAAGTTTTCAACTAAACATTTTATTGTATAACAGATATCGTTAACAGAAAATGTGACATTGAGTTTACGTAGTTATATAATTCGTAAACATACTTAAATTTTAATCGGAAGTATTTTATCATTAACGGTAGTAAGGTATGTATGTGGTTCCATTAACGATATTTCATTAAATCTATTACATTATATTCTTTAAATTTAAACAACTCGAGTTACTATAATATAGGGACAAAAAATTCAAAGAAATGTTTTCGCTATATTTACGAAACCAATTAAAGTTAAAAAAAAATTCACTTCATTAAAAATGCGTATAAAAGAAAACGTTTAGCATTGTACAACTAGATGTATTAAACAGCAAAGGCATGAAGATAGCGAGTTAAAGAATAATTGTGCCCCCTCCCCCCCCCTCCCCAAATGCTACTTGCATTTGCGAAAATTTGAATTATACTTCAAAATATTTCTGTGTGTCAGAACTTCCGTAAAAAAAAATATATATATAAAATTCTAAAATTTACTTTAATTATATATAGAGGAAATTCATTTCTTATAGTTTATAAAAGCAGTAGCAATGTTACAGCATTTCAGAATTTAACAGCATTAATTGATGCTGATGCTTAAAAGTGTTTTTTGTTTGTTTTTGTTTTTTTAGGAAAACAATTTTCTCAGAAGTAACAATTTTGGAGTATAAAGTAAACAGTCTTTGAATAATTTTTGTACAGACAAATAAACTATATGTTAACGGTTTTTTAACATAATAATAATTTGTTCTCTGAAACATTCCAAAAGATTTTTAAGTAAGAGTTTCAGAGATGTCTACATTCCAGAAAATTTATATATGTAGAAAATACGTTTATTACAGGGTTCGTACGATTTTACCACAATTTTTTAATAGAATTTTTCTATTTAACATTTAAATAGCAGAAATTGTACACACCGCCTTATTTGTATTGCTGCAGTATTTTCTGCATTTAAATAAGGCGAAAAATGCTATTAAAAAGTTGTGGTAAAAGCGTACGAACCCTGCAATTAAAATGAAAAATTACGTCATTAAAAATACGTATAATTGTACAACAGCATTTATTATTTAGAAGAAATATGATTATTAATACACTGAGACACGCGTAAAGCATATTTAAAAATATGTGAATATATACTATGCACACATTCAATGTCATATATTTTCTGCTAAATATAAATATAATACAATAATAATATAATACATATCATACATCCAAAAAGTTTATAACATACTTAAAAAAAAAAAAAAAAAAAAAAAAAACATGTTTGACACATAATAACTTATTGAAAAGTTTTCCACGAAACATTTTGTGTATAATGAATATTATTAACAGAAAATATACGACATTAACTTTACGCAGTATATATTTCTGCGATATTATTATAACTTCGAAGTCGGCAAACATAGTTTTAAATATAGTTTGTGCGTGTCTCAGTGCATTAATAATCGCATTTCATCTAAATAATAAATCCAACTATACAAAGGGTAAAGTCTTCGTTTATACGTATTTCTAATGACGTGATTTTGCATTTTAATTGGTTTCGTGGATATAGCGAAATCATTTTTATTGAATTTTGTGCCCAAATGTAAGCGTATTCGTATTTTTTAAATTAAAATATTATTATCTAGCAGTTTTATTGAAATAAATACACTGCATACAATAAATACATTAAATACACTGCATACATGCTTGCAAAAATATCTACGATTAAAATTTAAGTATATACTAATCGAGTTATGGTCCATACTATTGTCATTTCTTCGTGTAAAAATGCATATAAACTCGCGAAAGAGTTTTTGGTTGACTCTAAATTTTTACTAATTAATAAAGAAGTGAATATATTTTTATTCTGCCGATAAAAATATCTAGATTTATTTTTCTGTGTGTGTTATTTAGACGATTTCATAAACATTTTAAGGTTTTAAAAGCTTCTTGTAATTCTGAGTACTTTGAGAAATTTTGGCAAATAATAGATTAATATACAGAAAACATTTTTAACGTTTACATGGATTGAATTAAAAATACTTAAATATTTGAATCAGAGTGAGTACGATTCTATCACAATATTTGTATAGCTTTTTCTGCCTTATTGAAATGCAGCAAAAGATTCAAAATTCTGCGATTTAAATATTAAATGGAAAATTTTCATTCTAAAATATTAGTGCCAGATTCCTTGGAAAATCGAAGGCGGGTATGTATCTTATATATGTTTAAATTGTTTCGTCTGTAACAACGCATCTAAGCAGGGAACGCCGCCATTAGTGTAATAATGAAAAAAAATCTTAATAAGCATCAATGGAAAGACCATAGTGAAAGTGCTTTTTGTCGAATAAATCCTTTCGTTTCCCCGTTATCGAGATATAAAGTCTTAAAATTTGCTAATTTATTGGTTTAATAGGCTGGAAGGAGGAGTGGATATTTTTCAACGTAACATCATCAAACCCCAGTCACTTGTCCATTTCCAAATTAGTGCGTCGCAATACTCCGGCATGATACAAGTCTTGGTTAATGCAAACACGGTCACTTCCATTTGAAATGTCCTTGCAAGTTTGTTTTTCTCAAAAGTTTGGCCATTGTAAACACTGCACTAAATTTAAGTTCATGAAATATTCTTGGTGCCACTATTTTCTATGCTTCAATCACTTCTTGTTTCTTTACCAAATTTGTCAATAGCATTTTCTTTTGCGGGTTTCTTTCATTTTTATATTACTATATTTATATATGTTTTATATTTAATCTGATTATTAAAATTTTTGAATCAGAACCACGCCTTTTCTCTTCAAATTAAACAAATGCATTTGCAAACTTTAAGACTTTATATCTGGATAACGGACAGTCAAGGGCAAATGATTTATGTGTCAAAACACACATTTTACTAAGCTCTTTCGATTGCTGCTTACTTAGATTTTTTTCATTAAACTAAGGCGTGGTTTCCTGCTAAGATTTGTTTTCGACAATATTTGCAGTGATATCCACATTGCATTATGTAACAGATATTGCTACTTTCTGTATAAAATAAAAGTTGAAACTTTTAAATTTATTACTATTTAAACAAAATTTCATTTATTCGATTTATTTTATTTATTTATTTATTTAATGGTAGTATTTTATATTTTCCAGGAAAATATTTTATTTTTAGAAATCAAGCTTACAGCAAGACAAATTAAAATAGGAAGAAGCCAAATTTCTTCCGAACTTGGGGGGGGGGGGGGGGAATCTGGAAAATGTACCTCTAAATGTTATTTATTGTATAATGGAATGTATTTTATCTAGCTTTATAAAACAAATATCAGATGCATTTACAGCACTTTTGACATTTTGTACGAATTTAATTTTTGTAAAAATTTAATTTGAACCCCATATAATCAATATACCTTCCAAACCAAATACAGAATACATCAAATTCTAGTTAAAAAAATAATAATAAATATTCCCTCCAAACAAATTACTAAATACATTAAAAGCTATTTAAAAAATATATATCCACTTACGGAAATGATTTTTTTTTTTTAAATATTTATATTCTTCACTGCATTATAAATTATATAAGAAGTAAGTAGAAAATAAATAAGATTAAAAAGTAAAAAAAAAAATGCATAATCTGATAATTTTTATTAAAATTTTCAATTTTTCATCTATGTATGAAATATTTAATGACAGGATTGAAAATTTCTGATTGCAGTTACTGTCTTACTGCCGTGAAATATACGAAAATTTCAACTCCCCGCCCACTATAGAACAATTTCTTTATCACCCCACGAAATATAGGATAATTTAAACATTTACATTTTAGGACCTAAAAGCAGAAACTAGAGCCAATCGCAGAAGTATCTACCCACTACCGATCCATTTAGTTATGATTCCACGAAAAAAACGAAAATTTCCCAACTCATACCGAATGAAAAGCGTACTTTTCTGCTATCATATAAGTAGAGATCGACCGAAACAGTTTTTTAAGACCGAAACCTAAACCGAAACCGAATTTCGGTGATCTTCCCACTTTCGGCCGAAACCGAAACCGAAAGTGTAAAAAAAATTAAAAAACTGATTAGTACATACATAACTGCATATAATTATTAATTAATTAATTAATTAATAACAAATAATTAATAATTAAATAATATTTACTAATTACGTTAATAATTAATTTATTAATTATATGTGTATTGAACTACATTTCTAACAAACAAACGTACATACACATGTGTGTATATAAGTTTCAAACAAAAATGAAACATAAATAATACAACTTTTATATTTTATCATTTTATAACAACCAACTTTTGAAATTTAAACTTCTAATAACAACTGACTTTTGAAATTTACACCGCTCAAAACAATTTATAAATTTGTTTTAATTTAAAACAATCTCTCTTATAAATTATGGTTGATATAGAACTCTCAAGAAAACATTCATGAATGTAGAACTTTTGTCTAAATTGATGCGGAATATTGCATTTACTTTGCTATGCATGTTACCTGAAAAATATTTTGCATAGAAACGGCAGACTACATAATTATTAATTAAGCGTTAATTTTATTAAAAATGAATTTAAGTAAAAACTATTTATTGAAATTAATTAATTAAATATACGTTGTTATAAACATTTAAAAATAATATGAAATAATGTAATTTAAAATAATAAATTTAATCAATATTATTAATACCTTTTATGCACCCATATGTGATATTTTTTAGAAACAGGCGTATCAAGTGGGAAGGTTAGGGCGGGGGGCAATTTACCCCTCAAAGAATGTGATAAGAAAGTATGAGTCATTATAGGTTAGTTTAAGAAAAGGGCACAAAAGCTAAAATAATTTGTTCAATTTGACTAAAAAAGGAAAATTAGCATTAAGACATCATTTTAAGCCTAGAAATTATAAACTTTATTTTCCATTTCAATATTCTCAAAGTGAGATAGGTTTAACATTATTTTGTACTTTAGCTAATTTTAAATATATATATAATGATAAAATTGTAGCAGTTGTCAATTTTCTTTTAGGGTGTGCACAATAGGATCAAAATAAATCTTTGCTCACTCATCGCTTCCACCCACCCCCCTCCAAAAAAAAAGCTTTGCCACTCCCTGCCTCCCTAAGAAAGTATTAAATTAAAATGGCACCCCTGTTTGAAAATTTTATATCCGGTGCCAAGTTGACTCTCTGTGCCTCTATCCAAAACTATCTATTTTCATATAAAATAAAACGTAATTAATTTATCAATAAAATAATAATTTCATCTAATAAAAAAATATTTTAAGTATACATACCTCGATATATCTTTTGTAATAAATTTCGTAAATCTTCATATGTTTTAACAACACCTTTCTCATAAAGCATTCGAAACAATCTAAAATTTCAAAGTGAAATTTTTCTATTACTGTTAAGTTTGAAGCATTTAAAGATCACGTGATAAGCGTCTTTTAAGTTTAGTCATATATGCATTGCTTGCTTTATAATTTACACTCTCATCATGAATCAGTCATGACGGATAATGATAAACAGTGGAGTTCACAGCAATAAACAGTGTCTCATTTGAGCCGATACAAGTCATACCAATGAGTAAAGTAGAAAATTTCCGAAAAAGGAAACGAGATTATGAAATACAGATAATTTCGGTCGAGTTTCGGTCAGGCCGAAATTTTGGCAGCAGCTTCGCCGAAACCGAATATTCGGCGAAACTCCGATTTTCCGCCGAAACCGAAACCGAAACCGGAATTTCGGTCGATCTCTACATATAAGTATTAAAGAGTCTCACTGTAGAAATAATACACTCATACCAGAAAGGTTAAAATAATATTTTCAAATAAAGTAAATAAATGTTTTGCACAGTTCCTAAGGTTTTTGTCTCAGTTAAAATAACGAGTGAACGCCTCTAAGGCACTAAGTTTTCCTCGTTGTTATTTTTCAACGCAACCCTACTATAACAAAACAATTGAAATCCACGTCACGTTACACATTCCCGCTTTTCATGTGAGAGTGTAAAGAAGAAAGATTAATAGAAGACAGAAATAATATTTTGAAATAAAGTGAATAAATGTTTAGCAGCTTTAATAAAGTGGTTTTACTTCTTAAAATAACGAGTGAACGCCTATAAGGCACTAAGTTTACCTCGTTGTTATTGTTGAACACAAGACTGTAACAAAAGAATTAGAATTCCCATAACGTTACACATTCCCGCTTTTCATGTGAGAGTGTAAAGAAATGGAAGAATGATGAAAGACAGCTCCGGTAGGGCTAATGTAAAACTCACAGATTAAGAAGATTTAACAGAGAATCATCTTTCATACAATGCAATGGTAACTTCTTTAACATGGGATTATGCATAGACAATATTGATTTCTGCAGATGACGCGAAAACTACGGCCATAACAGAGGCGAGGTTGCTAATACGGCGATATATAACTTTCTTGTCGACAAATGAGAGACGAAAAAAAACGGCAAATGCTTGTTGCTTCTTGTTTTGAAATTTCTGAACACATATTTATTTTTAACATGTTCTGAAACAATCAGAATTCAACTTAATTTTTAAATAATTGTTCTGGTAAAACACAGTATAATTTTTCCCAGTTTAAATGGATAACTTGATTTTTTTTTAAATATATATTACAATTTTGTTTGATTTACCCACTAAGACCTAGTGTCCCATTAACGCAACTCCACAGCTAATAATACTTTTACTGTTTCCAGATCGGCAATTTTGAAAACAAGATTTCGCTTGTTCTAAAATAAGTTAAAAATTCTATTCTAAAAAAGCGGAATGGAATATTTGCATTTTTCAACAGAAAAATAATCGTGTCGTTAATGGGTTAATATTTTTATATTTATCAAAAAAAAGTCTATTTACATATAATTCTACGCTGTTTGTGAATTATTTGTTCTGAACATTAAAACAAATTGTGATCTAAAAATAAGCCAAATAAAATAATCTTATTTATAAAATATGAAAGAAATATATAAATCAAAGATTAAAATAAATTGTGATATTTTCAAATATATTCCAAGGCTTTAATAAATTATTCTAAAAGTTACTTAAGATTTAGTAAAGGTTCTATTGAGTATTGATATATATATATATATATATATATATATATATATATATATATATATATAATATGATAATTTGATCTATCTTAATTGACGTATATCTTAATTTCTTTTGAACAATCCATTAATGCTATAATATAAATGAAGCACGTCAAATTTTTCTAGATAAAAGGAATCTGTAGAGTTTCTGTAATTATATACAGGGTGTCTCTTATTGCTGTTTAATAGTAATTCCTAAACAGTCAATTTTAGAGGGATACTTTCAATTGTGATTTTTTTTTTCAAATATTTTTGTTAATCATCTTAGAACCTATTCAAAAGTTAACATATTTATTTTGAAAAAGTTTATATTTGGTTCCTTCGTTCTATGAATTTTTATTTCAAAAGACATATTTTGTTGTTCTCTCACAGACAATAAAATTCATTATTACTTTATTTAAAAAAAAAAAAAGAGGATGATTTGAAATTTAAACTATTTTCGGAACTAAAACATATTTTAGTGCTAGAAAACCATAATAAAATTCTTAATAATTGTTATTTGGTAGAGATGAAAGAGACATAGCATATATTTCTTCTATATTATGTGTAATTATAAAAGTTAGATTAAAAAAAAAACTATAAACAAGCAGGAGGCAATCCATGCAAAATTTAGGTCCCTTCACAAATTTACATTTGATATAAACATTCATTAATTATTTTTATTTTCTTAGAATTTAAAATGTGCAATTAATAAGCAAAACAATTTCATCAAATAGAAAAACTTTCGTAGCAGGGCTTTAAGAAGTTATTATCAATTAATAATTGCTCAAATTTGAGTACTAATTGGATTTCATCTTTTGTTACAAAATGTATTTTTCACAAAAATATAATACATTTCTGAGAAAAATAACTTTTACTTTTCACAAAATAGGTCCTAAGTGAAAATCCTGCATCGACCCCTGACAAGAGTGGGGAATTTACAGAAAATCTTTCCAGCTAAGGATTTATTTTCTCGGCGAGTAGGATGCAACGTGCAGTTGAAAATTAGTATAAAAAAATTAGTGCGGCAGCAAAAACAATTCAATAGTGTTACTACAATACGGTGACACATTTTTATATATTTAACTAAGAAATATATATACAACAAAAAACGCTTAGTATAGGATAAAACTTAGTACCATGATCACATTGCATTTAAATAAAATTTTATATATAGATTTTTTTATTGAGATGAAAGAGATTTATGGTATGGCAGTTCTTTTAACGATAATATAAATTCAAAATTTGTTAAAAATCTGCCAACACTGAATATATATAAAATATTTCAGACATTATGAAACTTGAAAAGTAAGAACAAAAATAACGCATGAGAATAAATCACAATTTACTGATCCTTGGGAATAAAAAAAACTTTGACGTCTTGCTCTTGGAAACAACAGAAATATCTCTTCGTAACATTTTGAAGAATTCCAATGACCTATTTGATCTCCATAGAATAATTTTAATAATAAGTATTAATCAAGATTCAAAAATCAAATAGCGAACACCGAAAATTTGCACATGTGCACAGGACCTGATTACCGCAATGGCAAACTTCCACCAGAAAATTTTAATAGATATTTTCGTTTTATTTAAACGCCTTATTAATAAAAAGTTCTTATCACAAATAAAGCGATAATTTCTATGAATTTTTACTGGTGTAAGTTTGCCCTGTTGATAATCAGGACTTGCATGTGTAAATGACAACTGCAAAAGGCACCAAGCAGAATAGGGGTACAGTTAAACGGAAATCATGAAGATAAAAATTGCCAACGCGATGATTTAGTTTTTAAGTCATCCGCTGCAAGCTCTCTCTTTAGGCGAAGTTGGGCTCTGTTTAAATCTCCTTACTCTGTGGTAAAACTGGGACCTGTTCTCTACCCCCGTCCGAAGTATTGCTGCAAAACAAACTTTACAAGGATGAAGCGCAGCGATGTATACATACGCCCTGTAGTCCAAAACAACATCAAGCCCGCGTTTTTCGATCATTTATATTTTGACAGTCACCTCCCCCTTTAGATTCAGATAGTTTTCTGTTCTGAGTTCTAAAGAAACGATTCAAGGATAATTTTTATTTATTTTTGCTTGGATAATGCTTTTTTATGTTGATGGCAACAGCGATGGATAATAAATATTCTACAACATTTTCAGCCTTTTCATTCTAAAACAGGATAAGTGACAGAATTTTATGAATTCGTATATCATTTAAATGTTTGCATAAGTTTTCGTTTTAATTGAAAGAATTCCAAAAGAACATTCTATTGTGTAATAAAAATGTAAGAATAGTATAGTAATACATTATTATATCGATAATACATTATTATTACATTACATAATCAGCGATCTGTGTTGCACAACATTCGATCTTTGCAATAACTGAATTCCCGTGTGAAATTTTCGCAACGCCCTCCGTCCTATCCCCCTCCCGCCCAAAAAAACACACAGAAAAAAACAAAAAAAACAAACCCTGAAATTCTGTATTGCAAATATTTGATCTATGAAGTATATAAAAATTGAACCCTTTAAAACTGTAAAACCTGATAATTTGAAAATTTTCTAAATAAATAATACACCCCCCAGCCCCCCCTATCAACGACCAAACTCTTCTTACAGTGTCCATAAATTCAATTAAAAAAATGATTATTTGTTAATTCTATTGCCATTAAATAAATAATAAATCAAATGAATTCTTAATAACAATTTTTCTGATTTTAACCAATAAATTTCCACTTTTTTAATAAATTCATTTAAAATTATTTTCCAAATTTCAGTCTCCTGATCCCACAAAGTACCGCATTCCTCTAAAACCTAATTATTTGTAATTTTCCTAAATAAATAATACTGCAAATCTGCTCCCCCCCCCCACCCCAACCCAAAAAAAAAAAGAAAGAAAGAAAAGAAAAACCTGAAATTATTTATTCCAAATATTTCAGCAAATAGAAAAATTCATGTAATTTTAAAATGTTATCTTTAATAAGTATTTTTTTTTCTCTCAATGGTACTTATATAGCAGTGTTGGAAAACAGTGGATTTCCACTTTTTTAATAAATCCATTTAAAGATATTTTATCCATTTTCTGAAAGACAGATCACTAATAGTGTAATAATAATGTAATAAAATAATAATACATTAAAATAAAAATGTATTAACAAAATTAATACGAAAACTTATGCGAACATTTTAATGACAAATGAATACATAAAAATATTAGTCCATTCATTTTAGGAAAAATAGCGGAAAAAATTAGAACAAAGATGGATTTTTGCACAGGTGCTAGTTAGGGTATTTAGTTTAGCATACTAAAAGTCCTCATCGATGCGGTGTGAGCTTTCGGCACCAGGGGGCGCGCATGATCCTGAAAGTCTTTTTATTTTATTTATTTTTTTTTTTTTTAGAATATCTGATTAATGATGACATATAGAAAAAAAGGTTCAATTTAAAAGATGTAGAAAATTTAATTTCCTACAAAAAGGTGTGTGTAACATTTTTTTTGTCACACCAACACTTCTCTGTCAAAAATCAAAAACAGTGAATGTAATTGGAAGAAAAACGATAAAAATACGAAAAACCTGCTGCTATTTTCAAATAAATTATATTGAAAGGCGTAAAGTTCTTATTTTTGAAGAAAGGAGGTGAATGTATAATATGCTTATTTCCATACCACCCTTGAGGTAAAGCATTTAGCGCATATTTTTTAAAATTCTGGGTTCCCCCCCTAGGCCTAATCAACATATAATGACTGGCTTGTTCAAATCTCAATCATTTGATTGCTTGAGTAGTCGTTTCACATCTACAATTTATTCACTCGATTTAGTTTCGTCTTTACCTGTATTTTTACTTCAGTTGTTGTATTAACTTAACTATTTTTCTGGTTGGCTTTCAATATCATCACTAAATTCAGGTGTAGCGATTCCCTCATTCCTTGCAATGGGCATGATATTGTCAGTATCCTCCTCATCTTCTAATTCAACTTTACTTTTATTGTAATATGAAACTCCGCAACAATTTACGCAAATATAAGAACGCTTGAATACAATTTTTTGGCATCCACACGCTTTGCCCGATCCTTCGAAGCAAGTACAAAAAAAAGATTAAATAATATTTTTTGGTGCGGGCGGTACGCTTGCTGGAATTGGAGACAAATTAAGTGCATTTTGCCAGCCCCAGTTCTCAGGAAGTTCTAACCAGTATTGTATTCGATGATAAACACATAAACTGTGCAATCTAACTGCGTCCACGATAAGCGGTAACGATGAAACCCATTTTTAACCAACAGCAACTCCTTTCTTGAAACATGTATAATGGTACTTGCTCAGAGAAATTTCTGCTTTACCACCATATAAAGCAAGAAAAATAGTTTTACCTCGTTCAAATATTTCAATTTGGGATGCTTTGCCACTTTTAAAAGTGCTGGCAGCTTGTACGTTACGGTTTCCTTCCCTTTTCAAAAATTTTAATAACGACATTTTGCCTTTCCCAATCATTGCTGTGTAGAGTCACAACCTCAAAAAGCGTGAAGAAACGATATATGATCTTTCAGAACTGCATCGTTATTGAGACTGTGCGACGAATGCAAGGTGGTTGTAATTCTTGTTTTTCGAGGCTTATTAAAAATATCTCTATCTCTGGAGGTGCTAAGGCAGTCAAAAATACGAGCAAGTCAGCATCGTCGCCTACAATAGCAGCCAGTGTACAAGACATTGCTACTTCAATGGCTGCGTTAACAATAAGTGTGTCAGTATTTTCCTCTGCCTGTTTCGCTTCGAAACCATTCTCCATAAATTTTTTCTTGAGAATAGAGATGAGATGTGTCTTTTTTTATGATTAGATTAAAAACTTTTGACTAATTGACACATTCATTTCTTCGTTAATATCGATGCCGAGAGTTATAATTTTTGAATACCGATGAGTTCATTCGGTCTCTTTTGTATTAAAAACTTCATCAGAGTAAACATCGAAAACGGTTACACATTTACCACAGTAGTTTCTTACGATATAGGAAATATAACTTTCTACGACAATCTTGTGTGAGGAAACTGCAGCTGACGTCACTGTGGGGAAGCGAGAAGTACCTAACAGTCGTTAAAACTACTATTGTTCACAAGTGTTCAAGTGCTCCGATTATTCTAGGATAAAAAGATCTGTGACATGATTGGTCTGCGTCGCCATGATGATTCATGTAATGTTCGCTAAGGAGAAAATGTAGATTGGTTGATGGAATTGTTTCTATACATGCCCTTTCCTTATTTATTGATTTCCCCTTACTTTGAAAAAAAAAAACCTTATAAAGAATTTGTGGTGGTACCTTGCTTCATCTGTAACCAAGTCAATAACATTAGATACGAGCTTACTGACTTTTTTGCCCCATTTGTTTGCACTGCAGACACAATTAGACTATTTTTCACCTCTAAGCTTATCAGAACATATTAAACATTTTTCATTGAATACAAACAAGCGACTGTCTTTCACAATTTTTCATTTAACGGTGTAATTTGTGTGGACGTTGATGGTTTTATGCAACAGATTTCTTGAATTATTTAACAGAATTCTTTCTTGTATAATTTTCCCTACACGTTGGATGGACTATAATACCACTATTGTTTTCTGCCATTTCTACAAATGCTGTACAATTATTGTCACTTCTTTCCAAACTTGAGGTCACAAGTAACTTCACTGCCTTTTTTCCAATCATTTATAACGCAGCTCTCACCACATACAAAACAAAATACTTAGTCAATCTCGATTTCAACGCTTTCGATCAACAATCAAGAAAGACTCATTTTACACGCTCAAAACTATTCAAAACTTTCTACAATACGCGTGGAAAATAACGCCATTTACTTTTTAAAAACTCACAAAGAATACTTCGTTCAGTAAGTTAGGGTGCTTTCATACCAGCGAAATTCTCATCAATTGAAATAAAACACGGCAAAGATACCAGCACGCGGTATATTTCGACATAAGCATGGGATGCCACGACAATCACTATTTCACCAGCTCTCGAAATCAGTCTACAGAGAAAAGGACAGAAGATGAGGTGTAGGGTTCGAAAGTTGATAGGTATTTGTTCTCTTTGTTTTGCGCGTTCAACACAATCGTTTCCCTATTTTTTGTAGTTATGTTCACTGCTTCTGACTTTTGATAGGAAAGGCTTGGTTTAACAAAAAAATGTTATGGATACTTTTTGTCGGAAATTAAATTTTCTACATCTTTTAAATTTGACTTTTTTTCTAGATGCCATCGTTAATCAGATACTTGCGAAAAACCAATTTTCAAGATCATTCGCGCTCCTTCGAGGTGGAAGCTCACATCGTATCGATAAGGACTTTTAGTATATTAAACTACATACCTTAATGAGCATCTGTGCAAAAGTCCAGCTTTGTTCTATATTTTTTCCGCTATTTGTCAAAAAAAGTACTAAAAAGATTGTAGTACTGATGCTGATGCAACATCTCACGAAATCAAGCTGTCTTGAATGATGGCATGAGTAGCATTTATGTCAGATTACGCACAAATTAGGAACCTTATCGATAAGTAAAAGTTCGATAAGTTGAGCAAATAAAAGGTTTAAACCAGAAAAATCAGAAAGAAAAATTTTGAAATATTAATTACCTATTAACAACGCAAAACATATCTTTTCCACGTTCTATAATAAAAAACCAAAAAATCTCTCAAAAACATTAAAAAAATTTTTAAAAAAAATCATAAATATATATTATTGTTGTAATGCTATCCTTAACCTTCCTATGATTATTTTGTGTTTATTTTCTATGAGCTCCTAATTTTTTTAGTTGTTAGTGTTTGTTAATCTTGCTTAGGCTCCCCCCCCCCCGGTGCTTCCAGTTTTTATTGAAATCACTGACATTTTAATCAACAATTGTTATGTTCTGGGGATGTGTGGCATATGGCCACGGGCTCCTCGGTCCAAATTTGTTCGAAGTCGAACGCAAAACAAGATTTTTAACTGCAAATATTTTTTAGGCCTTTTTTTACAATTTTTATTTCTGTATCATTATTTTGATACATTTTGTACTTTGTTCATTTATGGCCGAAAGCAGTGTTTTTGTTGTTTATTTTTTATTTTTGCTCTTCCTAGGCCCAATATATTACATCCAGTGTAATTGTTGTTCTGGATTTGCGGTCATAAATCTAAGTTCCAAATTGCTCTTACTAGAGATACGGAGAACATAGCTCCAGGGACTCTGATTAATGAACTCTTCCAAGTTCCTAAACCAGATCACACACACGCACAAGTATGAACTCTTATTTGAAAACGCACGTTGCTGTAAAGTCAATGAGATGGATTATGCTATCAATGCATTTCTAGTAGCTATTCTTTTTTCCCCCACGAACTTTTGCTTTGACAACTTTCCGCAGGAGAGGAAGGTAGCGTTCATGTACGGGAACAAAATTTGCATTTAGAGCGCATGCAGATCACTTCTGATTTCATTACCGGCCGCAGGAGAGGAAAGTGGTGCTTGTGTGCAGTACCTAATGTGACACGTACTGAGCAGTCTTTAAGTATAATCGCTCTGTTCTATACTGCGCCGTGACGAATACATGTATGAATTAAAAACTAATCGATAAATTCAGTTGTATGCTACCACTACATTTAAATAAGAAAATTCACCTATCGTCATAACAGAAGGAAACTTTTAAATAAGGCGAAGAATTGCTTTTTAAAATTACTGGTATCTAACACAAATTTCAGTTTAAAAAAAATATATTTCCAAAAGAAAAATTCGAGCAGTGTATCGTTAATACAGCTACATAAAATTTACAAAATATCAAAACTAAATAAAATAACATTGAAGGAGAGCAAGCTGCAGAATACTGCTTTCAGTCACGCGCTTGATGTATTTGGAAAGAATTAAATGATACTTCTGATTTCCTTTCTCTGAGACAAATAATTATGCACATAAAAAAATCTATTTAAAAATTATTTCACAGAAAAATAATTTTTTTTCTTAATATTTGAAAATTTGGAGTTTGACAGATATGTACATTCTAGCGATCTATTTTTATGTGAGAAGTATATTTATTACTGTTTGTGTAGTTAATACAGCATCATAAACTTCCCAAAATATCAAAACTAAATAAAATAACATTGGAAGATAGAAAGCAGAATATTGCTTTCAGTCACGCGTTAGCTAAATTTTGGAAATAATTAAATGATACACTGGCGAGAAAATTTAAAGGAACAACCATAAAAGGGTGCTTTATGTTAAAACTATTACGGAAACAACAATGAAAGTTGATTGGTTGGTAACTCAATGTCAACGTTATCACGTAGTCCAATGAGACTAGCCGTTGCTACAATAAAATATATGCAAATTTTTGAGCCCCTTCTTTCAGCATGTTCGAAAAGGAGTGCATGTGGTTGATTTGAAGTCCTAATTTTAATGATTGTACGTGTAGTTACATAAAAGTTTCGCTTGTAGTAGGTGGAATATGACGTTTGAAAGACATTTGACCGATGGTGACAAAAGGCCTGAGATTAGGAGAATAGAAGCAGGACAGACACTTACAGAGGTCTGTAAAGACTTAAAAATATCCAAAAGCGTCAAGTCAAGAACCTTGCAACGGTTTAAAGACACTGGTAATGTGGGGAGACAACCAGGTCAAGGTCGAAAATATGCCAGAATAGACACTCAGGGACGTTTTTGGCAACGATTCCTAACAGAAGCAGGCAAAAGACATCAGTTCAGATTGCAAGAGAGCTCGTTGCAGCAACAGGAACTCCACTATCCAACTGTACTGTGAATGATAGGCACGATAAAAAAGGGCTGTATGCAAGGAAACCTATGATTTGTATTCCACTAACTCCGGCAGCGATATGCGCCTTGTTAAAGTCGTGCAGAAATCATCGTCATTGGAGTGCCACGGACTGGAGCCGAGTCCTCTTTATCGATGAATCCCGATATTGTTTGATAGTGATTCCAGCCATATTACCATCTGGAGGGAGAAAAACACACGCAATAATGCTGCAAACATCGGTGAAAGGCATCGATACAAAGGTCCTGGTATCATGGCATGTACGGGCATCATTTTGAATGCCCGCAGTGACCTACACGTGTTTAATCGTGCAACTGTGAATGCTCAAATATACAGAGATGAGGTTATTGATGCTCATGTCAAGTTGTTCAGCGGTGCAATAGATAATAACTACCTTTTAATGGATGATAATGCTCTTCCTCATCGTGCTGTACTAGTAACTGATTATCTTGTTGGCGAAGGAATACAGCGAATGGAGTGGCCTGCATATTCTTTAGATTTAAATCCGTTAGAACATGTGTGGGATGCACTAAGACGCCAACTTGCATCTAGGCAACCCCCAACTAGCACTTTCCAGAAGATTCGAAGCGCTATTCATCTCGAATACACTTTGTTAAGCATTTCTGGATAATCTTATCCGCAGTATGGAAAATCATTGTAAAACTTGCATTTCGGTCAAGGGTGATCGCATATCATATTGATTTTTCCTGTGGGTCTCTAAAATGTTCTAACAGTACATTTTCTTTATCTCCTCTCATATCATGCATTCCTATATTTTTATGTAAATTTATTTTTTGCAGTGATATATATATATATATATATACATGTATATATATATACATATATCTACACAAATATATGTATATACATACATATATTTGCACAAATACATGCATATACATACATATATATACACTTATATGTATGAATATATACACATACATATATATATATATATATATATATATATATATATCAATATAATCAATGTAGAATCAATATATGCCATATTATTTGCTATACCTGATTAAAGGCCATTTGAAAAATAAATTACAACTTTTCCTTCAGTAAGAAATTGGATTTTTGGGAATAAATTAAAAGAAGGGTTTTTAAATACATTTTCATTAAAGTTCCATTAATATAAACCGAAGTTTTTATTTAGGTGTGGTACTTTATGTTGATATAAAAAACAATAGGTATAGCAGAAGTGCCACATAAATAGTTTCTCAAAAATTAAATTTCAGAAATAAAAATGCATTTTTTAAATAATCGGTAACAGCTTATACATTTATGCCAACATTTTTTTTTTTTTCAATTTCATCAGATAGTAAAACAGAATGTCAAAGATTTAATACAAACATTATGAAAAAAAACTGAATATACTTTTAAATGTACTTCCAACAAATTATATTTTATTTAAATAATGAAATAGGTCCTAAAAGAATCTTGACGAACAAACAAAAGATAAGGCAACAGTCGAAATGTTTTGCGAATGAAATAATCGTTTGCGTTTGGTTTGTCCATGCGCAGTTATTTCGTAGATATTACAACAATTATTGAACCTCTAGTAGTTCTCCCTCCTTCCGCTACGTGGCTTACGACCTTCATTGGCGAGACCTCGGCGGACACCTCTGCCATATATCGTGGAAAACTTGACATGGATACGTTTTGGGCGGTGAACGTGTTAAATGACCCCCGTTCTGGTAGGGTTTAAATACCGATTGTATCTGAAAAAAGATGCATGAATATTGCTTTCTGCCATGGGATAACTCACGACTGCTACACTGTTCGGTCCGTTTTACGAACATCACTAATTTAAAATAAAAATCTTCTGTTTAAATTTCGCTTGCAAATTTCGCAGAAACCTACTGCGAAAGTTAGGTCAATTGCAAATGTTGTAAAATCCTACCTTGAACATTATTTTTCAGAACTAATTGTATTATTGGACAGTGGCAGCACTGCTAACTTAATTTGGAAAAAACTGAAAAATTATACTTAAACGCATATTTGTTGGAAAGAAAAAAATATATTGCAAGTTGTTTATTATATTTAATTTAAAATGTGGTACATCGGAATCTTTTGATGTGAAGTACGTTTGTTTTAATACTAAAATAAAGAGGAATTTTTATATTCATTTTTTTTTTAAATTAAATTCCTTCGTTACATCAAATCAAAAAATTCCTTTTTTTTTTCATATTTCTACCTTATGTAAAAAAACAACAGTTTCATAAACGAATCCCTATTTTTAAAATTTAATAATTCCCTAACTATAATAAATATAAGGATGAAATTTATACCATAGTAACTCGTAAACTCCTAACATAAAAAAAAAACATCTTTTTTTTTTTTTTTTTTTTTTTTTTTTTTTAAATTGTGAATCTTGTATTTCTACATTTTCTAATCATATATCACTTTTATTTAAATGGCAACGAGAAATTAAAAAAACTTAAGCAATTACGTTTGTTAAATTTGGTCATACTATTTGACCACGCCCACTTAAATAGCAGCCAAGTTTTATATATACCTTGCGATTAATTGTGAAAGTAGCAGAAACTTACTATTTTGTGGTATAGGATATTTCGACTACTTTGTGGTATAATTAATCTATTTAATTCACCGGTAAAATTCGCAAAATATAACTGAATGATTTGAACACAGTGAAAGAAGTTAAAATTCAAATGAGAAGACGTGTTTTAAGGAGACATATTAATATACTTTAAGTGTCTTTTCTCAAAATGTTATTTTTTAATTTCGTTGTACTTACGTTTTCTGCTTATTTAGATTTTTTTTCATTATTACACTAAGGCGTGATTTCCTGCTAAGATTTGTTTTCGACAATATTTGCAGAGATGTTCACATTGCATTATGTAACAGATATTGTTACTTTCTGTATAAAATAAAAGTTGAAACTTTTAAATTTATTACTATTTAAACAAAATTTTATTTATTCGATTTATTTTATTTATTTATTTATTTAATGATAGTATTTTATAGTTTCCAGGAAAATATTTTATTTTTAGAAATCAAGTTTACAGCAAGACAAATTAAAATAAGAAAAAGCCAAATTTCTCCAGAACTTGGGGGGAAAAAATCTGGAAAATGTACCTTTAAATGTTATTTATTGTATAATGGAATGTATTTTAACTAGCTTTATAAAACAAATATCAGATGCATTTACAGTACTCTTGACATTTTGTAGGAATTTAATTTTTGTAAGAATTTAATTTGAACTCCATATAATAAATATACCTTCCAAACCAAATACAGAATACATTAAATTCTAGTTAAAAAAAAATAATAAATATTCCCTCCAAACAAATTACTGAATACATTAAAAGCTATTTAAAAAATATATATCCACTTACAGAAATGATTTTTTTTTTTTTAATATTTGTATTCTTCACTTCATTATAAATTATATAAGAATTAAGTAGAAAATAAATAAGATTAAAAAGTAAAAAAAAAAAAAAAAAAAAAAAAAAAAAAAAAGCGTAATCTGATAAGTTTTATTAAAATTTAAAATCTTTCATCTATGTATGAAATATTTAATGACAGGAATGAAAATTTCTGATTGCAGTTACTGTCTTACTGCCGTGAAATATACGAAAATTTCCACGGTCACATTTTGGAACTACCCGCGCACTACAGAACAATTTCTTTATCACCCCACGAAATATAGGAAAATTTAAACATTTACATTTTAGGACCTGAAAGCAGAAACTACAGCCAATCGCAGAAGTACCTGCACACTACCGAACCATTTAGTTACGATTCCATGAAATATACGAAAATTTCCCAACTCATACCGAATGAAAAGCGTACTAAAGTATTAAAGAGTACCACTGTAGAAATATTACACTCATACCAGGAAAATTAAAAGAATATTTTGAAATAATATTAATAAATGTTTCGCAGACTAACTAAAGTTCCTTACTACTAACGAGTGAACGCCTATAAGGCACTAAGTTTTCCTCGTTGTTATTTTTGAACACGAGACTGTAACAAAACAATTGGAATTTCAGTGGTATAGTCAAGGGGGGAGGGCGTCCCCTCACTTTTTTATTTTATGTCGAGCGTCCCCTTACTTTTTATTTTCAAGGGGGACGCGAAAGGAAGCCATCTTTTCAAACTTACTATTTTTTTTTTTAATTATGAGCACACCAATAAATCAACAATTTTAAGAAATAAGGCATTGATTTTTAATACTTTTCAACAACATGGAAAGTATTTACGGTGTCAGATCGCGTGTCTGTCTCCATCTGTTCGCATTCTACTTGTAACTTCCAAAAGTTTGCTTGAATTTCGACAAAATTTTATGTATGTTTTTTCCATGTAGCCTTATCACTATTGTGAATTATGTGTATAGGATCAGTATTTCGTTTACGAGTGATCAAAAAAGAGTTCTTTCATATTACTGTTTACTGGGTGGAGATTGTTTGAAATACACATAAATGAAGTAATGCCATATGGTATTGAAATTCGTTATAACATATTCCCTATCAAAAATAGCGTTTATCGTTCGTTTACAGGGACGTTAAAAAGTATTTCGAAACACCATGAGCTATTAACAGTAATTGTTTGCAATGCATGGAAAACGGTGCACGAAACATTTATAGTTATTTTATAAGGCCAAAGAATCCGGACACATTGTCAGACTTGGGTTCAGTTGCTCGAAACGTGTTTTCGATTATATTTTGTATTTTTCAGCTGAAGAAAATATTTATTTGCTAAGTGATACGTAAATGATATTCGTATACAGAGCCACACAAAAATAATCCAAATACACTACCGTCATGGCCGGATATTTCATGAAATGCCTTTTGCAGCTGGTTTAAATTTTAGTGTGTTATGTGATGAGCATATGATCATTAATTTCTATACATAACCACTCAAAATAATTCGAATGAATACGTTATCATTTACAGATAATTATTGCTTGGTATGTGTTTAAACAGAACAAAATTATATTTTCGATAAAAAAAAAAAAAAAAAAAAAAAAAAAAAAAAAAAAAAAAAAACGCTAGACATGCTTTTCCTTCACACATTGTTGCACCAAATTAATTTTACAAACATTTGTGTGTAATGAATATAATATATATTGGCCGGTATACAGTGTGTCTGTGTGTTATAAAAGTTGGCACGCACTTTAATTTGTTATCTGCTGGAGATAAGTAGATAACGTAAATTATAAAAAAGTTTAAAATAAAGTAAACAAAAAATAATATTGAAATAATATTGTCAATGAAATAATTATCTTGTTAATTTTCAAACATTTGTTCAATAACTCTTTATATTCAAAATTTGTCAGTCAGAAAAATTTTCCTTTTTGCTGCAATAAAATCATTAAAAATCTGCATATATTTAAAATTAAATTTAAAAAATGAAGGAAGAAAGCTGACTTATAAAACCTTTTCGAACCATTTAAATATTACTTTATCAGTGAAAATGGTCCTGTGCACATATTGGCGATAGCATTTTTAGAACAAAATTAAATATTAAAGAAAAAGAAAAAAAATGCATCGCAAGTGTATCTACATAAAAAGCTGCACGGGCAGAAATCATGTAAAGAGACAGTGTAGTTTTAAAACTTACAAATAAAAAAATAATAAGAAGAAGAATTGCCTAAGCATGCTCTATGTATTTTCCGTCAGCTGCAATACATGACTGGGGGTCAACCGCACATGTTTATTATCATCCCTGTTAATGTTGCCTTCTTGTAATACCTCATAGCTTTTCTAATTTGATATATAGTCGTTGTCCCCTTCTTCCCCCTGCATATTTCCTACCTTATTTTAAACTTTTTTGCATCTTACATTGACTACTTATCTTCAAGTTTAAACTTTTTCGGACGCCCTGTAAAAGTCGACCTTAGCTCAAACTTGAAGACTTTGTCAAAAAAATGCAATACTTTGATAGCAACGTGGTTCAAAGTGGTTTTTAGTGACAAAACTTGATGCTTTTAATTTATAATAGTAATTTAACTTTAATGAATAATAATCTGTTTAATCTTCTAATTCATTCTAATCTTTAACGATTCATCCTTATATAAGTGAAAACCACAGCCTTACTGAAAATTTGGAAAGCGCTAAATCATAGAATGGCTACTGATACAAAATCTAAAAAATATAAAGAGGTGAAATTTTTTTTTGAAAATAAGTATTTCTGTAAAGTTCATTGAATGAGGGAAAATAATACATATTATTAAACTGTGAGAGAATTAAATATATTGCTGTTGTTTTCAACCCATTTTCCCCCTTTTATTTAAATATTTAATAAATAAAATAAATTAATTTGAGCCACTTTTTCACCCACTTTCTTTTATCTTCTATTTCTGTATCTATGTGACAGTCAAATCTTGTGATTCATTTTTATATTCATATATATATATAGACCTGAGGAAAATACATGAATTGGACATTATTTTTTTAAAAATTAGATCAGGAGGGGGGGGGGGGGGTCGGTCAACGTCGGCACAAAAATGGCATTTACCCCCATAGAAATAACATTACGATTGTTTAATTGAAAAAAATAGCTCCATTGTTTCAAAATTCATCCATTTTCACCACATTGCTGCCCGCATCAGTATGACATCATTGAGCGATGCACACATTTGTGCTTTATAATATAAGTTGACTTTTTGTGAATTTTAATGAAAGTATGTTTTTTTTTCTATATTTAATTTATTTTTATTAACGTTAAAAGTAATTTTATTAGGAAAGTGTTTCTTAAATAAGTCATCTGGCACAAGCATAAGTATTATTTGCCGTAGAAACTCTACTTTAAAATTATATCTTTAAAAAATTTCCGCTCAATTCTTTAAACACTTATAGAATGGCATGGATTCAAATCAATTTATAACTAGAGTAGACTTTTATATCGCTATTAATAGTGTGGTAACATTCACTGAGACGATTCCCACATTAAAATTTCAATTCATCGTAAAGAATATTTACGAGTTAAATAACTTCTATGTCAAAATTGAAGTTTCTAGTACTGATAGTTTCAGAAGAATAACAACTTAAAAAAGTTTTCGGCTTATTTCAGCACTTAAAATTTCGAGTTTAGAAGATTTACTTAACAATCAGGGCTACCAAATGGTCCGCTTTTTGAATACCAGTATTTTCTTAGAAAAATTTTATTTTTAGATTTTTCTTGTAAAATTTTTGCAGAAAAGTTTTAGAAACCTACTAAGAAATTTTCTGTTAAAAAATATTGGTATCCAGTTTGTGAACCATTTGAGAGCCCTGGACAATTCATCCTTTTAAAATGTAAATTTAAAAAATAATAATAAATAAGATTTTACGAGCATGTAAGTCCTGAAAGTATATGTGTGCCAAGTTTTAAGTCAGTTACTCTTGCTCAAATATTTCCACACAAATCATGATGAAACCAATATTTTTGAACATCTTTCTCCATTTCATCCCGTAAAAATTCAATACTTACAGATTAGAAGTAACCTAGTAACTGATTCAAAGAGTTACTAATTCTACAAAAATCTTGATAAAACGCGATTTTCAGAAATTTTCTTTATAAGGATACTGGTCTATTTCACCCCTTACAAATTCGTATTGGGATGTTCGGAAAGTTCCTTTCATTTGGGAAAACTAATTCGTACCGGAAAATCCTGCCCATCAATTGACATTAGGTATTGAAATTAATGTCTAATAATTAAATGATAGAATTTTCCGGTACGAATTGGTTTTCGCAAACGGAAGAAACTTTCTGAACAACCCAATATTTTTACACGTTCTTCAAAATTTTGTATAGAGTTTCGGCAGTGGCATATATAATCCAGAATGTTAAATAATCTTTTCATCCTGTATAACATACCTGCGAAATTTAATCTCAGCCGAAAACACCGTTTAAATGCTACTCTGCTCAGACACATACACATATTGACTCATTGCAAAATCACCAAACACAGACTTTGGGAATCTTAAAGAAAATACCAACTCACACACATACATACGCACATACATAGAGAATTGTTACAGAAATAGGAAAAGCGGACTCAGGGAAACCTATAAAAGTAAAGATATAAATTTCATAGTCTTTTTTCTTGTCATGATTACAATATTTTCCTTACATATACGTGTCCGTAATGTAAAAATGCAATAATTTTCAATGCTCTTAGTATACAATAGTTATTCTATGACCATCTCAAAAATAAACATTGTCTAACAAAAGTCTCGTTGCGTGGATTAGTGTTATTAAATTACGAATTCTATTTCAAATACGTATTTTCACACATGAAATAAGGTTAACAATATTTTAATTTATCGGAAGCTATGAACGACCAACAGATAAAAAACTTTAATTAATTTAATTTAAATAAATTTTAATTTAAAATTTAAAATTTAATTTTTCAATTACTTTTCTCTGCAATTCAAAATGAAAAGCAAGATTCATAATCAAGTTTGCCCTATGGGTGATACAGATACAGACCCTAATGATCGAGACTATGAGCGTCCCCCCAATTTTTTCCCCAGGACTACACCACTGTCGTTACACATTCCCGCTTTTCATGTGAGAGTGTAAAGAAATGGAAGCATGAAGAAAGACGGCTCCGGTAGGGCTAATGTAAAACTCACAGGTTAAGAATATCTAACAGAGAATCATCTTTCATACACTGCAATGGTAACTTCTTTAACATGGGATTATGCATAGACAACAGCGATTTCTGAGGATGACGCGAAAACTACGGCCATAACAGAGGCGAGGTTGCTAATGCGGCAATATATCGCTTTCTTGGCGACTAATGAGAGAAGAAAAAAAAAACGGTGAATGCTTGTTGCTTCTTGTTTTGCAATTTCTGAACACATATTTATTTTAACGTGTACTGAAACAAAATTATATTTTTTAGTAACTTAATTTTAAAGTAATTGTTGTGGTAAAACAAAGTATAATTTTTCCAAGTTTAAATGGATAATTCGATTTTTTAAAATATATATTACAATTTTGTTTGCTTTAACCCACTAAAGCCTAGTGTGCTATTAACGCAACACCACAACTAATAATATTATTGCTGTTTCCAGACCAGCAATTTTAAAAGCAAGATTTCGCTTGTTATAAAATAACTTAAAAATTCTATTCTAAAAAAACGGTATGAATGGAATATTTCCATTTTTCAACAGAAAAATAACCGTGTCGTTAATTCGTTAATATTTTTATATTTATCAAATAAAAGTCTATTTACATAGAATTCTGCGCTGTTGGTGAATTATTTATTCTGAACATTAAAATAAATTGTGATCTAAAAAAAAAAAGCCAAATAAAATAATCTTATTTATAAAATATGAAAGAAATATATAAGTCAAAGATTAAAATAAATTGTGATATTTTCAAATATATTCCAAGGCTTTAATAAATTATTTTAAAAGTTACTTAAGATTTAGTATAGGTTCTATTGAGTATATATATATATATATATATATATATATATATATATATATATATATATATATATATATATATATATATATATATATATATATATATAATGATAATTAGATCTATCTTAATTTCTTAATTGACGTATATCTTAATTTCTTTTGAACAATCCATTAATGCTATAATATAAATGAAGCACGTCCAATTTTTCTAGCTAAAAGGAATCTGTAGAGTTTCTGTAATTATATACAGGGTGTCTCTTATTGCTGTTTAATAGTAATCCCTAAAATTAGAGGGCAAGTCAATTTTAGAGGGATACTTTCAATTGCAATTTAATTTTTTTAAATATTTTTGTTAATCATCTTAGAAGCCATTCAAAAGTCAACATATTTATTTTGTAAAAGTTTATATTTGGTTCCTGTGTTCTGTGAATTTTTATTTCAAAAGACATATTTTGTGGTTCTCTCACAGACAATAAAATTCATTATTCTTTTATTGGAAAAAAAAGGAGTATAATTTGAAAATTAAACTATTTCCGCAACTAAAACACATTTTAGTGCTAGAAAACCCTAAAAAATTCTTAATAATTCAATAACATTCGAAACATTTTGGCAACTGGATATATTCCTATAAAAAGGACAGCTTATTATTTGGTAGAGATTAATGAAGAATGAAAGATACATAGCATACCTTCAATTTTTAACAACTTCTTTCTATATTTACATGAACTGAGAATCAATTATCTTTAATGACTTACCAAACACAGTGGAGCACTATATATGTTTTTCAGAAAATGACTTAAAAATATGCAACCAGAAAAACATATTGTATCTTTGCTTCAAAAATACCATAACTCCAAAAACTAAATTTTTCAGAAAATGCTGTCGTTTTTTGGCTGTATTCATATCTTCAGACAATATTTTGAGTTTTTAAATGCATTATAGTTTTCTATCTGATTACATGAGCGTTTTTTTATTTGAATAATAATTTCAATAATTATTGTAATAATATTTACAAGATACCTATAAATTTCCTCTATAATATGTAATTATACAAGTTAGATTAAAAAAAAAAAAAAAAACTATAAACAAACAGGAGTCGATCCAGGCAAAATTTAGGTTCCTTCACAAATTTACATTTGATATAAACATTCATTAAATATTTTTTTATTTGCTTAGAATTTAAAATGTGCAATTAATAAGCAAAACAATTTCATCAGATAGAAAAAATTTCGTAGCAGGGCTTTAAGAAGTTAGTATCAATTAATAATTGCTCAAATTTGAGTACTAATTGGATTTCATCTTTTGTAACAAAATGTATTTTTCACAAAAATATAATACATTTCTCAGAAAAATAACTTTTACTTATCACAAAATAGGTCCTAAGTGAAAATTCTGCATCGACCCCTGACAAGAGATGGGGAATTTACAGAAAATCTTACCAGCTAAGGATTTATTTTCTCGGCGAGCAGGATGCAACGTGCAGTTGAAAATTAGTATAAAAGAATTAGTGCGGCAGCAAAAACAATTCAATAGTATTACTACAATACGGTGACACATTTTTATATATTTAACTAAGAAATATATGTACAACAAAAAACGCTTAGTATAGGATAAAACTTAATACCATGATCACATTGCATTTAAATAAAATTTTATATATAGAATTTTTTTTTTAGATGAATGAGATTTATGGTATGGCAGTTCTTTTAACGATAATATAAATTCAAAATTTGTTAAAAATCTGCCAACACTGAATATATATAAAATATTTCATACATTATGGAACTTGAAAAGTAAGAACAAAAATAACGCATGAAAATAAATCACAATTTACTGATCCTTGGGAATAAAAAAACTTTCGCGTCTTGCTCTTGGAAACAACAGAAGTATCTCTCTTCGTAACATTTTGAAGAATTCCAATGACCTATTTGACCTCCATAGAATAATTTTAATAATAAGTATTAATCAAGATTCAAAAATCAAATAGGGAAAACCGAAAATTTGCACATGTGCACAGGACCTGATTACCGCAGTGGCAAACTTCCACCAGAAAATTTTAATAGATATTTTCGTTTTATTTAAACGCCTTATTAATACAAAGTTCTTATCACAAATAAAGCGATAATTTCTATGAATTTTTACTGGTGTAAGTTTGCCCTGTTGATAACCAGGCCTTGCATGTGCAAATGACAACTGCAAAAGGCACCAAGCAGAATAGGGTTACATTTAAACGGAAATCATGAAGATAAAAATCGCCAACGCGATGATTTAGTTTTTAAGTCATCCGCTGCAAGCGCTCTTTTCAGGCGAAGTTGGGCTCTGTTTAAATCTCCTTACTCTGTGGTAAAACTGGGACCTGTGCTCTAGCCACGTCCGAAGTATTGCTGCAAAACAAACTTTACAGGGAGGAAGCGCAGCGATGCATACACATGCCCTCTAGTCAAAAACAACTACAATCAAGCCCGCGTTTTTCGATCATTTATATTTTGGCAGTCACCTCTCCCTTCAGATTCAGATAGTTTTCTGTTCTGAGTTCTAAAGAAACGATTCATTGATAATTTTTATTTATTTTTGCTTGAATAATGCTTTTTTTTAAGTTGATGGCAACAGCGATGGATAATAAATATTCTACAACATTTTCAGCCTTCTCATTCTAAAACAGAATAAGTAATAGATTTTTATGAATTCATATATCATTTAAATGTTTGCATAAGTTTTCGTTTTAATTGAAAGAATTTCAAAAGAACATTCTATTGTGTAATAAAAATGTAAGAATAGTATAGTAATACGTTATTATATCGATAATACATTATTATTATATTACATAATCAGTGATCTGTCTTGCACAAAATTCTATCTTTGCAATAACTGAATTCCCGTGTGAAATTTTCGCAACGCCTTCCCTCCTCAACCCCCCCCCCCCCAAAAAAAAAAAAAAAGAAAAAAAAAAAAAGAAAAGAAACACCAGAAATTCTTTATTCCAAATATTTGATCTATGAAGTATATAAAAATTGAACCCTTCACAACTCTAAAACCTGATAATTTGAAATATTCCTAAATAAATAATACTCCCCCCCCCCCCTATCAAAGACCAAACTCTTCTTACAGTGTTTAAAAATTCAATTAAAAAAATATGATTATTTGTTAATTCTATTGCCAGTAAATAAATAATAAATCAAATGAATTCTTAATAGTAATTTTTCTGAATCTTACTTTCATAAACAGAGGTGGAAACCAGTAAATTTCTACTTTTTTAATAAATTCACTTAAAATTATTTTCCAAATATCAGTCTCCTGGTCCCACAAAGTCCCGCATTCCTCTAAAACCTAATGATTTGTAATTTTTCTAAATAAATAATACTGCAAATCTCCTTCCCCCCCCCAAACCCCTTCTAAAAAAAAAAGAACGAAAGAAAGAAAGAAAAGGAACACCTGAATTTATTTATTCCAAATATTTCAGCAAATAGAAAAATTCCTGTAATTTTAAAATGTTATCTTTAATAAGTATTTTTTTTTTCTCAATGGTACTTTCTTAGCAGTGTTGGAAAACAGTGGATTTCCACTTTTATAATAAATTCATTTAAAGATATTTTATCCATTTTCTGAAAGACAGATAACTAATAGTGTAATAATAATGTAATAAAATAATAATACATTAAAATAAAAATGTATTAACAAAATTAATAACGAAAACTTATGCGAACATTTAAATGACAAATGAATACATAAAAATATTAGTCTATTCATTTTAGGAAAAATAGCGGAGAAAATTAGAACAAAGCTGGATTTTTGCACAGGTGCTAGTTAGGGTATTTAGTTTAGCATACTAAAAGTCCTCATCAATGCGGTGTGAGTTTTCGGCGCCAGGGGGCGCGCATGATCCTAAATTGTTTTTTTTTTTTTTTTTTTTTTTTTTGAATATCTCATTAATGATGACATATAGAAAAAAAAAGGTTCAATTAAAAAGGTGTAGAAAATTTAATTTCCAACAAAAAGTGTGTGTAACCTTTTTTTTTGTCACACCAACACTTCTCTGTCAAAAATCAAGAACAGTGAACGTACTTGGAAGAAAAACGATAAAGATACGAAAAACTTGCTGCTATTTTCAAATAAATTATATATTCTTACTTTAGAAGAAAGGAGGTGAATGTATAATATGCTTATTTCCATACCACCCTTGAAGTAAAGCATTTAGCGCATTTTTTTAAAATTCTGGTGTGTCCCCTAGGCCTGATCAACATATAATGACTGGCTTGTTCAAATTTCAATCATTTGACGGCTTGAGTAATCGTTTCACATCTACAATTTATTCACTCGATTTAGTTTCGGCATTACCTGTATTTTTACTTAAGTTGTTGTATTACCTTAATTATTTTCTGGTTGGCCTTCAATATCATCACTAAATTCAGGTGTAGCGATTCCCTCACTCCTTGCAGTGGGCATGATATTGTCAGTATCCTCCTCATCTTCTAATTCAAATTTACTGTTATTGTAATATGAAACTCCGCAACAATTTACGCAAATATAAGAACGCTTGAATCCAATTTTTTGGCATCCACACGCTTTGCCCTATCCTTAGGAGCAAGTACAAAAAAGAGATTAAATAATATTTTTTGGTGCGGGCGGTAAGCTAGCTGGAATTGGAGACAAATTAAGTGCATTTTGCCAGCCCCAGTTCTCAGGTTTATTGTCTAACCCAGGGGCTCTCAAACTATGGTACGCGTACCAGTACTGGTACGTGAAGCTCTGGCTACTGGTACGCAGAAGTCCGATACTGGTACGTGGAATATAATACAAAAATCAGCATATTATGGAATCGAAAACGGCTTGTTAACTTGGAAATTTTCAAAAAAATTTCGAACGCGATTTAGGATTTGTAAAATCATTTTCTATTTTCTTGTTACGAGAAATGTTTGTTATAGCAAACTTGCTGAAGAGGGACTTGGTTTGGTATGCATTCTCCCACGATCTGCAAGCTGTGGATCTGATTTCGTATGAGTTTGCGACCCCTGATGAGGGAGTTGAATACTTGACGTCGACTTTGAATCGGCTATGTCTTAAAAACAAAAAACGCCGGCCGGCTGTGCACTTACGGCGGACGCACTTACGAGGTACAACTTCCTATCGGTTGATGATGTTTCCCAGGTCGCGAACATTAGGACCGGTGAACCAGATCTGCTTTCGATTCATGAACTTGAATTTGCAGTGGAATCGCTGCCGCCTAACAAAGCGCCTGGTCATGACGGACTCAGTCTCGAGATCGCCCATGAGGTCCTGAAACACCACCCTCAGTGGCTGTTATCCTTGCGTAATCACTGCCTGTGAGAGTCTTGTTTTCCGCGGCCATGAAAGCGGGCGATTGCCGTGTTCTTTCCCAAGTCTGGGAAGGAGTGCAGTGACCCTGCGACCTATCGTCCGATTTGTATTTGTCGACCCTCGGGAAGGTATTGGATAAATTGTGTGCAACTCGTCTGGTACTATATTTGGAGTCCAAGCGTTTGCTCGATGCGCGGCAGTATGGCTTTCGAAAGAAGGTTAGTACGGTCGACGCGCTCAATCGTGTGATGGAGTACATAGCTGTTTCGAAGACTAGTGGAGATTACACATGTCTTCTCATGCTCGATATCAAGTGAGCGTTCAATAGTGTTCGACGCTCAGACATCCTCCGGTTTTTGGACGAACTGGGCGTTGAACCTTGGCTCCTTGGGTAGATATACGACTACCTTTGGTTTCGCTCTGTCATCCTGTCAGATGATGGGGACCACTACTTCAACGTTGGAGTACCCCAAGGTTCGTGTCTTGGGCCCTACCCCTGGTTGGTTGTAATTGAATTTCTGTTGAGACGGTTGCAAGACGAGAAGGACGAAACCTATGTTGTTTTGGTTTTCGCCGATGATGTCTTTTTAGCCGCACGGCAACGAGCTGTCATTAGGTTCGCGGAGTTGATCGGGCCGGTTCTCTCCGAGATCCACGCTTGAGCGACAGAGTGAAACCTCACGCTCAGTTTCGGTAAGTGTGGTTGGACGGTTCTGAAGCCCCTGGGCAGGTACCACAATGGCCCATCTATTCCTATCCTCATGGAAGGGAACAGGATCCACTTTAAATGGCAGATCCTGTATCTGGGTGTCACAATCGATTCCCACCTAAATTGGATGCCTCACCTAACCTCGGTTCAGGAGAAGGCTTTTTAGGTGTTGAACAAAATGAATCGTCTCACAGCAGATAACTGCGGTGTGAGACCAAAATTTCGCTAGATGCTTTACTCGATAATAGCAGAAAGAATTATTCTTTATGCGGCATCTATTTGGTACGCAAGCAAGGTAGTGAAAGCAAACAGGTTGATAAGGATGCACTGGAACCTTCTCTTCTGTGTAACAAAATGTTACACAACGACTTCCATGGATGCTCTGCCGGTCTTGTCAGGGGTCGTCCCCTTCAACTTGCGTGCGGAGTTGGACAGGGACTACACGGCCCTCGTCCGATGGAAGAAGAGCGTTGACGGTACCGAAGTAGACTCCGAGTCGGTCGACCTCTGGAGGCCCACTCCCAGACTTGGGGATCTTTGGTGGTCCGTTGGACCGCGGATTTGACTCCGCTAACCACGTGTTCGTACTACACGGTCGGATCCAAGCAGGAGAACGACACCGTCGGGTGTGCGTTTCTTGCCGTATCAGAGAACTAAATTGTAGCGGAGAGGAAGTTCCGTCTCTCGGATGGTGCGGAAGTTTTTGCGGCCGAGGTCCAAGCGATCAAGGAAGCAATCACCCATGAGAGAGAACTGTGACTACCTTTGTAGGTTTCCATACCCCTAGAGTTCTGTTAAAGCAAGTACGCTCGGAAAAACCCGACTTAAGGCATAGGGCCTGGTTCCCTCCTGGGTGTCCAGCTCCGAAGCTATTGGGGGACGCCGGACCGTCCCCAAGTGTCTTGTGGTGACTCCCCTACTGGGTTTCACCGCGTATTAAACTACGTACAACGACTAACGTCGTCGACACGTGGGTTTAAGGTTGGAGGGTCCGCAGGTGGCGGTCCTCTGGCTGGCCTAGGCGCCGTGGGAAGCAGCTCCTACTGGTGCGCTAAAAGTCCTTCAGGACTTGGGTTCGGTGGTCGCTTACGCTCCTGGCGCCTGGCGATGCAACTTTCTTTTATAGCAGACTTGCTGAAATTCACACTCAACCATTATGATACAATCAGTTTTCAAGAATTAAAAATACAATTATTAGATTTATATAGATAAAAATTGAATTTTTTAATAAAGATCTAATTTTAAAATTAATGAATGAATGAAGTATTTTTAATTAGCGGAAGAACTGTTTTTAAACAGCTTTACAAATTGAATTATATGAAGGTAAAGTCTGAATGCTTGGGAGTAGGAGGAGCTTGTGTGAGTAGGAGGAGTTAAAACAAAACAACATTCCAAGTGTAATTTATAAATTACACTTGGAATGTTGTTTTGTTACTCATTGTTCTCTTTGTACTAGAAGAGTGTCTAGGAAGTGTTGAAATAAAAGCTTATTTCAAACATTATTCATAAATTGATTCATTGTGTTGATTGAAATATTTTCTTCTCTTTTACAAAAAGTGTTATAGTTTCCTCCTATTTCATGGAAATCAGTTTTTAAGAGAGTAAGGTTATTTAAAATGGTCAAGAGAGTAAGAATATTCCAATCAAACAAATACTGTGGTCATATGCAGAGCGGATTTAAGGTAAAGCATTGTACATATGTGTTCAGGTGGTATATATATATATATATATATAAATGTATGAAGAAACTTGCAAGTGTTTGCCTACTGAGCGAAATTACTGTCGCATTTAAAGGTATGCAGATTATTAATACGTATGTATTAAGCCTATGTTAAATGCGCTAACTAAGCTTTAGATAAGAAATTCGCAGGACCTGATTAATGCATAGGTCATGCCTAGGGCCCACCACTGATGGGAGGGGGGGCAAAATAAATAAAATTGTTTACATAAAGTTTATTAAAAATGCAGTTTTTTCCAATTATTTCTCCCAAAATCAAAAAAGATTTTGATTAACTTGGTAACCATATCATAAAATCTAAGGATAACCACCAAATACTCACCCCCCCCCCCCCCAAAATTTATAGCTATTATCTTGGTTTGAGACTGGCCCCTAAAAGGTACTGGGTCTAGAGGTCCACATGACCATATCAGGCTCTGGAAATTCGTTTCTCATTTGAGACATCCTGCCACTGTAACTCACGAGAGAGGAAAGAAGTGAACTTATTCAGCTCTCCTCTCCTGTGATGGATTACTGTGGTCCACATTCAAAAGGATGAATGTAACAGAATTTCCGCTGACGAGAATATCACAGTACAGTCAAAAATACGCAAAGTCTGTGTTTAGCACAACATATCTCTGTGAATGTGTTTTTCCTCTTTTTGTTATATGAAAAACAAATACAGGAATAAACTAAACATCGAATCTGACTTATGACTAAAATTTCCTAATATTGAGCCAGACATGAGGATGTTGTGCTTGATAAAACAAGCCATCCTTTTCATTAGCCTACTACAACAGTATGTGAATCAGTGTGCGCCAATATGTCATTAAGTATTGTGGCTTTTTTTTACTATACCAAAATACTTTATTTTGATACTGTATGCATTATTAAAATTTAATAGTGATACTACTTTTTACTTGAATGTTATAATAAAGCAGTCAATTTAGTAATATAATCATTCATTTTTAAATGCAATAAAACCTGCTATGATGGAAATACAAAAGACCGGAGAGATATTTCGTTTTAGACAGGTTTTTCTATATTAGCTTTATGTTTGTTACCAGGTGGTACGCGGAAGTATGAACTTCGATTTAGTGGTACGTCTGTCTAAAAGTTTGAGAACCCCTGGTCTAACCAGTATTGTATTCGATGATAAACACATAAACTGCGCAATCTAACTGCGTCCACGGTAAGTGGTAACGATTAAACCCTTTTTTAACCAACAGCAACTCCTTTCTTGAAACATGTATAATGGTACTTGTTCAGAGAAATTTCTGCTTTACCCCCATATAAAGCAAGAAAAATAGTTTTACATCGCTCGAATATTTCAATTTGGGATGCTTTGCCACTTTTAAAAGTGCTGGCAGCTTGTACGTTACGGTTTCCTTAACTTTTCAAAAATTTTATTAACGACATTTTGCCTTTTAAAATCATTGCTGTGTAGAGTCACAACCTCAAAAAGCGTGAAGAAACGATATATGATCTTTCAGACTGCATCTTATTGAGACTGTGCGACGAATGCATGGTGGTTGTAATTCTTTTTTTTTTCGAGGCTTATTAAGAATATCTCTATCTCTAGAGGTGCTAAGGCAGTCAAAAATAGGAGCAAGTCAGCATCGTTGCCTACAATAGCAGCCAGTGTACTAGACTTTGCTACTTCAATGACTGCGTTAACAATAAGTGTGTCAGTATTTCCGTCTGCCTGTTTCGCTTCGAAACCATTCTCCATAAATTTTTCTTGAGAATAGAAATGAGGTGTGTCTTTTTTTTATGATTAGATTAAAAACTTTTGACTAATTGACACATTCATTTCTTCGTTAATATCGATGTCGGGAGTTACAATTTTTGAAAACCGATGAGTTCTTTCGGGCTCTTTTGTATTATAAACTTCATCAGAGTAAACATCGAAAACGGTTGCACATTTACCACAGTAGTTTCTTAGGATATAGGAAATATAACTTTCTACGACAATCTTGTATGAGGAAACTGCAGCAGACGTCACTGTGGGGAAGCGAGAAGTACCTAACAGTCGTTAAAACTACTATTGTTCACAAGTGTTTAAGTGCTCTGATTATTCTAGGATAAAAAGATCTCTGATATGATTGGTCTGCGTCGCCATGATGATTCCTGTACTGTTCGCTGAGGAGAAAATGTAGATTGGTTGATGGAATTGTTTCTATACATGCCGTTTCCTTATTTATTGATTTCCCCTTACTTTGAAAAAAAAACCTTATAAAAATTTTGTGGTGGTACCTTGCTTCATCTGTAACCAAGTCAATAACATTAGATACGAGCTTACTGACTTCTTTGCCCCATTTGTCTTCACTGCAGACACAATTAGACTATTTTTCACCTCTAAACTTATCAGAACATAGTAAACATTTTTCATTGAATTCAAACAATCGACTGTCTTTCTCAATTTTTCATTTAACGGTGTAATTTGTGTGGACGTTGATGGTTTTATGCAACAGATTTCTTTATGATTTAACAGAATTCTTTCTTGTATAATTTTCCCTACACGTTGGATGGACTATAATTCCACTATTGTTTTCTGCCATTTCTACAAATGCTGTACAATTATTGTCACTTCTTTCCAAACTTGAGGTCACAAGTAACTTCAGTGCATTTTTTCCAATCATTTACAACGCAGCTCTCACCACATACAAGACAAAATACTTAGTCAATCTCGATTTTAACACTTTCGATCAACAATCAAGAAAGACTCATTTTACACGCTCAAAACTATTCAAAACTTTCTACAATACGCGTGGAAAATAACGCCATTTACTTTTTAAAAACTCACAAAGAATACTTCGTTCAGTAAGTTAGGATGATTTAATACCAGCGAAATTCTCATCAATTGAAATAAAACATGGCAAAGATACCAGCACGTGGTATATTTCGACATAAGCATGGTATACCACGACAATCACTATTTCACCAGCTCTCGAAATCAGTCTACAGAGAAAAGGACAGAAGATGAGGTATAGGGTTCGAAAGTAGATAGGTATTTGTTCTGCTTCTTGGGCGCGTTCAATACAATCGCTTCCCTATTTTTTCTAGTTATGTTCACTGCTTCTGATTTTTGATAGGGAAGGCTTGGTTTGACAAAAAAATGTTGTAGACACTTTTTGTCGAAAATTAAATTTTCTACATCTTTTAAATTGAACTTTTTTTTCTAGATGCCATCGTTAATCAGATATTCACGAAAAACCAATTTTCAAGATCATTCGCGCCCCTTGGAGGCGGAAGCTCACATCGTATCGATAAGGACTTTTAGTATATTACACTGCACACCTTAATGAGCATCTGTGCAAAAATCCAGCTTTGTTCTATTTTTTTCCGTTATTTGTCAAAAAAGTACTAAAATGACTGCAGTACTGATGTTGATGCAACATCTCACGAAATCAAGCTGTCTTGAATGATGGCATAAGTAGCATTTATGTCAGATTACGCACTTATTAGGAATTCTTTCAATAAGTAATCAAAGCCTTTGTGTATTAAGCTTGAGCAAATAAAAGGGTGAAACCAGAAAAATCAGAAAGAAAATTTTGAAATATTAATATCCAAATAAAATTAACAAGATCTGTAGCTGCAAAGATTTTGTAGGCTTATTTTACAATTTTTATTTCTATATCATTATTTTAATACATTTTGTTCTTTGTTTATTTCTGGCCGAAAGCAGTCTTTTCTTTGTTTATTTTTCTTTTTGGCTCTTCCTGGGCCCAACGTATTATATCCAGTGTAATTGTTGTTCTGGACTTCAGATCCGGTCATAAATCTAAGATCCAAATTGCTCTTACTAGAGATACGGAGACCATAGCTCCACGGACTCTGATTAATGAACTCTTCGAAAATCCAAAACCAGATCACACACACAAACAGAAGCATTATTTGAAAACGCACGTTGCTGTAAAATCAATGAGATGGATTATGTTATATATAAATTCCTAGTAGCTATTCTTTTTCCCCCACGAACTTTTGCTTTGACAACTTTCCGCAGGAGAGCAAAGTAGTGCTCAAGTGCACGAACTAAATTTGCATATAGGGCAGTTGCAATCAGCTGATCAACCATTGTATTCACTTGGAGGTAAGGGTATTTCCACCAATCAGAACTGCCTATTTGTACTGTTTACCTCCAAGGTGACGTCAATTTCAACTGCCCTATAGAGCGCATGCAGCTCACTTCTGTTTTCATTACTGGTCGCAGGAGAGGAAAGTGGCGCTAAAGTGCGCTAACAAATGTAAGACTTACTGAGCACATTCTAAGTATAATCGCTCTGCTCTACACTGCGTTCTGAGGCATATATGTATCAATTAAAATTAATCGATAAATTCAGTTGTATGCTACCACTACATTTAAATAAGAATGTTCATCTTTTGTAATAAGAGAAGAATGCTATTTATTTAACAAAGCGAAGACTTGTTTTTTAAAATTTGTGGTACCTAATCTAAATTTCAGTTTTAAAAAATATACTTCGAAATGAAAAATTCGTGCAGTGTATCGTTAATACAGCTACATAAAATTTACAAAATTTCAAAACTAAATAAAATAACATTGAAAGAGAGCAAGCGTCAAAATACTGCTTTCAGTCACGCGCTAGATGCATTTGGAAAGAATTAAATGATACTTCTGATTTTCTTTCTCTGAGATAAATAATTTGTGTACATAAAAACAAATCTATTTTAAAAATTGTTTCATAGAAAAAATAATTTTTTTTCTTAATATTTGAAAATTTGAAGTTTGAGAGATATGTTTTTGCCAGCAATCTATTTTTATGTAAGAAGTATATTTAGTATTGTTTGTGTAGTTATTACAGCAACATAAACTTCCCAAAATATCAAAACTAAATAAAATAACAGTGGAAGATAAGAAGATGTAGAATATTGGTTTCAGTCACGCTTTAGCTACATTTGGAAAGAATTAAATGATACTTCAGAATATATTTCTCTGCGACAAAACATTGAAAAATCTATTTTAAAAATTGTTCCACAGACAAAATTTCTTTTTCTCTTACTATTTGAAAATTTGGAGTTTTAGAGGTATGTACATTCCGGTGATCTATTTTTATTGATGAAGTATATTTTGAAGTATATTCATTACTATTTGTGTAGTTAATACAGCAACAAAATATCAAAACTAAATAAAATAACATTGAAAGATAGCAAGCTGCAAAATATTGCTATCAGTCACACGTTAGTTACATTTGAAAAAAAATTGATACTTCAGAATATATTCCTCTGTGACAAATAATTATTATACGAAAAAGTACTATTTTAAAATTTGTTTCACCGAAAAGAAATCACTGTTTTCAAATATTTGAAACACTACATGTGTAACAGTTTTAGAGATGTGTACATTGCAGTGAATTTATAAATATAAGAAATATGTTTATTTTTATTTGTGTAGTTGATACAGCAATACAGCAAAATAAGTATAACAAAATCTGAAAATTAAATAAAAAAAAATATTGTAAATCAGCAGACTGCAGAATATGATACTTCTAAATATTACTTTTTGAGAGAAATACTTTTCATGAGAAAAAAATTCTGTTTTAAAAAGTACTCTTTAAAAATTTAAACATCTTTTTATTTTGTAATAATTGTAGGAAATTGTAATAATTGTAGGAGTTGTGTATGAAAAAGTTTTAGAAATGTTTACATTACAGTAATTTTTTATATATAGGAACTATATTTATTACTGTTTTTGTTACAAGGATATAAATTAGTCTGTATTTTATGTACCAGTATTTTTGAAAAGTAATCATCGCCTTAATTATTTTTTAAATTATGTGATTAAATAAGGCGTAGTTTATTAACAGTATTTGGAAATACTGGTATTCAAAATATAAATTAGTAAGGGCCCTTTGTAATACTATTGTCGTATAAACATCAACTTTACAATATATCAAAATTAAATAACAACTTTATCTCAATATAACGAGTTCTAGTATATATTTTTCTGTCACGCTCTAGCTGCACTTACAGATTAATAAATAATACTCGTTAGATTTTTTTCTAAAAAAAAAAAAAATTTGCGCAAAAAAAAAGTATTTTAAAAATTATTACCCCTTAAAAGGAACATTTTGTTGTTGTTGTTGTTTGTAATAATCAGGGCTTAATTTGCGACGCAGCCCAGCTCCGGTACTTCTATGTTTTTAGTAAATATTTAAATATTGTCCAGAATTTACGGGAGCTCATAAACACTGCGCTGCGGATTCCGGTGCAATAATGCGTCCGAAAAACGAATCCTAAATTACCCTTTTCTTTCGCTCCCATCTCCAATCATTTGTATCAAAACACTTATAAGTGACGTAATGTATCCCTCGATTTTTATATCAGTCTTCGGGTTTGGGCATGCTCAAGCTCAATTTATCTTAAATTCAAAATTTTATTTATTTCCATTTCAAATCATTTTAATGCTATTTTGATCAGAATAAAGAGTAAACATAAATAATCTTTTTCTATTCTGCATAGCTGCGAACAATTCATTTTTTGTGTTAACACTATTTCTGAATCATAATCATGAGGTTATTTAATTGCAGAATTCTACGATTAATTAATATTAAGATTAGGCAAAGGTTTCTATTTGGAAGTAGAAATGACTTAAATGTGGAATAATTGATAGCTAAGTATGCGCAAATAGATGTATTTAAAATTTTTATTTCGCTAAAAACAAACAAACAAAAAAAAAACAGTGCTTTAAATTTTGGAAACAATGCATGAAACATAAATATGTAGTATGAAGTGACGGCGGAGGGGGGGGGGGAGGTACGCTATGGTTGTTAGTATTGAAGAATGTTAGGGCTCCGGTACTTTTTTCTTAGAAATTAAGCCCTGGTAATAATTATAAAAAAATTATAAGTAAGAATTTTAGATATGTTTACATTCTAGAGAATTTCCATGTATAGAAAATGTGTTTGTTAATGTTTGTGTTGTTCTTACAACAAGACAAACTTCATAATATCTCAAAATGAAATAGCAAATTAATTTGAAAATATCAAGCTGAAGAATATTGCTTTCTGTCACGCAGGAGTTGCCTTTGGAAGAATTCTAAAGAAGTTCTAAATGGCACTTCAGAATAGTATTTGTTTTCTGAGAGAAATAACTATTAAAATTTTTTTCCACAAAAACTAAAGCTGTTCTTTTAAAACATTTCAAAAGGTTTTTGTGCATAAAAACTTTAATGATGCTAACATTCCAGTGATTCTTTATATGCAGTAAATTCTGTCTAAGGCGGACTCTGTGTAAGCCGGAATTTTGTCTAACGCGGAAAAATTTTCAAGTCCCGCAAACACATAGGAAATAACATTAATTCATGCTCTATAAGCCGGAATTTGCCTAACGCGGAAACGGAAAGGTTTTTAATGTCCCATCGAAATCAAAATTTTGCATAAGACGGAAAAAAATAAAAAATGAAAGGCATTTGGTTTATGAAACTTCAAAACTGATATACATACATCAAATGCTCAACATTTTAAATAAATGTCGTAATAGATTAATAAAGTTGATTCATTAGAACGGAAAATGCTTAAATATTTAATGAATAATTTTTTATTCCATTATTTCTCATATATAAGCAAAATGTTTTTCCTCTTAAAAAAAAGAAAGAAAAAGCATCATACCAAGTACATTTTTTACATTTATCTCAATTAATTATTCAAAAAAAGAAATTGATAAAAAAATCCCTATACATTAACATTTCTCTCTTTTTCATTGTATTAGCGAAAGAATATCACTTTTTTTGCTTGCTTCGGATTTTGAGTTCTGATCATTGTTTATGGCAATCAGTCATTTGGTCGCCACAACTCTTTGTCTAATGTGAGGGGGGGGAAGTTACAATCATTTACATTCTGTATGAGGCACTGGTTGTGGTTTCAGAGGGGGGGAAAGGGATGGAAGATGAATTCGAAGTGACGTATGTTTTATTTCAATAAATCATATGGTCAGAAAACGTGGTCGTTGCACGTGTTATTTGTTCTTCCTCATTTTATATTGTCTACTGATATTCTAAGTGATAGTAAAAAATGGCTTCAAAATCTAAACTCAATACGCTATCTCTGCGGGATAAAATAGAAGTTATTAAATTAAAAGAAAAAATTATTTTGTAAAAGATCTTTGTATTAAATTTAAATTCGGTAAAACACAAATTTATGATGCTATAAAAAGAAGAACAGAGTTGGAAAAGGAATTGGAAAGCAAATCATCCAACAGAAAGCGGAAAGGTGCTGTGAAAAATGAAGACATTGATGTAGTAACACTTGAATGGTTTTCTAACGCTAGAGCTCAAAATTTGCCCATACCTGGAACACTGTTGCGTGAAAAGACGAAAGAGATAGCCGAAAAATTAGGTAAAACGGATTCCAAGGCTTCTACTGGATGGTTAATGAGTTTCCTTAATCGACACAATATTGCCATGAAGTAAGTTTGCGGAGAGTCGAAAGCGGAGACGTCCCAGAAATTCAGGAACCAAGGTCCCAGGAACCGAGAAATTCAGGAATGGAAAATAAATTTTCCTCTGCTGATTGAAGGATATCAAGCTAAGGACATATACAATTGCGACGAAACGGGACTATTTTATCGAGCGTTGCCGCCCATTAAGTTCCTTGCAAAAAGAAGAAGTGAATGCCACGGTGGTAAAAACTCCAAAGAGCGTGTCACTGTTCTGCTTTGCGCGAATATGGAGGGCAGTTTAGAAAAGCCCTTAGTGATAGGAAAATAGCAAAGCCGCGATGTTTTAAGAATGTGAACATTGATAAACTGCCTGTGATTTGGATATCTAAAGAAAAATCGTGGATGTCGACTGCCATATTGGAGGGATGACTGACTGAATTCAATAACCGTATGATCAAACAAAATCGAAAAATGTTGTTATTTCTCGACAATGCACTTTGTCATGCCAATTTCGAACTATCGAATATAAAATTACAATTTCTTCCCGCAAATACTACTGCAGTAACACAACCTATGGATCAAGGAGTTATAAAAATGATGAAAACCCATTACAAAAAATCTCTCTTGCGGTCCATTATTGCGTCTTTAGATAATTGCTCTTCTGCCACCGAAATGGCAAAAAATATAAGTGTTTTAGATGCTGTCAAATGGATTGCCAAATCCTGTTCAGAAATGTCGCCTGAAAAAATTGTTCATTGTTTTAGAAAAGCTGGTTTTGTTTCAGAAAATGGCCATGAATCATTTGACCAGTTGGAGGAAAATGAATTACAAAATCTAATAGATGACTTAAAATGTGTTCACAGCAATGAAAAAATTAATGAAGAAGAATACGTATCAGCTGACAATATAATGTGTACTACTGAAGCTAACACTTCTGTGGACATTTTGATTCAGTGATATCAAGATTTGGAAAGTGCTAGTGAAAATAAAGATCAGTACGATTATGAAAACCATGAAGACAATGGAGGAATTCAAACGTATCAAGACGCCTTGAGAAGCATTAGGTATCTCTAAAAAATTTTTCTTGCTCAAAAAATGAAGAATTTATACCTATAATAACGGACTTGCAATGTGCTACTGAAAAATGTTTGGTAAAAAGAAAGACAAAACAAGCATCGATAAAAGATTATTTTTCGACTGTTTAAAAACTACTATGCCACAATGTGAAATATGACTAGGTTGTTAAGGTAAATGATTTTCATTAACTTTTAAAATGGAAGAAATTTATCATTGGTACTACTATTTATTTTATTATTCATATAATGTTTTTGAGATTAGTAATAAATTTAATGACGTATAATTTCATTTTATAAAAACTGTACTAAAGATTACGAATGTAAAAATATGACTTGCGCATATGTATTTTATTTATTTATTTTGGCTGTTTTGCATAAGGCGGAATATTGTCTACGGCGGAAAATTTTCTCGGTCCCGATTGATTCCGCCTTAGACAGAGTTTACTGTATTTTAAAGGAATGCTTTTCTTATTGTTTATGTTGTTATTACTGCAAAAGGAAATTCGCAATATTTTTCAATATTAACTTCGTAAGGACGGATGTTACGTATACGTTTCATTTAGAGTTTTTATTTTATTTTATTTTATTTTATTTTATTTTATTTTATTTTATTGTAAAAGGATATTCTATTTGTCATTTTTGCCTTGTCTATCGTACAATTCTTGTCTTAAATAAGATGGAAAATCCGAAATTACTATTATTAAAAATAAGATGCTGTTAATCCATTCGCTGCCAAACATGATTATACTCGTGGTTTTTAATCTAAAATCACGAATTCGCATCGGAAAATTTGAAAGAAGAGTTTTTATTTCGTGTATTCACGAAATGTCTGTAATTAAATAAAGTAAATATTGCTATTAGTATTTTCTGGTATGAATTCGAACTTTCTAAATAAAATAAAATTCCGATAATTTTAACCTGGCGGTGAACGTGTTAAATGACGCCGGTTGTGGTAGGGTTTAAATAACAATTGTATCAGAAGAAAGATGCATGAATATTGCTTTCTGCCATGGGATAACTCAGGACTGCCACACGATTCGGTCCGTTTAGCGAACATCACTAATTTAAAATAAAAATCTTCTGTTTAAATTTCGCAGAAACCTACTACGAAAGTTAAGTCTATTGCAAATGTTGCAAAATCTTACCTTGAAAATTATTTTTCAGAACTAATGGTATTATAAATTGGAGAGTGGCAGCAATGCTAACTTAATTTGGAAAAAAACTGAAAAATTATACTTAAGTGCATATTTGTTGGAAAGAAAAAATATATTGCAAGGAGTTTATTTTTTAAATGTTTATTATATTTAATTTAAAATGGGATACATCGCAATCTTTTGATGTGAAATACGTTTGTTTTGCAACTAAAATCAAGAGGAAATTTTATATTCAGTTGTTTCTTTAATGTTAAATTCCATCGTTACAGCAATTCAAAAATTTCCTTTTTTTATTTAATAATTCCTTAACTATAGTAAATATAAGGATGAAAAATTTAAACTATGATAACATGAAAGCTCATAAACATAAAAAATATCGCTATTTTTTGTATTTTGAATCCTGTATTTCTACATGTTCTAATCATATATTACTTTTATTTAAGTGACAACGAGAAATTTAAAAAAAACTTAAGCAATTCCGTTTTTTAAATTTGGTCATACTCTTTGACCAAGTCCATTTAAATAGATGGATATGCCATGCGATTGATTGTGAAAATAGCAACTGGCTGTTTTGTCGTAAGACTAATTTGTGGTATAGTTAATCTATCTAATTCACCAACAAAATTCGCAAAATATAACTGAATGATTTGAACACAGTGAAAGAAGTTAAAATTCAAATGAGAAGGCGTGTTTAAAGGAGACATATTAATTTACTTTAAGTGTCTTTTCTCAAAATGTTGTTTTTGAATTTCGTTGTACCTTTTAATAGGAACTACTAAACATTACTGTTTGTAATTTTGTCTTAACTCTAGAAATATCTGAGGAATCTGTTTAATCTGAATTGAGCTGTTGTGTCTATTATATTGTATTGTTAAAATTGTAATGCCTTATTGCATTATTATGTAACTCATTTATATTAGTCTAAAATATTTTAACATTTAATTTTATAATTTTTATTTTAAAATACTATTTCTTTCTTTTCCTTTTTTCTAATTTTTCTAATTTAAATAGCATTGAAGTTTTAACTATTTTTTAGCCACACACAGGGTGGCTTATTCTTTCAATCTCTATCATTTTTCATGTTTATGAAAAGTCACAGCAATCCATCGTTGCCACAGATTAATCTCGGAAAATGAAACATTTGAAGTTACTTAAAAAATTAATAACTTGAAAAGTATTTGTCACAAAATTGTTTTACAAACTGCGTTAGAATGGTAAAAAATTGTATTTTTCTTGATATAAATTTCAAGTCTAATGATTATGTCGTTTTTCAAATATAAGATTTCAAAAATTACAAAACTTCACAATGGAGTACCGTAGCGAAACTTTTACGCGTAAAAAGATAATGATAAAGGCATTGTGGCTCGACGTGTATCGTGTATACTGGCCATAGGATGAGTAACGAATTATAGTAAACTTATTATTCTGTTAAAATATAAAAGTGAATTATGTATATACATTTTTAAAAAATAAAGAAAAACATTTTATCACAAACATCAACAAAATTTTTTCTTCTATTTATTCCCTTATTCCAAAGATATCGTTTTATCGTCTGCTGCCATAGCAACATGAATTAAATTTCATTAAAAAAATTGCTCAGTGGTAGAAAAATATTTTTCTAAATCGAATGGTTATTGAACAACTCAACACTTTAATAGGGGAATTTTTATTTGTTATTTAGATATTTTAAAATTGTTTGTTGTCATTGCGATTTTATTCAGAGTTACAGCTAGTTTATTTATTTTTTAAATAAAAGCCGTGTGTGGCAATCTATATTCGGCCTTATAGCAGAATTTCCCCCTCTTGTTCCTTCTAATTCATTCGATTTCAAAACTTTCCATTTGATACATTTTAATTTCTCGGGATGCTTCGTATTTTCTTTCTAAGTGAAATGAAGATCCAATTACTGCGATTTGATGCTTACGCCAGTGAATTTACCAACGCGGGTTTTCATTGGTTCACAGCTGTTGTCGCAATGCATTTTTTCAGGAATCTGTACTTTTACGCTCTGTCTATAAAACAGCTTGTACGGTGAAAGAAGCTTGCTTTTTTCATCTGTTTATCTTAATAAAAACACGCGACTTCAGTTGTAATGGAATCGTAATGCCGTAGTTTAAACTGCTTAACTCCTTGATTTTTCCTAGTTTGTTTTCCTTAATATTTTATGTTAACGGCTGACAATGTTAGTATTTGAAGTTCATTAAGTAGTATTGAGTAAGAGAAAATCGCTCATCAACTTTTTAGACTTTTTATCGCTGAAATAAAATGTAATAAAGACCAATTGAGTATTTTCCCGAGGTGAAATTTCATTGGTTTGTTATCTTCATATTTCTTCGTAATTATCTCATACCACGACTCCACTGCCTATTTTAATATCATGCCTGAGAGCTGTGATAACATCGAAATAATTTTAAAATCGTGGCTGTCCATGTCATAACGGCTTCGTTGCCAACATCATCATGGCAAATAATTATTTACTGGCTGCCCAGTGTCATCTCTACTCGATATTAGCAGTTAATTTTTGCTCTACTGACCCATGACACGCAAGATATACATATTATACATATGTAATAACTATAAGGTAATCTTATATTAATATATTTTTTTGAGTTTTTAAAAGCTTTAATATTAAAATATTATGTTTATATTTCTAAATTCAAAGGGTTCCATATACTTATATTGCGTATCTAATTCACCAAAGAAAAACTTTGAATATGTTTGAAAGGAAATAGTTGAATGTGTTATGCATTTTTCTTAAAGGGCAAAATTTTGGTAAACGTAAGTACTTAAGAATTCATAAAAATCTACTTTCTTAAAATAACTTATGACTGTAAGAAAATATTTTCATTAAAAATATTCCAAGTAAAAGAAACATACATTTTTGAAAACATTTCAAAAGATTGCTGAATTAGAATTTTTAGAATTCTTTACGTTTCGCTAAATATTTTTTCCGACGGCAAGCATTTATAAACGCTCCAAAACCAAATCATTGCGACGTTTCATAAATAAACAAGGACAGAAAACAATTTTTTTTTCGAAGAAAATCAATTTCTGAATAGATTATTTTTCGTTTCGTTATCTTATTTCAATTGCGATTAGTATAATAATTACAATAAATTGCAGAAATGATTCGGTTCAATGGCAGAAATGTGTTTTAATAAATATATTTATGAAGGACATTAAATTACATTTGAATTTTAAATTGCTGCAGTAACAATTCTGTCCATTTTTAAAGTCTATAACAGAATATTTATAGTGTATAAATGAAACTCATTTCTTCATATAAAAATCATGTTAAACATTTTAACCCTTAAATGCATGATTTTTTCTTTTAGAATTGTGTTTTTTTTAGACTTATATTAAGGATTTGACACCAGAAATTTTTAGATAGATTTTTAAATTAATTTAGTAGCACATTTTATGTGATATTTAGAGGATTGATATTTCTTTATAACATAGTGGTGGCGAAAAACTTTATTTATTTATTAAAACTTAAATAAAAAGTGATGAAAATTTCCATCACTATGCAATTAAGGGTTACAATCTGTAGCTTTATCTAATCGCAGAAAAGTATTACAAACTCTTCAATTAACCCCTTCGCGACGAGCGTCCTTATGATTATTTTGCGTCATAGTACCCAAACAAAGGAAAATGTATGCCAGTGGATACTATGACGCAAAATAATCATTTACATAAATTTTACTTATGATTTTGGATACCGTGGCACAAAACATGAATCAGTCTATTGAAATAAATACATTTCAATACATAATATAGGCTCAGTGAAAGTAATATATTTAACAGTGTATTGAAAAATTAAAAGTATTGTTTGTATGTGTAAATATACTTTAGAAGACAAACGAAAAATAATTTAAATTGAAATTTAAAACAATTCTATTAAATTCACGTCAAGGTGTCACTCAAATTTTGATATAATTTCTTTTAAAACCCATATTTTGAATTCCTGAGAGATCTGAATGAAAAAGCTTTAGCGAATAAATTTTATATGCATTTTCATGTTAAGATAATAATTGCACCTGTGAATATAATCAAAACTAAAAAGAAAATGATGATTTAAAAAAAATTAACATAGCGTCACTCAAATTTGATATCATTACTTTTAAGACCCATATTTGAAATTCTTAGAGCCAAAAAAAGTGCTGCGTCACAACTTTTAACCCGTTAAGGGTTTTTGTACTGTTATCATTACTTTTAAGCGGCTATTGATGAAAATTTCATTCAGTCGAAATTAAGCATTAGGGTATAAATTTATAAGAATAAAACTTAGTGGCTTCGCCCGCTAGCGGGCCTTCAATTTACATCAGGGCCTCGAATCTAACTGAATTCTCCATTTATATGATAATCCCTTAATTTCCACATGGAATAGTATAAACCTATAACCGAAAGACCCACCAACCCGGGTCCCCGCTGCCTGCGGCACCGTATAGCTGCCGTGCTGCATAATACGATTAATACGATTAAATGGTCACAGACCTTTTAAACAATATATCACATGTGGGGTGTGTGCAAAATTTTAAAAAGTACCCCCCTTGTGGGAGGAGCAAAGTGGGGGATGGATACTGGAGATGCATAATATGACTAAGTGGTCACAGACCTTTCCAACAATATATCACATGAGGAGTGTCAGCAAAATTTAAAAAGTGCCCCCCTGGAGGGAGCAAAGTGAGGGAATGGACACCGGAGGTGCATAATCTAATTAAGTGGTCACAGACTTTTCCAACGATATATCACATGAGGGGTTGTGCAAAATTTCAAAAAGTACCCCCTTGGGGGGGCAAAGTGGGGGTATGGACACAGGAGATGCATAATATGATTAAACAGTCACAGACCTTTCCAACAATATATCACATGAAGGGTGTGTGCAAATTTTTAAAAAGTACCCGCCTTTGGGGGGGGGGGCAAAGTGGGGGAATGGACACCAGAGAAGCATACTATGGCTAAGCGGTCACAGACCTTTCCAACGATATATCACAAGACGGGTTGTGCAAAATTTCAAAAAGTACCACCTTGGGGAGGCAAAGAGGGGGTGTGGACACAGGAGATGCATAATATGATTAAACAGTCTCAGATCTTTCCAACAACATATCACATGAAGGGTGTGTGCTAAATTTTAAAAACTATCCCCCTTGGGGGGCAAAGTGGGGGGATGGACACCAGAGATGCATAATATGATTAAGTGGTCACAGACCTTTCTAACGATATATCATATGAGGGGTGTGTGCAAAATTTTAAAAAGTACCCGCCTAGGAGGGGGTCAAAGTGGGGGGATGGACACCAAAGATGCAAAATGACTAAGCAGTCACAGACCTTTCCAACAATATATCACAGGAGGAGTATCAGCAAAATTTAAAAAGTGCCCCCTTGGAGGGGGCAAAGTGGGGGGATGGACACCGGAGGTGTATAAATTAAGTGGTCACAGGCCTTTCCAACGATATATCACAGGAGGGATTGTTCAAAATTTCAAAAAGTACACCCTTGGGGGGCGCAAAGTGGGGGTATGGACACAGGAGATGCATAATATGATTAAACAGTCACAGACCTTTCCAACAATATATAACATAAAGGGTGTGTCCAAAATTTTAAAAAGTACCCCCCCTGGGGGGAGCAAAGTGGGCGGATAGACACCAGAGATGCATAATATGACTAAGCGGTCACAGACCTTTCCAACAATATATCACATGAGGAGTATTAGCAAAATTTAGAAAGTACCCCCTTGGGGGGTCAAAGTGGGGGCATGGACACCGGAGATGTGTAATAGGATTAAGCGGTCACTGAACTTTCCAACAATATATCACATGAGGGGTATCAGCAAAATTTAGGAAAGTATCCCCTTAAAAGGGGGGGGGGCAAAACGGGGGATGGACATTATCATTAATTTCGTCAATCGGGCATGAACAAATCATGAATTTCGTTGATCGTGTGTTTAAAAATCATGAATTTCGTTGATCGGGTGTGTAAAAATCTGTGAATTTCATCAATCGGGCACAGAAAAAACATGACTTTTGTCGATCGGGGGAGGTGGGATCATATATTTTGTCAAACGGGCATGTAAAAATCATGAATTTTGTTTATGGATCGCATAAAAATCGCTAATTTCATCAAACGGATACATAAAAACCAAGAAATTCTTCGATCGGCACATAAAAATCATTAATTTCGTGAAACGGATGCATAAAAATCAAGAAATTCGTGAATCGGGCACATAAAATTCATCAATCGGTGCGTAAAAATTATGAATTTCGTCGATTACGCACGAAAAAATCATGAATTTTGTAGAACGGACGCATAAAAATTACCACTTCGTAGAGCAGTCGCATAGAAATCACGAATTCATCAAGTGGGTGGTTAAAAATTACAATTTCAACAAGTAGGTGCATAAAAATCACAAATTTCATCAAACGTTTGCATAAAAATCAATAATTTTTGTCGATTGGGTTCAGAAAAATGAAGTTTCATCGATCGAGTACGAAAAAATCATGAATTTCGGTGATCAAGTGCGTAAAAATCATGAACTTTGTTGACTGGTGTGTAAAAATCATGAATTTTGTTGATCGGGTGTGTAAAAATGATGAGTTTCATTAATCAGGCACAGCAAAAACATGAATTTTGTGATCAGGGAGGGGGAGATCATAAATTTTGTCGAACACAGATGTAAAAATCATGAATTTCGTTTATCGGTGCATAAAATTCATGAATTTTGTCAAACAGGCACATAAAGATCAAGAAATTTGTTGATCGGCATGTAAAAATCATTAATTTCATCCATCGGGCATGTAAAAATCATGAATTTAGTCTATCAGGCATGTAAAAATCCCAAATTTTGTCAACGGGGCGTTGAATGGGCACATAAAAATCACGAATTTCTTTAATCGGCGCATAAAAATCATAAATTTCGCCCATCTAGTGCAGTAAAATCATTAGTCGATCAGGTTCAGAAAAATCAGTAGTTTCGTCGATCTGGCAAGGAAAAATCATGAATTTTGTCAAACGGACATGGGAAAAAAAGAAAATCCTGCATTTGCCGGATTTTCTCCGTATTTTTAATAGCCAGTTTTTCAAGTTTTATCGCCGAGTGCCTGTTTTCACCTTTACCCAAAACCGAAAAACATCGAATTAAAAGGGGCAAGTTATTAACTATTTACGGGAAAAAAACTTTAACGGCCATGTACTACGCCAAGGTCTTAACTGGAGCGTAAAAATGAGGAAACGTGTTTCCTTACGGATGCTCAACTACTGTATAAAGCGTCGACAAAAAGGGGTGACAATCCCGTGCAAATGAACTATGAAAACTTCCAAAAATGGGTGTTGGAAAAACTTCTTCAAAATTTGCAACCGAATAGTGCCATATATATAGACAATGCTCCACATGACATGCCTGTTGAAAACCGCACTCCTGCAAAGAATTCTATAATAAAAGTTATGAGAGACTGGCTGAAAAACAACAAAATATACTCTGGCGAACAAATGCGAAAAGTAGAACTTTTCTCTCATAGAGAGTAATCGTCCAAAGAAAATCGTCTATAAAATTGATAATAAAATTCTAGTTTAGAAGGTATTATTATTTTTTTTAATATTTTAAATGATAAAATTTTATCCGCCCTTCCAAATTGTTTGAAAATACAAGCTGCAATTTATAATAGATAAAATACTCCCTCCCCCAGGTATTTTGTTTATTTATTTATTGCTTTTTATTTATTTTGAATTGATGGTTCTCCATTTCAAAATTTTCATTTAATTTGATACTTTGATGGTCTATATCTATAGTATATTGTGTATACTACTACTATGTATTGTGTACCCAATATATATAGTATATATTGTGAAGCTTCATGCATGTTTTGCTGTTACTGTATATTAATTTTTCAAATTCATTTTTAATAAACTTATGCAAGTAAATAGTTTTAGAGCCCTATGTTGTTTTCAACATATTCAGACAATTTCAAACTTTGCACTCACCAACACTTAATTTATAAGATCTGACTATTAAAAAACATTGCGAAATAATTAACAGTGGTTTTCTCTAAAAAAATGTTTTCTTTCTTCTATATGTTTTCAAAATACACCGCTGTACAAGAAACCATGCTTGGCTGCAGTAAAATTTCAATTGTGTCAAAATTGTATAAAAACAATCCCTATGTAAAATATTGATATTTATGTAATTTGTAATAAAAAAATTAAATGTATTAGCTGCAGTTGAAATTTAATAAATTTTCAGAATTTACTTTGAAGAACAAACACTTATTACAGTCAACAGTATTTTATACAAAAATTGGGAAAAGTTTAAGATGATTAAATTTGTGAAGAGTTAATTTTTGGTAGGAAAAACTTTTGTGAAGTGTCCTGTTCTAATATGAAAAGAAATGTGAAATAACCTGTTTTAAAATGAAAAAAATTGTGAAGATTTTAAGATTTAAAAAAAAAATGTGAAGGATCCTTCAAAGGTCTTCTTAATTCTTCTTAAACAGAGCCCTGTAATATACTTACTAAAGTTGTATTTTTTCTGTGATTTAAGCACATATAAGGTATTTCATACCTCTAAATTAGTAATTTTAAATGATTTTTAAAGTCACAGGTAAATGATAGAAAAATTGAAAAATAAAATAGCTATTTGTTTACTTTTCAAACTCTGAATTTAAAGTAAATAAGAACTTATTTATTCATTGTATAGTAATATTTTAGAGCTAAAAAAACCTATATGGGTTAAAATGATTATAATCTTAAATTTCGCAAGCAAATGGCAATTTTTTTACTGTATTTTTTAATATTTTTTAATGTAATATTTGACATTAAAACAATATAGTGCTCGAAAACTATTTAACAAGCTTATTAAAAAATGAATGTGAAAAATTAATATAAAGTAAATGCAAAACATTCATGAAGGTAGAAGTTTGTCACACAGCTGTTTGTAAATGCAATGAGAAAAAAAAATGATAACAATGTAACAATACTGGCAATATGAATGCAGTAAGGTAATGCAATGAGAAAAAAAAGAAAAAAAAAGCTATTTGTTTACTTTTCAAACTCTGGATTTAAAGTAATTAAGAACTTATTTATCCATTGTATAACATAAAACACTTAATTCAGAACTAACTTTCTGCATTTTCTTTTACAAAATAACATAAAAGTAATATTTTAAAGCCATAAAAACATGTAACTGGCAGTTGCTCTGACAAAGACCAACTAAGCACCTTACCAAAACAAAAATTTTAAAAGAACCATCAAGTCATATAAAATAAAAAACAATGAATAAATAAACAAAATACCTAATAGTAAGTATAATATCTTTGATTTTCTGTGCCTATCTTTTCCCCAATTACTCAATCTCCATGTTGTATACTCTCGCTAATTTGTACTTCGCGCATTGATACGATAATAGTTGATTGGTTGTCTGCTTTGCGAAAAAAACAAAAAAAAAATGAAAAATGTTTTTTCATTGGAAAATGCAAGATTTATTATATTTAGCAGTAAAATTGAATACATGTAATTAAAAAATATTTCCTCATTTTGAAAAAGGAATCGAAATAATTTTTCGAATATATGCATGTTTAAAATCTGAAATTATTCCTTTGTAACAAAAAGAGAAAACATATAAACCCCAATTGAATTTAATACATATGTTTTACATGTTTACAGTATATAATTCATTGTTTTTGCATTAAAAAAAATCTAAATAATTAGCCCGGTCAGAAGCTTTATTGATATCAGAAGCTTTAACGGCGAACCGTACATCCATTTTTAACTGTAATGCCCCGCGGAAGAAGGGAATAAACACTCCTATGCATTTGTACAGCTTGGCTTAAGAAAATAGTCCCATTTTAAAACCGGATTATATAAAAAACTAGAGTTTTACTATTTAAGCGGGTCAGGGGATTCGCTTCATCTAAAACCGATTAATGTCATATATTAATTTTATAAAAATCGTCCGGGCGGATATCGAGAATAGCGTTTTACACCATGACACCCTTACATGCAGAGAGAAAAACTTCCCATTTTACTTAAAAATGAGTTTCCAGATCTTAAAATCTATTGCATGTAGAAATGTTTAAATTTCAGGATAGAGTTAGACCGGAGATATAAGACAGCTGTGAAAAAATCAAAACGTTATGCCTCATATTTGCTGAGATATTAAATGTCGGCGTTTCGTTTTTCCTTTGAACTCAAACTTGGTGTATATATAGAGTGACGGAATTCTTCGGCTTTGGGCTTTCGGCTTTCGGTTTTTGCTGCGTCACTCGAGAAACTACCGTCTCTCATGATTACACTTCTGTAAACGGAAGCCTGTCTTAAACGGAAAACTTTCATAACCCCGACGAAAGCCATGACATAACTTTAAATTATATCTGCTAAGACGGACACCTGCTAAAGCCAAATTTTATATATGTTCTCTGCGAGTCTGTCTTACCAGTTTTTACTGTTTTTTAATCCATGATTCAGTAAACCAGTCCTGCGTTCGCGAGGGGTCCGGAGCAGTTGGACCTCTCTCTTAGTTACACCACTGTCTGGAGTTTAACTTTATAACCAATATTATTAACCAAAAATCAGTGAATACATGTTGTTTAATTAAACTGCCTGAAATTTTATATACGTTAAGCAATTTGAGTAAATATTAGAGTTATATATAAATTGTTTGCTTTATTATTTACGATTACAGCAATTTCATTAAAATAGGGTTTTAATATACATCATACAAACAAAAATTATTTAACACAGATTTAAACAAATGTTTGATGCATACTAACATACCTAAAAGTTTTCATCGAAACATTTTATTGTATAACAGATATTTTTAACAGAAAATGTGACATTGAGTTTACGCAGTTATATAATTCGTAAACATAGTTAAATTTTAATCGGAGATACTTAACCATTTACGGTATTCAGGTAAATATGCATGTGGTTCCATTAACGAGATGCATTTCATTAAAATTATTACATTATATTCTTTAAGGCGACAGTGGACGTTCAAACTCGTTTTTTTATTTATTTTTTTTATTTCACTTTAAATACTATTCAAGGACACACTATATGCATTATGGCATGTATTTATCACACCAGAATTAAAAAAAAAATTTTTTTTGAAGAAAAATAAGGAATTTTTCTGAATATTTTAACCGTTACGCAGAATTTTTCAAAATGTCCCATGCGCATTCCATATCAGTTAAAATCATCAATATTTTTTATGCAGGTTTGGTTTATATATACAAATAAAACTTGGTATCATATTTTATATATTTGAATATAAAGGTAAAAAAAAAAAAATCAAAATTTTTTGAAATTTTCCGCATTTTTGCATCATATTTTTTCAATTAACTACCTTTAAATTTTTTAAATTATACCTCATTTCAAAAAACCATACCAAGTTTTATGACAAATATATTGATAAATAGCTACAAAAAATTTCAAACTATTCAGATGAAATAGTATGCACATGGCGCATTTTGAAAAAATGGAAACCGACAAAATTTTCGAAATGAGAAAAACAATTTTAAAGTTTTAGTATTGGTAAACATAAGAAAATATACCCTGAAAGGGACTAAAATCATATATATGCAAAACCTTTACATGTTTAATGAATGATTCCACCAAAATAATTATTTATAACCTCCCCCCCTCCTCCCCCCCTCCTCCCCCCCTCCTCCCCCCCCCTGTTGAGCGACTGAAAAATTCCTTTTTTACTGCGATTGACTAATAAATTTTGAGATTTTTCTTCGCAACCAATTATTGAATTTCCCACTTTCATCTTTTTACAGATTACTAAAATTCTGTATTCTCGCCCCCCCCTGCCCCCTTGCCCCCCTTGCAAAAAATCCTTTTTTCTGCGATTGACTAATAAAGTTTGAGATTTTTCTTCGCAACCAATTATAGAATTTCTCAGTTTCATCTTTTTACAGATTACTAAAATTCTGTATTCTCGCCCCCCCTGCCCCCCTTCCCCCCTTGAAAAAATTATTTTTTTATGCGATTGACTAATAAAGTTTGAGATTTTTCTTCGCAACCAATTGATGAATTTTTCGGTTTAATCTTGATACAGATTACCAAAATTCTCGATTCTCCCCCCCCCGCCCCCCTCCACTGTTGAGCGACTGAAAAAATTAATTTTTTAGTATGATTCACTAATAAATTTGTAAATTTTTTTTCGCAACCAATTATTGAATTTCTCAGTTTCATCTTTTTACAGATTACCAAAATTGTGTATTCTCGCCCCCCCCTTGCTCCCCCCCCCTTGAAAAAATTCATTTTTTCTGCGATTGACTAATAAAGTTTGAGATTTTTCTTCACAACCAATTGATGAATTTTTCGGTTTCATCTTGAGACAGATTACCAAAATTCTCGATTCTCCCCCCCCCCCCACGCCCCCCCTGTTGAGCGACTAAAAAATTCATTTTTTACTGCGATTGACTAATAAATTTTGAGATTTTTCTTCGCAACCAATTATTGAATTTCCCACTTTCATCTTTTTACAGATTACTAAAATTCTGTATTCTCGCCCCGCCTGCCCCCTTGCCCCCCCCTTGAAAAAAATCATTTTTTCTGCGATTGACTAATAAAGTTTGAGATTTTTCTTCACAACCAATTATAGAATTTCTCAGTTTCATCTTTTTACAGATTACTAAAATTCTGTATTCTCGCCCCCCCTGACCCCTTCCCCCCCCTTGAAAAAATTCATTTTTTCTGCGATTGACTAATAAAGTTTGAGATTTTTCTTCACAACCAATTGATGAATTTTTCGGTTTCACCTTGAGACAGATTACCAAAATTCTCGATTCTCCCCAAGTGTTGAGCGACTAAAAAATTCATTTTTTACTGCGATTGACTAATAAATTTTGAGATTTTTCTTCGCAACCAATTATTGAATTTCCCACTTTCATCTTTTTACAGATTACTAAAATTCTGTATTCTCGCCCCGCCTGCCCCCTTGCCCCCCCCTTGAAAAAAATCATTTTTTCTGCGATTGACTAATAAAGTTTGAGATTTTTCTTCACAACCAATTATAGAATTTCTCAGTTTCATCTTTTTACAGATTACTAAAATTCTGTATTCTCGCCCCCCCTGACCCCTTCCCCCCCCTTGAAAAAATTCATTTTTTCTGCGATTGACTAATAAAGTTTGAGATTTTTCTTCACAACCAATTGATGAATTTATCGGTTTCATCTTGAGACAGATTACCAAAATCCTCGATTCTCCCCCCCCACCCCCCTGTTGAGTGACAGAAAAAATTCATTTTTTACTGCGATTGACTAATAAATTTTGAGATTTTTCTTCGCAACCAATTATTGAATTTCCCACTTTCATCTTTTTACAGATTACTAAAATTCTGTATTCTCGCCCCCCCCTGCCCCCTTGCCCCCCCTTGGAAAAAATCCTTTTTTCTGCGATTGACTAATAAAGTTTGCGATTTTTCTTCACAACCAATTGATGAATTTTTCGGTTTCATCTTGAGACATATTACCAAAATTCTCGATTCTCCCCCCCCGCCCCCCCGCCCCCTCCTGTTGAGCGACTGAAAAATTCATTTTTTACTGCGATTGACTAATAAATTTTGAGATTTTTCTTCGCAACCAATTATTGAATTTCCCACTTTCATCTTTTTACAGATTACTAAAATTCTGTATTCTCCCCCCCCCCTGCCCCCTTGAACCCCCTTGGAAAAAATCCTTTTTTCTGCGATTGACTAATAAGGTTTGAGATTTTTCTTCGCAACCAATTATAGAATTTCTCAGTTTCATCTTTTTACAGATTACTAAAATTCTGTATTCTCGCCCCCCACCTGCCCCCCTTCCCCCCCTTGAAAAAATTCATTTTTTCTGCGATTGACTAATAAAGTTTGAGATTTTTCTTCACAACCAATTGATGAATTTATCGGTTTCATCTTGAGACAGATTACCAAAATGCTCGATTCTCCCCCCCCCACCCCCCTGTTGAGTGACAGAAAAAATTCATTTTTTACTGCGATTGACTAATAAATTTTGAGATTTTTCGTCGCAACCAATTATTGAATTTCCCACTTTCATCTTTTTACAGATTACTAAAATTCTGTATTCTCGCCCCCCCTGCCCCCTTGCCCCCCCTTGGAAAAAATCCTTTTTTCTGCGATTGACTAATAAAGTTTGAGATTTTTCTTCACAACCAATTGATGAATTTTTCGTTTTCATCTTGAGACATATTACCAAAATTCTCGATTCTCCCCCTCCGCCCCCCCGCCCCCTCCTGTTGAGCGACTGAAAAATTCATTTTTTACTGCGATTGACTAATAAATTTTGAGATTTTTCTTCGCAACCAATTATTGAATTTCCCACTTTCATCTTTTTACAGATTACTAAAATTCTGTATTCTCGCCCCCCCCTGCCCCCTTGCCCCCCCTTGGAAAAAATCCTTTTTTCTGCGATTGACTAATAAAGTTTGAGATTTTTCTTCGCAACCAATTATAGAATTTCTCAGTTTCATCTTTTTACAGATTACTAAAATTCTGTATTCTCGCCCCCCCTCTGCCCCCCTTCCCCCCCTTGAAAAAATTCATTTTTTCTGCGATTGACTAATAAAGTTTGAGATTTTTCTTCACAACCAATTGATGAATTTATCGGTTTCATCTTGAGACAGATTACCAAAATGCTCGATTCTCCCCCCCCCACCCCCCTGTTGAGTGACAGAAAAAATTCATTTTTTACTGCGATTGACTAATAAATTTTGAGATTTTTCTTCGCAACCAATTATTGAATTTCCCACTTTCATCTTTTTACAGATTACTAAAATTCTGTATTCTCGCCCCCCCTGCCCCCTTGCCCCCCCTTGGAAAAAATCCTTTTTTCTGCGATTGACTAATAAAGTTTGAGATTTTTCTTCACAACCAATTGATGAATTTTTCGGTTTCATCTTGAGACATATTACCAAAATTCTCGATTCTCCCCCCCCCCGCCCCCCCGCCCCTCCTGTTGAGCGACTGAAAAATTCATTTTTTACTGCGATTGACTAATAAATTTTGAGATTTTTCTTCGCAACCAATTATTGAATTTCCCACTTTCATCTTTTTACAGATTACTAAAATTCTGTATTCTCGCCCCCCCCTGCCCCCTTGCCCACCTTGCAAAAAATCCTTTTTTCTGCGATTGACTAATAAAGTTTGAGATTTTTCTTCGCAACCAATTATAGAATTTCTCAGTTTCATCTTTATACAGATTACTAAAATTCTGTATTCTCGCCCCCCTTGCCCCCCCTTGGAAAAAATCCTTTTTTCTGCGATTGACTAATAAAGTTTGAGATTTTTCTTCACAACCAATTGATGAATTTTTCGGTTTCATCTTGAGACATATTACCAAAATTCTCGATTCTCCCCCCCCGCCCCCCCGCCCCCTCCTGTTGAGCGACTGAAAAATTCATTTTTTACTGCGATTGACTAATAAATTTTGAGATTTTTCTTCGCAACCAATTATTGAATTTCCCACTTTCATCTTTTTACAGATTACTAAAATTCTGTATTCTCGCCCCCCCCTGCCCCCTTGCCCACCTTGCAAAAATTATTTTTTTATGCGATTGACTAATAAAGTTTGAGATTTTTCTTCGCAACCAATTGATGAATTTTTCGGTTTAATCTTGATACAGATTACCAAAATTCTCGATTCTCCCCCCCCGCCCCCCTCCACTGTTGAGCGACTGAAAAAATTAATTTTTTAGTATGATTGACTAATAAATTTTTTAATTTTTTTCGCAACCAATTATTGAATTTCTCAGTTTCATCTTTTTACAGATTACCAAAATTCTGTATTCTCGCCCCCCCCCCTTGAAAAAATTCATTTTTTCTGCGATTGACTAATAAAGTTTGAGATTTTTCTTCACAACCAATTGATGAATTTATCGGTTTCATCTTGAGACAGATTACCAAAATGCTCGATTCTCCCCCCCCACCCCCCTGTTGAGTGACAGAAAAAATTCATTTTTTACTGCGATTGACTAATAAATTTTGAGATTTTTCTTCGCAACCAATTATTGAATTTCCCACTTTCATCTTTTTACAGATTACTAAAATTCTGTATTCTCGCCCCCCCCCTGCCCCCTTGCCCACCTTGCAAAAAATCCTTTTTTCTGCGATTGACTAATAAAGTTTGAGATTTTTCTTCGCAACCAATTATAGAATTTCTCAGTTTCATCTTTTTACAGATTACTAAAATTCTGTATTCTCGCCCCCCCTGCCCCCCTTCCCCCCTTGAAAAAATTATTTTTTTATGCGATTGACTAATAAGTTTGAGATTTTTCTTCGCAACCAATTGATGAATTTTTCGGTTTAATCTTGATACAGATTACCAAAATTCTCGATTCTCCCCCCCCACCCCCCTCCACTGTTGAGCGACTGAAAAAATTAATTTTTTAGTATGATTGACTAATAAATTTTTTAATTTTTTTCGCAACCAATTATTGAATTTCTCAGTTTCATCTTTTTACAGATTACCAAAATTCTGTATTCTCCCCCCCCCCCCCCCTTGAAAAAATTCATTTTTTCTGCGATTGACTAATAAAGTTTGAGATTTTTCTTCACAACCAATTGATGAATTTATCGGTTTCATCTTGAGTTAGATTACCAAAATGCTCGATTCTCCCCCCCCACCCCCTGTTGAGTGACAGAAAAAATTCATTTTTTACTGCGATTGACTAATAAATTTTGAGATTTTTCTTCGCAACCAATTATTGAATTTCCCACTTTCATCTTTTTACAGATTACTAAAATTCTGTATTCTCGCCCCCCTGCCCCCTTGCCCCCCCTTGAAAAAAATCATTTTTTCTGCGATTGACTAATAAAGTTTGAGATTTTTCTTCACAACCAATTATAGAATTTCTCAGTTTCATCTTTTTACAGATTACTAAAATTCTGTATTCTCGCCCCTCCCTGCTCCCCCCCCCCCTTGAAAAAATTCATTTTTTCTGCGATTGACTAATAAAGTTTGAGATTTTTCTTCACAACCAATTGATGAATTTTTCGGTTTCATCTTGAGACAGATTACCAAAATTCTCGATTCTCCCCCCCCACCCCCCTGTTGAGTGACAGAAAAAATTCATTTTTTACTGCGATTGACTAATAAATTTTGAGATTTTTCTTCGCAACCAATTATTGAATTTCCCACTTTCATCTTTTTACAGATTACTAAAATTCTGTATTCTCGCCCCCCCTGCCCCCTTGCCCCCCCTTGGAAAAAATCCTTTTTTCTGCGATTGACTAATAAAGTTTGAGATTTTTCTTCGCAACCAATTATTGAATTTCTCAGTTTCATCTTTTTACAGAATACTAAAATTCTGTATTCTCGCCCCCCCTGCTCCCCCCCCCTTGAAAAAATTCATTTTTTCTGCGATTGACTAATAAAGTTTGAGATTTTTCTTCACAACCAATTGATGAATTTTTCGGTTTCATCTTGAGACATATTACCAAAATTCTCGATTCTCCCCCCCCCCGCCCCCCCACTGTTGAGCGACTGAAAAATTCATTTTTTACTGTGATTGACTAATAAATCTTGAGATTTTTCTTCGCAACCAATTATTGAATTTCCCACTTTCATCTTTTTACAGATTACTAAAATTCTGTATTCTCACCCCCCCTGCCCCCTTGCCCCCCTTGCAAAAAATCCTTTTTTCTGCGATTGACTAATAAAGTTTGAGATTTTTCTTCGCAACCAATTATAGAATTTCTCAGTTTCATCTTTTTACAGATTACTAAAATTCTGTATTCTCGCCCCCCCTGCCCCCCTTCCCCCTTGAAAAAATTATTTTTTTATGCAATTGACTAATAAAGTTTGAGATTTTTCTTCGCAACCAATTGATGAATTTTTCGGTTTAATCTTGATACAGATTACCAAAATTCTCGATTCTCCCCCCCCGCCCCCTCCACTGTTGAGCGACTGAAAAAATTAATTTTTTAGTATGATTGACTAATAAATTTTTAAATTTTTTTTCGCAACCAATTATTGAATTTCTCAGTTTCATCTTTTTACAGATTACCAAAATTCTGTATTCTCCCCCCCCCTCCCCCTCTTGAAAAAATTCATTTTTTCTGCGATTGACTAATAAAGTTTGAGATTTTTCTTCACAACCAATTGATGAATTTATCGGTTTCATCTTGAGACAGATTACCAAAATGCTCGATTTCCCCCCCCCCCCACCCCCCTGTTGAGTGACAGAAAAAATTCATTTTTTACTGCGATTGACTAATAAATTTTGAGATTTTTCTTCGCAACCAATTATTGAATTTCCCACTTTCATCTTTTTACAGATTACTAAAATTCTGTATTCTCGCCCCCCCTGCCCCCTTGCCCCCCTTGCAAAAAATCCTTTTTTCTGCGATTGACTAATAAAGTTTGAGATTTTTTTTCGCAACCAATTATTGAATTTCTCAGTTTCATCTTTTTACAGATTACTAAAATTCTGTATTCTCGCCCCTCCCTGCTCCCCCCCCCTTGAAAAAATTCATTTTTTCTGCGATTGACTAATAAAGTTTGAGATTTTTCTTCACAACCAATTGATGAATTTTTCGGTTTCATCTTGAGACATATTACCAAAATTCTCGATTCTCCCCCCCCCCCACCCCCCTGTTGAGTGACAGAAATAATTCATTTTTTACTGCGATTGACTAATAAATTTTGAGATTTTTCTTCGCAACCAATTATTGAATTTCCCACTTTCATCTTTTTACAGATTACTAAAATTCTGTATTCTCGCCCCCCCCCCTGCCCCCTTGCCCCCCCTTGGAAAAAATCCTTTTTTCTGCGATTGACTAATAAAGTTTGAGATTTTTCTTCGCAACCAATTATAGAATTTCTCAGTTTCATCTTTTTACAGATTACTAAAATTCTGTATTCTCGCCCCCCCTGCCCCTCTTCCCCCCTTGAAAAAATTATTTTTTTATGCGATTGACTAATAAAGTTTGAGATTTTTCTTCGCAACCAATTGATGAATTTTTCGGTTTAATCTTGATACAGATTACCAAAATTCTCGATTCTCCCCCCCCCCGCCCCCCTCCACTGTTGAGTGACTAAAAAAATTAATTTTTTAGTATGATTGACTAATAAATTTTTAAATTTTTTTTCGCAACCAATTATTGAATTTCTCAGTTTCATCTTTTTACAGATTACTAAAATTCTGTATTCTCGCCCCCCCCCCCCTTGAAAAAATTCATTTTTTCTGCGATTGACTAATAAAGTTTGAGATTTTTCTTCACAACCAATTGATGAATTTTTCGGTTTCATCTTGAGACAGATTACCAAAATTCTCGATTCTCCCCCCCCCCCCCCCTGTTGAGCGACTAAAAAATTCATTTTTTACTGCGATTGACTAATAAATTTTGAGATTTTTCTTCGCAACCAATTATTGAATTTCCCACTTTCATCTTTTTACAGATTACTAAAATTCTGTATTCTCGCCCCCCCTGCCCCCTTGCCCCCCCCCCTTGAAAAAAATCATTTTTTCTGCGATTGACTAATAAAGTTTGAGATTTTTCTTCGCAACCAATTATAGAATTTCTCAGTTTCATCTTTTTACAGATTACTAAAATTCTGTATTCTCGCCCCCCCCTGCCCCCCTTCCCCCCCTTGAAAAAATTCTTTTTTTCTGCGATTGACTAATAAAGTTTGAGATTTTTCTTCACAACCAATTGATGAATTTTTCGGTTTCATCTTGAGACAGATTACCAAAATTCTCGATTCTCCCCCCCTCCCCCCTGTTGAGCGACTAAAAAAATCATTTTTTAGTGCGATTGACTAATAAATTTTGAGATTTATCTTCGAAACCAGTTACTGAATTTATTGGTTTCACCTTGCGACAGATTACCAAAATTCTGGATTCTCCCCCCCTTTATAAAATTAAATTTTTACTGCAATTGATTAATAAATCTTTATATTTTTCTTCGCAACCATCTTGTGAATTTCTTGGTTTTATCTAGCGGCATATTAGCAAAACTTTGGAATTCTAAATTTTTTCAGTCGTTCAACGGGGGGGGGACATTTAAGAATTTTCGTTATCTGTCGCAAGATGAAACCGACAAATTTATCAAGTCATTGCGAAGAAAAAAATTTAATTTCTTCAGTTACTCGCAGTAAAAAATGACTTTTTTTTGGTCACTCAACAAGGGGGGGGGGGAATCAAGAATTTTGGTAATCTGTCGCAAGATGAAGCCGAGAAATTCATCAATTGGTTGCAATTGAATGAAAATTAAAAATAAACAGTTAATTAGAAGAAAAAATGCATTTGCAAATATTTGTAAACAAACATCAGCTGATCACGACGGCCGTTTAATTAATTATAAAAATGTAAATAAAATCCGAAAAAATCATCCGATTGTAATTATTTAAGTTGGAGATGAAAGCTTACTTTTTTGGGGACAAGAAATTTTTTTCGAAAATTTGAGCGATTTTGCTGATTTTGAAGGTGCACTGTCGCCTATTCAAATAACTCAAGTTACTATAATATAGGGACACAAAATTCAAAGAAATGTTTTCGCTATATTTACGAAACCAATTAAAGTAAAACAAAAAATAACTTCGTTAAAAATGCGTATAAATGAAGACGTTTAGCATTGCACAACTAGATGTATTAAACAGCAACGGCATGAAGATAGCGAGTTAAAGAATAATTGCGCCTTCCCCCACATGCTACTTGCATTTGCGAAAATTTAAATTATACTTCAAAATATTTCTGTGTGTCAGAAATAACTTCCGTAAAAAGAAAATATATATATATATATATATATATATATATATATATATATTAGAAATAATTATGTACGAAAAACACAACTTCCGTAAAAAGTAATTATCACTAATTTATTATCTTGAATTTAGTACTTTAATTACATATAGAGGAAATTCAATTCTTATTGTTTATAAAAGCAGTACCAATGTTACAGCATTTCAGAATTTAACAGGATTAATTGATGCTGATGCTTAAAAGTGTTTTTTTTTTTTTTTTTTTAAGAAAACAATTTTCTCAGAAGTAACAATTTGGAGTATAAAGTAAACAGTCTTTGAATAATTTTTGTACAGACAAATAAACTATATGTTAACAGTATTTTCACATAATAATAATTTGTTCTGTGAAGCATTCCAAAAGATATTTAAGTAACAGTTTCAGAGACGTTTACATTCCAGAAATTTGATATATGTAGAAAATACATTTATTACAGGGTTCGTACGCTTTTACCACAATTTTTTAATAAAATTTTTCTATTTAACATTTAAATAGCAGAAATTGTAGACACCACCTTATCTGTATCGCTGCAGTAGTTTCTGCATTTAAATAAGGCGAAAAATGCTATTAAAAGTTGTGGTAAAAGCGTACGAACCCTGCAATTAAAATAAAAAGTTACGTCATTAAAAGTACGTATAAACGAAGACGTTTCCCTTTGTACAACAGCATTTATCATTTAGAAGAAATATGATTATTAATACACGGAGACACGCGCAAAGCATATTTTAAAATATGTGTAGGCTTATAAATGTTTTTTCTTTAATTAGTTATAATATTTTTTCTTGAAATATATACTATGCATACATTCAATGTCATACATTTTCTGTTAAACATGAATATAATACATATCATACATACAAAAAAAATTATAACACACTTAAATAGAAAAGAAAAATGTTTGACACATAATGACTTTTCGAAAAGTTTTCCACAAAACATTTTTCGTATAATGAATATTTTTACCAGAAAATATATGACATTAACTTTATGCAGTATTTATTTCATGCGATATTATTATAACTCTGAAGTCGGCAAACATATTTTTAAATACAGTTTGTTCGTGTCTTAGTGCATTCATAATCACATTTCTTTTAAATAATAAATCCAGCTATACAAAGGGACACGTCTTCGTTTATACGTATTTCTAAAGACGTGATTTTTCATTTTAATTGGTTTCGTGGATATAGCGAAATCATTTTTATTGAATTTTGTGCCCAAATGTATTCTTATTTTTTGAATTAAAATATTATTATCTAGCAGTTTTATTGAAATAAAGACACCGCCTACAATAAATACATTAAATACACTGCATACAATAAATACATTAAATACACTGCATGCATGTTTGCATAAATATCTACGATTAAAATTCAAGTATATACTAATCGAATTATGATCCATATTATGGCCATTTCTTCGTGTAAAAATGCATATAAACTCGCCAAATAGTTTTTGGTTAGTTCTAAATTTTTACTAATTAAAAAAGAAGTGAATATATTTTTTATTCTACCTATAAAAATATCTAGATTTATTTTTCTGTGTGTGTTATTTAGCCGCTTTCATAAACATTTTAAGCTTATAAAAGCTTCTTGTAATTCTGTGTACTTTGAGAAATTTTGACAAATAATATATTAGTATATAGAAAACATGTTTAACGTTTACATGGACTCAATTAAAAATACTTAAATATTTGAATCAGAGTGGGTACGATTCTATTACAATATTTGTATAGCTTTTTCTGCCTTATTGAAACATAGTAAAATATTCAAAATTCGGCGATTTAAGTATCAAATGGAAAATTTTCATTCTAAAATATTAGTGCCGCCAGATTCCTTGGAAAATCGAAGGCGGGTGTGTATCTTATATATGTTTAAATTGTTTCGTCTGTAACAACGCATCTAAGCAGCGAACGCCGCCGTTAGTGTAATAATGAAAAAAAAAATCTTAATAAGCATCAATGGAAAGAGCTTAGTGAAAGTGCTTTTTGAAGCATAAATCATTTCCTTTCGTCTCTCCGTTATCGAGGTATAAAGTCTTAAAATTTGCTAATTTATTGGTTTAATAGGAAGGAATAGAATGGAAGGAGGAGTGAATATTTTTCAACGTAACATCATCAAACCCCAGTCACTTGTCCATTTCCAAATTAGTGCGTCGCAATACTCCGGCATGATAAGCTATGCTTGGTACAAGTCTTGATTAATGCAAACACTGTCACTTCCATTTGAAATGTCCTTGCAATTTTGTTTGTCTCAAAATGTTGGCCATTGTAAACACTGCACTAAATTTAAGTTCATAAAATATTCTTGGTGCCACTATTTTCTATGCTTCAATCACTCCTTGTTTCTTTACCAAATTTGTCAATAGCATTTTCTTTTGCGGGTTTCTCTCATTTTTACATTACTATATTTATATATGTTTTATATTTTATCTGATTATTAAAATTTTTGAATCAGAAGCACGCCTTTTCTCCCCAAATTAAACAAATGCATTTGCAAACTTTAAGACTTTATATCTCGATAACGGACAGTCAAGGGCAAATGATTTTGTGTCAAAACACACATTTTAGTAAGCTCTTTCGATTGCTGTTTACTTAGATTTTTTTCATTATTACACTAAGGCGTGGTTTCCTGCTAAGATTTGTTTTCGACAATATTTGCAGAGATATCCACATTGCATTATGTAACAGACATTGTTACTTTCTGTATAAAATAAAAGTTGAAACTTTTAAATTTATTACTATTTAAACAAAATTTCATTTATTCGATTTATTTTATTTATTTATTTATTTATTTAATGGTAGTATTTTATATTTTCCAGGAAAATATTTTATTTTTAGAAATCAAGTTTACAGCAAGACAAAGTAAAATAGGAAAAAGCCAAATTTCTTCAGAACTTGGGGGAAAAAAATCTGGAAAATGTACCTCTAAATGTTATTTATTGTATAATGGAATGTATTTTATCTAGCTTTATAAAACAAATATCAGATGCGTTTACAGTACTTTTGACATTTTGTACGAATTTAATTTTTGTAAGTATTTAATTCGAACTCCATATAATAAATATATCTTCCAAACCAAATACAGAATACATCAAATTCTAGTTTAAAAAAATAATAATAAATATTCCCTCCAAACAAATTACTGAATACATTAAAAGCTATTTTAAAAATATATATCCACTTACAGAAATGATTTTGTATTATTCACTCCATTATAAATAATATAAGAAATAAGTAGAAAATAAATAAGATTAAAAATTAAAAAAAAAAAAAATGCATAATCTGATAAGTTTTATTAAAATTTAAAATTTTTCACCTATGTATGAAATATTTAATGACAGGATTGAAAATTTCTTATTGCAATTACTGTCTTACTGCCGTGAAATATACGAAAATTTCAACGGTCACATTTTGGGACTCCCCGCCCACTACAGAACAATTTCTTTATCACCCCAATAAATATAGGAAAATTTAAACATTTACATTTCAGGACCTTAAAGCAGAAACTAGAGCCAATCGCAGAAGTACCTGCCCACTACCGAACAATTTAGTTATGATTCTACGAAATATACGAAAATTTCCCAACTCATACCGAATGAAAAGAGTACTTTACTGCTATCATATAAGTATTAAAAAGTGCCACTATAGAAATATTACACTCATACCAGAAAGATTAAAGTAATATTTTGAAATAAAATAAATAAATGTTTTTTACTTTCTGACTCACTGTTTTGTCCCTTGAAATACCGAGTGTACGCCTATAAGGCACTAAGTTTACCTCGTTGTTATTTTTTAACACAAGACTGTAACAGTAGAATTATTAATTCACATAACGTCACGCATTCCCGCTTTTCACGTGAGAGTGAAAAGAAATAGAAGCATGAAAAGAGAACTAACGTCTAGGGACAGCACTATCACAAAATGCACGAAGGACAAGTTTCTGTTTTGATCGTTTTTTCGACCGGTTCTCACTCGACGTTTTTCGACTGTATCTTTTGCACATGATTTTGGGCTTGTGCGTTACTTATGTGTATTTTCCACGAATATTTTTAATATTTATGTAGACTTTCTCTCGTATGCAATGTTGATGTTCTCGTCATTCAAGTATTAATGTGATGCGAAATCTTATGCCAGTTTTGTGAAACTTTAATTTTTATTACTTTTATTTTATGAAAACTTCGAAAACATTAAATTTGCCGACAGACTTATGTTTTGAGCATGAAGCAGTTTCTCTCTCTTAACACGAGTATATGAGTTAAATAAAAATATTTTCCAATGAATAAATTTCTTAAATGACGATAAAAGACTTTCTCTCTTTAAATTATTATTATTATTATTATTTTAAGTGATAGATTTGTTTATGTTTATTATCTACAACATAATAGGTGAAATACAAGTTATTTTAGAAGCTCTTTGGAATTAATAAATAAACTGTTATATATAATATTATTTCAAAAATAATTTTTACTTAGAATATATATATATATATATATATATATATATTGATAAATGAAATTAATTAAAGTAATTGCGTGAAGCGCTTTGATTGTGCATAATAAAGTAATGGATAATGTAAATTTATTTTACCAACATTCACAAAACCTGTTTCAGTAATTCAACTCGAGAATTTTCCATTATCATTGGCAAGTTTTTATATAATATTCATTTGCAATTTTAACGTTAGGTAGTACTGCCCCCGGCCCCTTTATCATATGGCAATATGAGCAAGCTTTTCAATTTTCAAATATCGGAGACTCGAAAATTTACAAAAAATCTGTATTTATTCCGTCAGTTTGTTTTAAGTTGTACAAGAACAGGAGAAAGAGGGGGGGGGGTACATTTAAATGAGTTTTTCCTCAATAGCCTGACTTCAACTTATTTTTCATAGCATGCATTGGCTACTTTACTGAAAAATAAATCCATTCACTATAAAAGTGTATTAATTTTTTGTTCTTATATTCACTTATATAATAGTTTATCATTTATTATAAATTGTACGAAATATTCGTTTCGAGATCTGCACTACCTTTAACTTTGTTCGGTGTAATTAAGTTTTATGTGAAGAAAATTTCATTAAATTTCATTAATTAAGATTGGTTTAAATTAATAAGAACTTTCAGAATTCATCGAAATGGAGTTCGTAATATTTCACAATAACATCAGATATATGTGAATATTAAACGTTTACGTTAGTTATTATTAATATTTTTTATGCCATTCTTTAAATGACTCCTATATACAAGTGGTTCGATGAAATTTTCTTTGACAGCTTTCTTTAATTTCAAAGTACATAGCTATCTCGATTAGATAATATACAAGGATTAGATGATATACAAATAAATAATTGAAATGAAAATGGAGAAAAGAAAGAAAGAAAAATTTATGAAATCCGTACCTAAAGTCATTTGCATTAGTAACTGAATGAAAATCGCAGATATTTTTATTTATGTACTAAGAAATCTAACAGCGTTTCCATTTGACAATAAATAGAAACGTCTTTTTCAGAAAATGGTCTAAAATTTAACATTTAATCTAATTTTATACACATGACAGAATTTAGAATATTTAATTCATAAGTCAATATTTTAAAATGAAAAATGACCCAATTTTTACTAACTTTTATTTCGATATTTTACATATTTTGTACTTTTCTAACTTATGACAGTTCTGAGTAGTTTTTAACTTTCATTTATTAAATTCATTAAAAATTATCCTTGGCCACATCGTTATACAAACTGAACAAATAAAGAAGTAATGCAATAAAATTTTAATTTTGAAATAATAATAATAAGAAGAAAAAAATTGTAGAAACTACTAAAGAAAATTCTGAAATATTTTCGATACGTACATAAATCTAGACTCTGATAACACTTTACTCATTATTTTTTATTTTTCAGTGCGTCTTTAATACACGTGAATTGGTTTTAAATGAATGTTTTGAGGAGATTCGCAGCCACCAAAACAGATTATCTCGTTAGCAACGGGTAAAGCAAAAAACATTAATTTTCCAGCGTTCATGCAGTAACTTCACTTTTCCCCTGGTAGGAAATCGGTTCTCGCCTCCCAGAAACTAAAATTAGTGCATGGTGCATTTTGGGATAGTGCTGTCCCTAGACGCTAGTGAAAAAAGACAGCTCCGGTAGGGCTAATGTAAAACTCACAGATTAAGAATATCTAACAGAGACTCATCTTTCATACACTGCAATGGTAACTTCTGACAATAGCGATTTCTGCGGATGACGCGAAAACTACGGTCATAACAGAGGCGAGGTTGCTAATACGGCGATATATCGCTTTCTTGGCGACAAATGAGAGAAGGAAAAGAAAAACGGCGAATGCTTGTTGCTTCTTGTTTTGAAATTTCTGAACACATATTTATTTTTAACATGTTCTGAAACAATCGGAATTCAACTTTATTTTAAAATAATTGTTCTGGTAAAACAAAGTATAATTTTTCCAAGTTTAAATGGATAATTTGATTTTTTTTTTTAGATATATATTACAATTTTGTTTGCTTTAACCCACTAAGGCATAGCGTGCCATTAACGCAACACCATAGCTAATAATACTTTGACTCTTTAGAGATCAGCAATTTTGAAAACGAGATTTCGCTTGTTCTAAAATAAGTTAAAAATTCTATTCTAAAAAAGCGGTATAAATGGAATATTTCCATTTTTCAACAGAAAAATAATCGTGTCGTTCATGGGTTAATATTTTTATATTTATCAAATAAAAGTCTATTTACATATAATTTTGCGCTGTTTGTGAATTATTTTTCTGAACATTAAAATAAATTGTGATCTAAAAATAAGCCAAATAAAATAATCTTATTTATAAAATATGAAAGAAATATATAAATCAAAGATTAATAGAAATTGTGATATTTTCAAATATATTCCAAGGCTTTAATAAATTATTTTAAAAGTTACTTAAGATTTAGTAAAGGTTCTATTGCGTATTGATATATATATACGAGGGGCAGTCGGAAAATAAGTTTCCCCTGGCGACTGTGGACAGAGGTGTGTATGAAAGACAAAAACTGTAATGAGACATTAAAGATAAAACATAATTTTATTTTTCCACATAAGTACCAGGTGTTGCATAAACCTTTTAATTTTAGCTCGCGTGATCCTTAGTTTTAACTTTGCTGAGAGTGGGATCGCGTGACATGGCTTTTCATTATTTTATTGTATCTGCTTGATGTAAAAACTCATTGAATTGTTGATTTTAACAATATAATAAAATATAACACCTTGTAATAGTATATTACTTTTAAATGCTAAAGGTGTAAAATTAACAACTATAATATAAATTAAAATAACTTTTATTAGTTGTTTTACATGTTTCGACTCTTCTGAGTCATTTTCAAAAACAAAATGAGAATATTCTAAAGCTGCACGGGCTTTGAAGTTATTATTTACATGTACTTTTTAAAAATTACGCACGTTATCTATTATTTTTACTTGATTGTTTATTTTCATATCTTTGAGCATGGAGTAATTCTAGCCACAGTTTCGGTAAACTAAAAGATGCCGCATTGTTACATATTGTATTTTTGCGCGTGAGTATCTCTATAGTTTCTCTTATTATGGATGGATAGTGTAGACTGGAGGGAAATATTATTTTACTTTCATTGAAATTTATTTGGATGGTTTCTTCTTGATATAATCTTGCTAGGGCTGTAGTTTTTCTATTGTATTTAATATCAGCTATATGCTCTTTTTTTCTGCAATTAAATTTCCTGCTGGTCATGCCTATGTAGTAATTCTTGGATCCGTCTTCTTTAATAAAAGGTATTTCATATACTCCTGAATAATTCTCAAAATTAATTGGGTCAATTTTACTGCAAATGATATTCTTTAATTTCTTAGGTGGTTTGGCTATTAAGCAGATATTGAAACGTTTAAGGCTGTGTTTTAATTTTTCGAAAAAGCTTGGATAATATTGCAGAGTATAAAGTTTGTATTTTTGTGAATCAAATTTCTTTTCTGAATACTTATTATTGGTGATATCTATGATTAATTTATTAATATGGTGTACTGTAAAATCATTATTATAGGCAATTTTACGAATATTATCTAATTCATTATTCAATTTATTTTCAGTACATATTATAAAGGCTCGTTTTATGAGAAATCTGTAGGCTGAAATTTTGTATGTAAAGGGAGAACATGCGTTATTTGGTATGGTAGATTGGTTAGCCATGTTTTTCCGACATAGTTGTTAATTTTACACCTTTAGCATTTAAAAGTAATATACTATTGTTGATTTTATTTTATTATTGTAATTTATTTTTGTGATGTGGCAACTTTATGGTTTATCGTTTTAATTTTTATAGAAAAGGTAGATGTTCTAGAAGTTTCTCAGATGTAGTTGAAATGACGTTGTAATGTTATTGGAGATATGTTTTTTATTTGATTTGTTGTGTGAAAATAAATGTCTACCTTTGTAAAACGGGATATCTTTAATTCTTCAAAACAGACGCAAACATCGGGTAGATGTTTTGGACCTGAGTATAAGTATTTTTATCTGTTTTTAAAATAGAGTTAAAGTTTAACTTTCTTTCTTCTGCAACATATTTATTTTGGCGTCCGCGATCAGGACCATTTGTTTTGAATGAATAGAAGATCTGTTTTAATACGAATTGATAATGTCGTTGAAGTCTTTAAATACTAAAAAGAAAAATGAAAAGGCAGCATTTACGGCAGTTGCTGAAAAGGTGGAAGTAGAAATCACAAATGAAGAATTTAATCTTATTAACTGTCAAATTTTGTTAAATCAATTAGATGATAAATTAACAGCCTGTGTTTGACGGAAGATAAGATCCCGGATTTACTTAATGAAAATGATTTTGAAATTGAATTTAATGCAGCTGAAGCCGATAGAGATTTATATTTGAGTTTAAAAGTAAAACTAAACTACAAAATGGAAGAACATCAGTCGAAAGTGGTCGACATAGTTTCATCTTTGCCATCGAATCAAGAGAATAATAGAAAATTTAAACTTCCTGAATTAGAAATGAGAAAATTTTCTGGAGATGCCAGAGAATTCTTGGGCTTTTGGAGCCAATTTTCTAAGATTCATGAGGATCCTAACTTAGCTGAAGAAGATAAATTTCAATACCTGGCTCAGTGTATGACACCGAATTCTCGAGCAGCTCAATTGATAAGCAGTTTTCCCTTGGTGGCAACTAATTATCCGAAAGCTGTGCAACAACTAAAAGATCGTTTCGGACGTGATGATTTATTGGTTCAAATATATGTTCGGGATCTATTGAATCTTGTAATAAAGAATTTTACTACTGGACGTACTGCTACAGATTTGGCTGTTCTATACGACAGCATAGAGAGTAAGTTGAGAGCATTGGAAAGTCTTGGGCGGACTAAAGAAAAGTTTGCTGATTTTCTCGGGCCTCTAGTGGAATCTTGCCTACCTGAAAGTATACTTAGAGCATGGGAGAGAAGCCGCGTTCCTGAAGATGGAGTGACAAGGAATTCTGAAAGAACTCTAGATAATCTTATGATTTTCCTCCGCCATGAAGTAGAGTCCGAAGAAATGATTAAATTAGCTCAAACTGGTTTTACTGGTAATGTTGTAAAACGTGTTTGTAATAAAAATGTTAGTAGTGACAATTTAGATATGTCAACTGCAGCTATGTTAGTAAGTACAAATGAGTTTTCTAATGGTAAGTTGTCTTTTACTTGTATTTTTTGTGATAAACCACATTCTAGTGCAAAATGTTTTAAAGCAGAGAAAATGAGTTTTAATGATAAAAAATTGATTGTACAAAAGAAAAAGGCTTGTTTCGCATGTTTAAGAATTGGTCATTTAAGAAATCAATGTAAAGCTAATATCAAATGTTTTATTTGTAATGGTAATCATTTAAAGTTAATGTGTTCAAAGAATATGAAAGAAAATGAGTGTAAACAAAAGGATTCAAAAGCTGAGGTTTCTCTTTCTAATAATAGTAATGATAATGTTTATTTGCAAAGTTTATGTATAAATATTTTTGTTAAAGGTAAAAGAAAGAAAATTCGAGCTCTTATAGATTCCGGCTCACAACATAGCTATGTGGCCGAAAGGGTTATTCGGGAGATGAGAGTAGACCCGATTAGGGAAGAGAGAATTATTCATTGTTTATTTGGGGGGAAAGAAACGGAACCATTATCTCATTCAGTTTTTTCTTTGCAAGTAGGTGATTTAGATAGAACTTTTAAACTTTGTCTTGAAGCCTTTTCGGAAGAAAAAATATGCGGTTTTGCACCCATTGTTAATGATCCTAAAATTCTGCAGGAATTAAAACAGAGAAAAATAAAAATTACTGATAGCATATGTAAGGAAAATGAAATTGATCTGTTATTAGGTGCAGATGTTATCGGGAAGTTATTAACGAGGGAATTTGTACAGTTGTCTTCGGGACTCACTGCTATCAAAACTAGACTTGAGTGGGCTCTCATGGGTAAACAAATAAATAACGAATATGTTACAGATAATGTGTTATCAAGTCTGTCTTTGCATGCGCGAGATATTTCAGTAAAATATTTGTGGGAGTTAGAGGCTTTAGGTATTTCAGATCCTACTGAAAATATTAAAACAAAAAATCGAATGGCCGATGAAAAGATTGATTTTGAAAACAAATTATCAATACTTCCGGATGGTAGGTAGGAATTAGAGTTACCTTGGAAACACGAAACTAATCAATTGCCAGATAACAAAATTATATCTTTGATGCGTCATGAGAAAATGATTAAACGTACTAAAGAAAGTGGGTTTCTAGGTAGTTATCAAAAGGTGTTTCAAGAATCGGAGGAATTAAACATTATTGAAAGGGTGCCAGAAAAAGAATTAGATAATAAATGTCATTATTTGCCGCATAGACCAGTTATAAAGATGGATAGTGAAACTGCAAAAGTAAGACCCGTATTTGATGCTTCTGCTAAAGAAAAGGGAAAGCCATCCTTAAACCAGTGTTTATTTAAAGGTCCTAATTTAGTAGAATTCATACCAGACATCGTAGACAGGTTCAGAATGTTCCCTATTGGTTTGAGTGCCGATATCGAAAAAGCATTCCTTCAGCGGAGTATTGTTCCGAAAGATAGAGATTATTTGCGTTTCTTTTACCCATGCGATGAGGAAATACAAATTTATAGGCATTGTCGCGTTGTTTTCGGGGTATCCTGTTCTCCTTATTTACTGAATGCTTCCATCATTCATCTTTTAAACAATTCCTCACCTGATTTCAAGAAAGTGACTCATAAGTTAAAAACTTCTTTTTATGTTGATAATTGTATAACTGGTGTAAATAATGTAAAAGAAGAAGAGAATTTTATTGAACAGGCTAAAATTATTATGTCCAAAGGCTGTTTTATCTTACGTAGTTGGGAAAGCAATGTTGCTTGTAAATTTACATCTAAGCATTCCGGGGATACATCTTTATTAGGAATGTTATGGAACTTAGATAATGATACGCTAAAATGTAAGATTAATGCAAATATGTTAACATGTGATGTTAAAGTAACTAAGAGATTGATTCTATCTATTGTGCAATCGATATTTGATCCAGTTGGTATACTTGCCCCAACTACACTGCTACCAAAGTTAATTTTGCAGCAAACATGGAAACAAAGTATTCATTGGGATGATATGTTGCCTGAGGACATTGTAAATAAATTTTGTTTATGGTTAAATGATGTGCATTTGTTAAAAGATGTGACAATACCACGTTATGTAGGCTCAAATGCAACATTCGACGTGCATGTTTTTGTCGATGCTTGTAAGAATGCTTATGCTGCATGTGTTTTTGCTCGAACTTGTAATTCATCGGGAATTATGTTGACTCTTTTAAGAGCGAAAAGTCGTGTAGCACCTTTGAAAATCTTGAGCATCCCAAGATTGGAGTTAATGTCGTGTTGCATAGGAGCCAGGTTAGCCTTTTCCATCTGTAATGCAATTAATGCTTTTGATATGAAAATTACATTTTGGAGTGATTCTACAGTTGCATTGTGGTGGATAAAAAACCACGGGGAATGGTCTAATTTTGTTGCTAACCGGGTTAAAGAAATCAGGCATCTGACACAATCTGAAACATGGAGACATGTCCCTGGTCACATGAATCCAGCGGATATACTATCTCGAGGTTGTTCACCTAGTCGAATGCTAGATTCTGAGTGGTTTAATGGAATTTATGGCTCAAGCAAAATCCAGAATCGTGGCCTGTTAATGAAATGTTTGGGGAACCTCATGAAGTTAATGATGAACATAAAAAAGTTAAGTTAATAAATATTAATGTGTCAGAGTTTTCTGATCCTTTTGATGTTGGAAGATTTTCGAATTATGATAAATTAATTCTGGTTTTCGGTTGGGTTTTACGTTTTATTAACAACTGTAGGAGCACTCCTAATTTGTGTAAAAATCTTTCTGTTCATGAAATTGTAAGTTCTGAGAAGTGTTTGATTAGATTTATTCAGAATTCTTATTTATCTGATTTAAAGACTGTTAACTGTCTAGGTGTATTAACTTCATCCGGTCGGCTAATTAAGATTCCTAAGCGACTTGATCCTTTTAATCAGGGAATTTATGTTTCTGAGTCGTTTGCCACTGACTCAAAAAGGGGGGAGTATGTTGCATAAACCTTTTAATTTTAGCTCGCGTAATCCTTAGTTTTAACTTTGCTGAGAGTGGGATCGCGTGACATGGCTTTTCATTATTTTATTGTATCTGCTTGATGTAAAAACTCATTGAATTGTTGATTTTATTTTATCATTGTAATTTATTTTTGTGATGTGGCAACTTTATGTTTTATCGTTTTAATTTTTATAGAAAAGGTAGATGTTCTAGAAGTTTCTCAGATGTAGTTGAAATGACGTTGTAATGTTATTGGAGATATGTTTTTTATTTTATTTGTTGTGTGGAAATAAATGTCTACCTTTGTAAAACGGGATATCTTTAATTCTTCAAAACAGACGTAAACATCGGGTAGATGTTTTGGACCTGAGTATAAGTATTTTTAGCTGTTTTTAAAATAGAGTTAAAGTTTAACTTTATTTCTTCTGCAACACCAGGTACATTGAGACATTTGTCATACCGATTTATAAGCTTCCAAAAGCCCTCCAGGAAAAAAACAGGGCTTTGAATACTGACGAATCTTTGAACGGCTATGGACGAAAGACGACACAGCAAGTGAACGCGAACATGCAAGACACCGATACACCATTGGGTAGAGGTCGACCGCGCAGATGGCGCTGTTGCAGTGCCTGCGCAGATGGCGCAGATACGCAGCAGCGTCAATCAAAACTAACGCATGAAAATAAATCACAATTTACTGATCCTTGGGAATAAAAAAACTTTGACGTCTTGCTCTTGGAAACAACAGAAGTATCTCTTCGTAATATTTTGAAGAATTCCAATGACCTATTTCATCTCCATAGAATAATTTTAATAATAAGTATCAATCAAGATTCAAAAATCAAATAGCGAACACCGAAAGTTTTCCTTTGTGCACAGGACCTTATTACCGCAGTGGCAAACTTCCACCAGAAAATTTTAATAGATATTTTCGTTTTATTTAAACGCCTTATTAATACAAAGTTCTTGTCACAGATAAGGCGAAAATTTCTATGAATTTTTACTGGTGTAAGTTTTTCCTGTTGATAATCAGGCCTTGCATGCGCAAATGACAGCTGCAAAACGCACCAAGCAGAATAGGGTTACAGTTAAACGGAAATCATAAAGATAAAAATCGCCAAAGCGATGATTTAGTTTTTAACCCTTTCCGGCACAGACAAATTCTGTTCGTAAAATGCGAAATTACTGACTGAAAGCGGAATTTACAAACGAGTTTTTTAGAAAATAAGTCGTCCGAGTATTACTGCAAAACAAACTTTACAGGGATGAAGCGCAGCAATGCATGTGCACGCCCTCTCGTCGAAAACAACATCAAGCCCGCGTTTTTCGATCATTTATATTTTGACAGTCCCCTCCCCCTTTAGATTCAGATAGTTTTCTGTTCTGAGTTCTAAAGAAACGATTCAAGGATAATTTTTATTTATTTTTGCTTGGATAATGCTTTTTTATATTTTTTATGTTGATGGCAACAGCGATGGATAATAAATATTCTACATCATTTTCAGCCTTCTCATTCTAAAACAAGATAAGTGACAGATTTTTATGTATTCATATGTCATTTAAATGTTTGCATAAGTTTTCGTTTAAATTGAAAGAATTTTGAAAGAACATTCTATTGGGTAATAAAAATGTAATAATAGTAAAGTAATACATTATTATATCGATAATACATTATTATTATTATATTACATAATCAGTGATCTGTCTTGTACAAAATTTTATCTTTGCAATAACTGAATTCCCGTGTGAAATTTTCGGAACGCCCTTCCTCTCCCCCCCCCCCCCCCCCATAAAAAAACCCTGAAATTATTTATTGCAAATATTTGATCTATGAAGTAAATAAAAATTGAACCCTTCACAACTCTAAAATCTGATAATTTGAAAATTTCCAAAAAATATAATACCCCCACCCCCCCTATCAACGACCAAACTCTTCTTACAGTGTCTAAAAATTCAATAAAAAAATGATTATTTGTTAATCTCCCTCCCCCCCCCGCCCCCATTACGCAGAGTATTTAAAAGATGACTTTTTTATTTATTAATTGTATTAACAGTAAATAAATAGTCAACTGAATTCCAGTGTGAAATTTCATTCACCGGTAAAATTCGCAAAATATAACTGAATGATTTGAACACAGTGAAAGAAGTTAAAATTCAAATGAGAAGGCGTGTTTAAAGGAGACATATTAATTTACTTTAAGTGTCTTTTCTCAAAATGTTGTTTTTGAATTTCGTTGTACCTTTTAATAGGAACTACTAAACATTACTGTTTGTAATTTTGTCTTAACTCTAGAAATATCTGAGGAATCTGTTTAATCTGAATTGAGCTGTTGTGTCTATCATATTGTATTGTTAATAATTGTAATGCCTTATTGCATTATTATGTAACTCATTTACATTAGTCTAAAATATTTTAACATTTAAGTTTATAATTTTTATTTTAAAATACTATTTCTTTCTTTGCCCTTTTTCTAATTTTTCTAATTTAAATAGCATTGAAGTTTTAACTATTTTTTCCTTCTAATTCATTCGATTTCAAAACATTCCATTTGATACATTTTTATTTCTCGGGATGCTTCGTATTTTTTTCCAAGTAAAATGGAGATCCAATTACTGCGATTTGATGCTTACGCCAGTGAATTTACCAACGCGGGTTTTCATTGGTTCACAGCTGTTGTCGCAGTGTATTTTTTCAAGAATCTGTACTTTTACGCTCTGTCTATAAAACAGCTTGTACGGTGAAAGAAGCTCGCTTTTTTCATCTGTTCATCTTTCTTAAAAACACGCGGCTTCCGTTGTAATGGAATCGTAATGCCGTAGTTTAAACTGCTTAATTGATTGATTTTTCCTAGTTTGTTTTCCTTAATTTTTTATGTTAACGGCTGACAATGTTAGTATTTGAAATTCATAAGTAGTATTGAGTAAGAGAAAATCGCTCATCAACTTTTCGGACTTTTTATCGTTTAAATAAAATGTAATAAAGACCAATTGAGTATTTTCCCGAGGTGAAATTTCATTGGTTTTTTATCTTCATATTTCTTTGTAACTATCTCATACCACGACTCCACTGCTTATTTTAATATCATGCCTGAGAGCTCTGATAACATCGAAATAATCTTAAGATCGTAGCTGCCCATGTCATAACGGCTTCGTTGCCAACATCAGCATGGCAAATAATTATTTACTAGCTGCCCAGCGTCATCTCTACTCGATATTAGCAGTTCAATTTTGCTGGACTGTCCCAAAAATATGCATGTAGTTTAACAACATCGGATTAAACTATAGAATGTTTCGGCAAAATTTGTTTAAACAAGTGTATTAATAAATTAATATTATTAATAAATAACTATAAGTTAATCTTATATTTTTATTTTATTTTATTTTTTTGAGAAATGTAAAGCTTTTAAAAGCTTTAATATTAAAATATTATGTTTATATTTCTAAATTCGAAGGGTTCCACATACTTATATTGCGTATATAATTCCGCAAAGAAAAACTTTGAATATGTTTGAAAGGAAATAGTTGAGTGTGTTATGCATTTTTGTTAAAGGGCAAAATTTTGATAAACGTAAGCACTTAAGAATTCATAAAAATCCACTTACTTAAAATAACTTATGATTGTAAGAAAACATTTTCATTAAAAATATTCCAAGTAAAAGAAACATACATTTTTGAAAATATTTCAAAAGATTGCTGAATTAGAATTTTTAGAATTCTTTACGTTTCACTAAATATTTTTTTCTGACGGAAAGCAGTTATAAACGCTGTTGGGTTTATCCCAGCAACCGAAACATGTTTCATAAATAAACAAGGACAGAACACATTTTTTTTTTCGAAGAAAATCAATTTCCGTGTAGATTTTTTTTTTCGGTTCGTATCTTATTTCAATTGAGATTAGTATAAAATTGTCTTACAATAAATTGCAAAAATTATTTGGTCAATGACAAATATTTTTTAATAAATATATTTATGAAGGATATTAAATAACATTTGAATTCGAAATTGTTGTGATAACAATTTTGTCCCTTTTTAAAGTCTATAACAGAATATTTATACTGCCATAAAAAAAGCTCTTCCCTTCATATAAAAATCATGTAAAACATTTTAAAATTTGCAGCTTTATTTAATCGCAGAAAATTATTACAAAAATTAAATAAGGCAAAGGACACTATTCAGAAATAGTGGTAACAAATGGCTCTCTGGCACGGCAGTCTTTCAAATCTGTTCTAATAAATATCTTTTCTTCTAAATTAGGTACAGTAATTTCATTAATTTTTTTTGAAAACATGAGTAACTTAAACATGTTACAATTGGAAGCATACTTAGATTATTACATAACAATCCGTCTCAAACTTTAACGATGTTATTTTGAGTTTTACTTTATAACCATTATTATTAACCGAAAAACAGTGAATACATGTTGTTTAAAACTCTTACAAATTACAAACAATTATTAAATTAACCGTTTAATTATTACAAACTCTGCAATTAAATAAGGCAAAGTACACTATTTGGAAATTCTGGTGGCTCTCTGGCAAGCCAGTCCTTCAGATCTGTTCTAATGAATATCTTTATTCTAAATTATGTACAGTAATTTCATTAAATTTTTCTGAAAACATGAGTAACTTAAATATGATACAATTGGAAGCATACGTAGATTATTACATAACAATCCATCTCAAACTTTAACGATGGTAACTGGAGTTTTACTTTATAACCAGTATTATTAACCAAAAAAACGGTGAATACATGTTCAAGGTTCGCACACTCCTTATATTTTGTAAGGAGTCTGGCACCACTATTAATAATAAGAAAGTTTCTTATTTAATTTTTTAAACACAGAATTCGTAACCACCGCGTTTATTCACAGAATTAGCAATATTTTTCCGCAGTTAAATAAAGCGAGGAAAAGTGTTAAAAATTTGTGGTAGAGATGTGCGAACCCTGATGTTGTTTAAAAAAACTGCTTGAAATTTTATATACGTTAAGGAGTTTGAGTAAATATTAGAGTTGTATATAAAATACACTGTCGAAAAAAAAATCCCAACACCAAGAAAGACTTGTGTTAGATAAACGAAATTTGGTAGGCGTGTTTATACTTCTGAAAGATGACATCGATTCAAATTTCGCACTTCGCGCATAAGTGTGGCGCTAGTAGCGCCACTCGGAAGTTGCAAATTAGGTTTGCTTTAAATGCGTGCTGTAAAGTTCATGAGCGTTATTTATCTTCGAAATTTGACGTATTGAGTTTATGTTAGCCAAGAATGCCTTTAAGAAGACGAAGAAACCATTATCAACAGCTCACCGAAGTTGAACGAGGTCGTATAATAGGGCTACGAGAATTACTGGATTTCCTTTCCGCGATATTGTAGAGGGTATTAGCCGGAATGTAACCACTGTGCATGATTGTTGGGAGCAGTGGTCAAGGGATGGTACTGCCTCAAGAAGACCGGATTTCGGGCGGCCACGTTGCACTACTGAGAGGGAAGACCGCCGTATTCGGCGTAAGGCTGTGATACAAAAAATATTTAACAAAAAATATTTAACATACTTTTAAACAAATGTTTGATGCATAATAACATACCTAAAAGTTTTCAGCAAAACATTTTATTGTATAAAAGCTATTGTTAACAGAAAATGTGACATTGAGTTTACGCAGTTATATAATTCGGAAACATACAACCGGTTTTTTGTGTCTAATTTGTAAATGAATGAATATAGAAACAACAAATTTAGAGGAAATGTGTGCTAAACTGTTATTTATCAAATGCGACATAGAAATTTACTTAAGTTAAACGTATAAATGAAATTACAACAAAAAAGCACTCATGGTGGAAAATTCCATTCTTGGAGAAATCAGTACATCACAGTGTTATACAGTAAAATGTGACAAAAACATTAAAAAACTGGTTCTAATATGGAATACGTCCACCCCGGACTTGAATGCATTGGCGGCATCGACTTTCCATGCTCTCAATTAAATTGTCGGACACCGAAATAGATAACGCTGACCAGACTTGGAGTAAGCCTTGTTTAAGCTCATTTAATGACCTTGGAGGAAGACTTAAAGGCACAGCCTGTCTTCCAAGATAGTCCCAAAGATGTTCTATCGGATTCAAGTTCGGAGAGTGAGCTGGCCATCCCATTCTCTCCAAATCGTGATCGAATGAAACCATTGCCAATAACACCGGCATATGGGCGCACATATGAATCAAGGATCTCATCCCGATATCTCACACCAGTTACAGTTCCTCCATGGAACACATGCAGGTCAGTGTGGCCTCCGAGTGAGATCCCTGCCCAAACCATGATTCCACCGTTTCCGTACCTGTGTGTTTCGACAGGGTTTGATTAATGGTATCGAGTGCATTGTTCTCTCCAGATCAGAAGACGTCCTGAATAGCTCTCCAGTGTGAATCTGGACTCGTCTGTGAAGAGTACAGAAGCCCACTGTTCTCTGGTCCATGAAACATGTTCTCTTGCCTAACAAAAGTGGGCCCTTCTCTGTCGTCTGTTGAGGGGGTCACACACAGCTGGTCGCCTTGCACAGAGACCTGCATTGTGAAGACGTCTTCGCACAGTAGTAGCGGAGATTCTTCTCCCTGATACTGCAAATTGGTCTGCAATGAGTTGCGGCACAGTAGTGCGTCTCCTTCGGGCCAATCATTCATATAAACTATGAAGTTTAATCTGACCGCCATTTTTTGTCTGGTGAGCTTCGAAAAACATGTTGTACCTTAACTTTTGGAGGCCAGTGTACATCAACACACGAACAAAGCATATTTAAAAATATATTTAGGCTTATAATATTTTTTCTTTAATTTGTTATAATATTTTTTCTGGAAATATATACTATGCCTAAATTCAGTGTCATATATTTTCTGTTAATTATAAATATAATACATATCATATATATGAAAGAATTTATAACACACTTAAAAAAAATGTTTTGCACATAATAATACATCGAAAAGTTATGAATAAAATATTTTTTTTCGTATAATGAATATTGTTAACAGAAAATATATGACATTAACTTTACGCAGTATATATTTCATGAGATATTATTATAACTCTGAAGTCGGCAAACATATTTTTAAATATAGTTTGTGCGTGTCTCAGTGCATTAATAATCACATTTCTTCTAAATAATAAATCCAGCTGTACAAGGGGAAACGTCTTCGTTTATATGTATTTCTAATGACGTGTTTTTTCATTTTAATTGGTTTCGGGGATATAGCGAAATCATTTTTTTTTAATTTTGTGCCCAAATGTAGCCGTACTAGTCTTTTTCGAATAAAAAGGCTTTTATATAGCAGTTTTAATGAAATATATTACATTGAATACACTGCATGCATGTTTGCATGAATATCTGCGTTTAAAATTTAAGTATATAATTGAATTATGGTCCAAATTATGGTCGATTGTTTGTGTAAAAATGCAGATAAACTCGCAAAAAAGTTTTTGGTTAACTCTAAATTTTTACTAATTAATAAAGAAGAGAATATATTTTTATTCTGCAGATAAAAATATCTAGATTTATTACTATTATTATTATTATTATTATTATTTCTATGTTATTTAAACGCTTTCATAAACTTTTTAAGATTTTAAAAGATTTTGTAATTCTGTGTACTTTGAGAATTTTTGATAAATAATAGATAGTAAATAAAAAACATCTCTAGCGTTTACAACGATTCTATTAAAAATACTAAAATGTTTGAATCAGAGTGAGTACGATTCTATCACAGTATTTGTATAGCTTTTTCAACCTTATTAAAACATAGAAAAATGTTCAAAATTCTGCGATTTAAATATTAAATGAAAAATTTTCATTCTAAATTAGTGGTGCCAGATTCCTTGGAAAATCGAAGGCTCCCAAATGGTCCGCCAAATGAATACCAATATTTTTTAACAGAAATTCTATGGTAGGTTTCCGCAACAATTTACCTCCGAAAGTGGTTTCTGCAAAATTTGTGAGAAAATTCTAAAAATAAAAATTTTCTAAGAAAATACCGGTATTCAAAAAGCGGACCATTTGGAAGCCCTGTGTATATGTACCTTATATACATTTAAATTGTTTCGTCTGTAACAACGCATCTAACCAGGAAACCATGCCGTTAGTGTAATGATGAAATTTTTTTTTAATAAGCAGCAATCGAAAGAGCATAGTGAAACATGTTTTTTGACGCATAAATCATTTGCTCTCGTCTCCCCGTTATCGAGATATAAAGTCTTAAAAATTGCTAATTTATTGATTTAATAGGAGGGAAGGAGGAGTCGATATTTTTCAACGTAACAGCATCATCAAACTCCAGTCATTTGTCCATTTTCAATTTAGTGCGCCGCAATATTCCGACATGATATGTTATGCTTGGTACAAGTCTGGGTTAGTGCAAACACAGCCACTTCCATTTGAAATGCCTTTGCAATTCTGTTTTTCTCAGGAGGTTGACCACTGTACTACATTTAAGTTCATGAAATTTTCTTGGTGCCATGATTTTCTATACTTCAATCACTTCTTTGGTTCGATACCAAATTTGTAAATAGCATTTTCTTTTGCGTCCTTCTTTAATTTTATATTACTATATTTAGATATGTTTTGTACTTTATATTAAACTGATGATTAAAATTTTTGAATAAGAACCACGCCTTTTCTCCCCAAATTAAATAAATACATTTGCAAACTTTAAGACTTTATATCTGGATAACGGGCAGACGAGGGCAAATGATTTGTGTGTCAAAACACATGTTCCAGTATGCTCTTTCGATTGCTGCTTACCGTAATTTCCGGTGCATAAGCCGCGGCTCAAATAAATCTGTTTCCAACCAGAAAGTTTATTTAATAAAATTAACCTGTTTGTGCATGGAACTTATTTGAAGTTTTTAATAAAATAAAATTTCCGGTTCATAAGATAATTTTTTTATCCGTGGCTTATACACTTGAAATTACGGTACTTAGATTTTTTTTTCATTATTACACTAAGGCGAAATTTCCTCATAAGAATTGTTTTTGACAAATGTTTGCAGTGATATCAAAACATTCATGATGTAACAGATATTGTTACTCTGAAAACAGATAATATATGCAGTTGAATCTGTGCAGCATATATTTCGAGACATATTATTACTCTGCAATTATGCAAGTACTGAAGTTTGCAAACATGGTTTTTAAACATGCTTTCTGCATGCCACACGGAAATAATGATCATATTTCTTTGGAAAAAAAATTAATTTTACAAAGGAAACATTTTCGTTTATGCATATTTTTAATGAAGTCATTTTTCATTTTAATTCATTTCATGGATATAGCGAAAGCATTTCTTTGAATTTTATTCCCAGCTGTAAGCTTACTCGTTTTGTTTATATTAAAAGAATTAATATGCACCAGTTTTGATGAATTATAGCCCGTTAAAAGAATTGCATATACGTTTGCCTTTATCACTAATGATAATGTATCTATGATTAATATTTAAATATATTTAGGTCCAACTTAAAGTCGGTTATTTGTGCAATTATCAAGGTAAAACTTTCGAACGTGTTTTGACAAACTATGAGGTTTCACTAAATAATAATAATAATAATAATAAAGAATTAAAACAACGTTTTATTTTTCAGATAAAAATATGCAGTGTGTACGTCATTTTAAATCGTTAAAAAGTTTTCATTTGAACATTTTGAAGATTTTAACATTTGCTTGAAATTTTATGTTTTGGGCTTCTAAGGCGATTATTTTTGTATTATTCTGTGTACCACTATTTCGAAAAAATAATCTTCATTTTAGATTTCTAATAGGAATCTACATGACGATTATTGTTTGGAAGTAGTGGTTAGCAAAAGTGTAAAAGAATGATCGCTTCAGGCAATCCAGGGCAGGGCTTTATTTCTAGGAAAAAAAGTACTGGAGCTCTAATATTCTGCAGTACTAACACCCGTAACATACCCCTACCCCCGTCCTCCATCTGCCGTCACTCCAACTGAATATTTATATTTCATACTTATTTTCAAACTTTAAAGCATTGTTTTTTTATTTAGCGAAATTAAAATTAAAAATACATCTTTTTGCGTATGCTTAGCTATCAACTAATCTCCTTTTTAGTTATTACTACTTCCAAATAGAAACATTTGCCTAATCTTAATGTTAATTAATAGCAGAATTCTGTGATTCAATAAGCTCAGGATTATGATTCGGAAATAGTGTTAACAGAAAAATTGAATAGTTCGCAGCTATGCAGAATAGAAAAAGACTATTTCTATTTATTCTTTATTCTTATCAAAATAGCATTACAATGACTTGAAATGGAAATAAATAACATTTTGAATTTAAGACAAATTGAGCTCGAGCCTGCCCAAATCCGAAGACTGATATAAAAATCCAGCCTGTTTCATCCCTATCTCTTACGTGAGCGACCCATTACGTCACTTATAAGTGTTTCGAGGCTAACGAAAAAGAAAGGCTACCGCGGTGCTTTACGGGTATCTTTTTTTACAGACCACGGGGGTCACATGATGCTCGAATGCACCAATGCTGGTGTACGAAAAGAGCATCACGTCACTTTAGCGGTCTGTACAAAAAGATAAGTGGAATGCACCGCGGTAGCCTGTCTTTTTCGCTAGCCTCGTAAGTGTTTCGAGGCTAACGAAAAAGACAGGCTACAGCAGTGCATTCCACTTATCTTTATTTATAGACCGCTCGAGGCTAGCGGAAAAGACAGGCTACCGCGGTGCATTCCACTTGTCTTTTTTTACAGACTGCTGGAGTGACGTGATGCACTTTTCGTACATCTGCATTGGTGCATTCGAGCATCATGTGACTCCCGTGGTCTTTAAAAATGATACGCGTAAAGCACCGCGGTAGCCTTTCTTTTTCCTTAGCCTCGAGACCGCTAGAGTGACGTGATGCTCTTTTCGTACAGCTGCATTGGTGCATTCGAGCCTCACGTGACTCCCGCGGCCTATAAAAAAAGATATGCGTAAAGCACCGCGGTAGACTTTCTTTTCGTTAGCCTCGTAAGTGTTTTGATACAAAAGAAGGCAAAAGATTGGAGATGGGAGGGAAAGGAAAGGGTAATTTAGGATTCGTTTTTCAGAAGCGTAATTGCACTCGGTTCCGGAGCGCAGTCTTTATGAGTTCTGGTGAATTCTGGCAAATATTTAAATTTTTATTAAAAAGAAATAAGTACCGGAGCTGAACTCTAGTGGGCTCTGGCGTAAATTAAGCCCTGATCCAGGGTATACATTGAACAATTTTGCAAAATAACAGTGTTGTAGGTCGGCGGGTTCGACTCCCGCCTACTCCATTGCACACACTTTGTGGAGCTCCCGGATGTAACTCTCAGGTGTTGTAAATTTCCTTGTGGCTATCTCGTCCCTGTATATTGACGATGACTTATAAGCGGGCACTTGATGTCAAGCACACAAGTCAGATGTATGTTCTCAATAAACAAACAAACAAACAGTGTTGTAAACAAATAGTTAGTCTGAGATTTCGGTGACATTTTTATTTTCTGCACCGATATTTTCGAACTATACTCTCCGTGGTAGATTTATGTAATAAGTGCAGCAAAAATCTCCCTCAAAAATGATATTTTGAAAAACGTGGATGAGAAATTATAGGAACCTGCGACTTCTATAATATGCGATTAAAGCTTGGAAAACTTCTTTTAACCCTTTCAAGGGCAAGCCCCTGTGTTCTTGTAACGTTGAATTCTCATCGAAATTTTGGAAAGAATTTAGTTCAAAATAAGGAAAAGCAATTTTTAACTTTTTCCCGGTCAAAGTTAAAAAAGTAAAATTTAATTAAAAGTTTCTGGTTATTGGATAAAAATTAGGTAGGATATAATATATCCCACCGCCCCTCAAACGGTTAACAAAATATCTAAGTAGAGAAGATATGCACTTAAAAATAGTTGTTACATAGCAACCCATGTACAGTCGTGGAAAAAAAAAACTGGACACCCCCCACTAACTCTGCAACAAATTATGGTAGAAGGAAGTGACTGGTACCAAACGATTGGAAATAAAGTCTACTTTTAAATTATGTATCTAAAATTTGCTTAAGGGGCCATCTACATATTAAAACCAGCCTAAACTTTATTTTTTTCAATGGCAACACCCACTTTTGACATGATATTTTAAATCTTTGGTTCAAACTATGCCTACATACAAAATTTTAAGTCATTTGAATGATAAGTTTTCCAGTTATAAACATTCAAATTTTAGAGCTTCTAATGTTAAATTACATTTTCATATTTTTATTAATATCTTCTGAAATTATAATCCTAATGTGCTAACGTTTTGTTTGGTTATAAAACTCAAAAACCCAAACATAACTAACTTAAATTTGTAATTTTAAAATTTTATAATATGAATTATGAATTATGAAATTAATATTCGAAAAAATTATGAATTGCAACCTACAATTTTTTTGATGGATTTATATTTATTATGTCCTGCTTTATGTGTATTCAAAATTTCAAATTTTTCTTCCAAGTAGTTTTCAAATTATGCTTAAAAAACGGCAAGATGCTGCTTTAAGGGGCCGTCTATGATGTGCATTAAAGCATAGTTTGAACAGGGATGGGAGCGCTCCGACTCGAAATCCCGATTTACACCACTAAAGTTTAATAGTATTTGTTACCTTATTCAAGGACAAAATTTCTGAAATTCATTACGTTGGAGAATACTATTAAAAGTTAGTGGTAAGAATCGATATTCGGGTCGGAACGCTCTCATCCCTGTTTGAGAAAATATCATACTCATAGGCTGGGATTATAGTGACTTGATAAACTTAGAGATTAAGTCTGTCTTACAATATAAAAAATGCGTAAACCGTATTTCAATGTTTCGCGAACTTACGTTAAATTGAAAGCTAGCTTAAACTGAAGCGTAAGTGAATGATCGCGGGAACACAACAAACCTGTCAACGACCTGTGATTGTAGTAAGATATAAGATAGCGAGGCACCAGAACCCCAGCCTTTATTAGTATATATATATATATATATATATATATATATTTCTTTTACTTTTTCAATGTCTGCTTTAAAAATTTTCATTAAAATTTCGTAAAACGTAATTGCATGAGATGTATGTTTACGTCATTTATGGAAAATAGTTTCGCTTTTATTTTTAAATTAATAAAGCTCATTTTTGAAAAATATGATCAGTTCTACCTTAGTTCTATCTCAAAACAAGACCCCCCCCCCTCGCTACTAAAAAAAAAAGCAATGTCTGGATTCATTTTCAGACTAAAAAACAATTTATCTGCGTTTTTTTTTTTTTTTTTTTTTTTTTTTTTTTAACTTTGATTCCTTACGCTGCTTTATACTATTTTTTTTTAATTCTAAATTTTGTATTTGTCAATATTATTCACGTTTCTGCCAATAAACTAAAAAAGAAGACGAGTTAAATAGATGCAAAATCTGAGAAAAAGTATTATAAAAGCACCTGTAAAATTCCAATAACATTTACATACTCTAAAATTACTTTAATTACAAATAATCTTATGGTTTTTTAACCCTTCGTGACGAGCGTTTATTACAGAATTTTTAATAATTTACCACCGGTTTTTCAAAACAGAAATTTTCGTCTAATTGAATCGTGGAAATGCTAAGATATAATAAGGCAAAGCTTACAATAAAAAATAACTGGTGGGAAAAATCGAGGATTCTGAGCATCTTATGCGTCACGTATACGTGTCGCTCGTCCCCAAGGGGTTAAAATCGAATAATTCAACACTTGTAAACATTATTTTATCGCATATAACAATAACCGAAACTTATTAAGTGAGTAAAATGGTCATATCGGTAAAACATAATACATTGAAAGAAGTGACATTCTGCAACATTTCAACAATCGTTTACCGAACTTCAATTTGGATACAGCCCCTTAAATATGCTCATTATAAAGTAATTAATTTCTCAGAAACTAATTGTAGGAATTTAATGAAATTTGGTATCTAGGCATAGTTTGAACTGCAGATTTCAAATATGTTGTCAAATTTGAGTCTTGCTATTGGAAAAAAAAAAACAAAGTTTGGGTGTGTTTTTATATGTAGATGGCCCCCTAAGCAAATTTTATATACATCATTTAAAAGTAGACTTTATTTTCAATCGTTTGGTACCAGTCACTTCCTTCTACTATAATTTGTTGCAGAGTTAGTGGGGGGTGTCCAGTTTTTTTTTTTCCACGACTGTACAAGTGCTTTCGACAGAAGTTTGCAGTTATTTAAAAGTATTTTATTATATAAGGAATTTTGTTGACTGGGAAATAGATAAAATGCATCGTTAAATTTATGCTATATTTACGTAAGAAATTATTGTAACTCTGAAGCCTGCAAAGGATTTTAAAATTATGCTTTGTGCGTGTCTCAGTGTAATAATAATCATATTTATTCAAAATAATGTATTCAGTTTTACAAAGGGAAAAGTTTTCGTTTATGCGTATTTTTAATAAGGTGATTTTTCATTTTAATTCGTTTCAAATATAAAGCGAAAGCATTAATTTGAATTTTTTCTCGAAATATAAGCGGACATGTGTTGTTTAAATTAAAATAATTACTAAGTGAGAATTTTAACGAAAGCTATCTCGTTAAAAGGAATTTGGTTGGGACATATACAAGGTGATTTTTTTTAAGTTGTGAAAGTAAAACCCTATAACGAAAGAACCACTGATCCAAATGACCGGAAATTTCACCAGTATGCTCCCAAAGCAATGGGTATTGTTTAGGCATAGTTAAAAGCAAACTTTCTCACCTACAGATGGCGCTGTATCTGCAGTAAAGTCGGGAGAGGAGCTTGTGCAAGACGCACGCACAATGGATACTCTTCACTTTGTTGTGGAACATGCGGTTTCACGTTTCCAACTCGTAGCTGAAAACATTGGACAGCACTTTGAAAATCTTATGCGTTAGTTGCGCAGTTCTGTACACATGTTTTACTCCATATTTTTAATTCGTTCTGTTTCTGCAGGTGTTTGCAGTTCCATTTCCCAATTACTGGATTTTGTATGTTTTTGATATGCGTAATAAAGTTTTCTTTTTCTCAAAGTACCGTCCATTATTTTCGTCCCACTGAGGATATTCTTTGTTTCTGTTAACTTACAGCACTATTTATGGGTGCAATTTTAAGATTTTTTTTAATCACGCTTAAAAAATACCCATTGCTTTGGGAGCATATTGGTGCAATTTCAGGTCATTTGGATCAGTGGTTCTTTTGTTAATGGGTTTTACTTTCACAACTTTAAAAAAAAATCACCTTGTATATACCAGACGATTATTATATTTCTATTCGTACCACTTCAAAAAAAAAAAAACTAAAAAAAAAACTTTGTCATGAAATTATACTAGGATACCCTTTTAGAGAAATCTACCACAATGAAATCTTTGTAAATTGTAGTACGATTGAACATAAAAATAATCTATAGTCCTGGTCCGAATTCAAATGGTTAATACCGATTATAATAAAATATCTGTGACTAAAATTTACATATATTGACGACTTATTTTATAAATTACAGTTGATTATTCGCGTAATAACACAAGAAAACTTTTGAAAGTGCTGCACTCTTTGAATCACTATAAACTGTTACTAATTATTGTAGAAGTAATTATTATTATTATTATTATTATTATTATTATTATTATTATTATTATTACTATTATTATTTTAATGCCGATAAATTATGCAGTTGGAAATTTTTAATGTTATTTTGAATTAACAAAAATTTTCATTGGAATATTTTTAAAATTTTAGAAATATTCTTAAAATTTTGTATTTATTAATAATAATTTTACTTTTTTAAATCTTAAAATTCTGTATTTAATTCTTAAGTCTGTAATTCTGTTCTTTCTTAAATATTAATTCTATAATTTTGTTCTTCCTTAATTATTAATTCTGTATTTCTGTTCTTCCTTAATTCTGTAATTCTTAAAATTCTGTATTTATTAATTATACACGGAACAATTTTAGTAAATAATAGTGTCATAAATAAAAAACATACTCTATCCTTAACTTTTACAACAATTCTGATAAAAATTGCTTATAAAAGTATCTAAACACATTAAAAGAGAATATATTTTAAAATATTTGTTACAAATGTTACAAATGCTTGTTACATAAAAGTTTGTTGCGTCTAAAATGTTTATTCGTTTAAATGTGTGTTCTGTTTAAAATGTTTGTTACATTTGAATGTTTGTTGCGTTTAAAATGTTTGTTATGCTTAAAATGTTTGTCACGTTTGGAATGTTTGTTACGTCTAACGTGTTTGTTTCGTTTAAAATGTTTGTTACGTTTGAAATGTTTGTTGCATCTATAATGTTTGTAACGTTTAAAATGTTTGTTACGTTTGAAATGTTTGTTGCGTCTAAAATGTATGTTCCGTTTAAAATGTTTGTTACGTTTGAAATGTTTGTTGCGTCTAAAAGGCTTGTAACGTTTAAAATGTTTGTTACGTTTGAAATGTTTGTTGCGTCTAAAATGTATGTTCCGTTTAACCCTTTCAGGGGCAAGCACTTGTGCTCCTGTAACGTTGAATTCCCACCGGAATTTAGGAAAGAATTTAGTTCAAAATAAGAATAAGCAACTTTTTTTAACTTTTTTTCGTCAAAGTTAAAAAAGTAAAATTTAATTAAAAGTTTCTGGTTTGAATCGGATTAAAATTAGGTGGTATATAATATATACCACCGCCGCCCCTCAAAGGGTTAAAATGTTTGGTGCGTTTGAACTGTTTGAAATGTTTGTTGCGTCTAAAATTTTTATTACGTTTAAAATGTTTGTTACATAAAAATGCATGTAAAAACAGTTTTTTACCCTTATATTATATATACCTTTATACCTTTTTTACCCCTATTGCCTTTTTCGCTGATATCAAAATATTTTATTATACAGTAGAACCCTGATTATCCAAAAATCGGCATAAACGAAAGAACTTAAAACGCTTTTTTTGTTAATATGAAAATTTTTATTTTTAAACAAGCATGTTGTTTATGAAATTAAACATCGTCAACTTACTTATTTGGACTATTGCGTAAATGCAGGCATTTTATTGCATAGACACATACAACACTTCATTTCTTTACAAAATATGTTGTGATATTTTTTGTTTTTCAACTTCGCATTGCTTCAATGCTGCCTTATCACGCCACCTTTTAAACAACAACAAATATGACGCTGTTGCATATTCCTGCACTTCAATATATTGAGGTGCCGATATCAACTTTTTCAACTCGTTGAGGTCTTCATGATTGTAAAAACCCGTTTGTATTTTAAAATATTACACATCGTAAATAAAGTTTGGAGTAAATTAAAATACATGTAAACAGGAAGGGGGAATCGAACAGAATACGGACTCTAACAGCACCTGCAAGCATTAACATTTTACCTGACTGTGAGGAAGTAAGAAGAGTGAGTAGTGTCATCTGGTAGAATAAAATTAGGAAGCCTCCTGGTTATCCGAAAATTCCTATGGAACTCCGGTTAACCGAAATTCCTTTGGTTCCATGTTTTTTCGGATAACCGGGGTTTTACTGTATAAGAAATTTTATTATTTAAGCTCTAATGATAACACAGAAACTGAAATTACATGCCATTGAATTTATGCTATATATTTCAAGAGAATTTATTATAAATGTGAAGCCTGCCAACATGCTTTTTATATATGCTTCGTATATGCATCATTGTAATAATTATCATATTACTCCAGAATAACAAATTTAGTTTTACAAAAGGAAACGTTTTCGTTTCTGCATATTTTTAACGAGGTGATTATTCCTTTTAATTGATTTCGTAAAATAAGCGAAAGCAAAGCATTTCTTTCATTTTTGCGCCCAAATGTAAGTGTACTCGTGTCGTTTCATACTAAAATAATATTATTTAACTATTTTCGTGAAATGTATCCTGTTAAAATAACAACATGTTTGCCTAAGTATCCCAAACGGCGCATATTATGATCGATTATTTGCATAATAATATATGTAAATAGAGGCACGTATACGTGACGCATAAGATGCTCAGAATCCTCGATTATTCCCACCAGTTAACTTTTATTGTAAATGTTACCTTATTTAATGACAGCATTCCTGCGATTCAATTAGGCAAAAATTTCTATTTTGAAAAACTGGTGGTAAAAGATTAAAAATTTTGTAAAGGACGCTCGTCGCGAAGGGGTAAATAAAGAAGTATTTTTTTTTTTTAAATTCTGCTGAGAAAAATATGCTGTTTTACGCGCGCACACTTGTGTTATTTTAAATCGTTGAAAAGCTTTCATGTGAATTTTCTTAATATTTAAAATAATTATGCTGTGGTCATCACACTTCACAAAATTCTCTTCTGTATTATTCTACTACAATAAGATAAATTGCGCTGTCAAACGCCAACAATTCGGAAGTATAGTGTATTTATTTTGATAGAACTTGGAATTGCAGTAATCAGTGAATAAGAGAAAATTTCCGAGTGCAACAGTTCAAAAGTGCTTTATGTTCGGTGTTCAAATAAAAAAATGGACTAACATATACTTTTTTATTTTCAAATATAAAATTTTATATCCAATAGAAACTGAGATTCAGCTATAATGGGCATCGAAAAAAAATCATAGCAGTGCTTTTTTTTGGGTACACGAAGAGAAAATTTAATAAACACAATTTCTAATAAATATCCGTCGCCTTTTATATGAAGATGTACTCAAACTTAATTAGTACCAACTTATACTAACTAAATACAAATTTTGATGAAAATGCTTCTTATAGATGTCGAAACATAGTATATATATATATATATATACATATAATTTTTCAAACGTATTTTAAATACAATGATACAGAGAATGCATGTTTAAAATGTTCTTACTGAATAAATCATGTAAACATTTTCACATCACAAAATTTTACGATGATATCAAAACAAATTTTGTTTATTTAATAAAGATTTTTCTTAATAGAAATTATATGCCTTTGAAATTATGCTGCATGTTTGTCTAGAGAAATTATTATTAACTTGAAGTTTCCAAACATGTTTATTTAACCCTTTCAGGGGAGCACTTGTGCTCCTGTAACGTTGAATTCCAGAGATTTGTCGAGTAATAAATTTACTCGGGGGAAAGGTTGGAGATTTCTCTCAACCTTGCAGTAGGAATAGAGTTTCCTTTGAAATGATTTAAATAGAGAGAAACTTTCTCTAAAGCAAACTGTGAAGTCATGGTGAGACAATTTTTGAAAAGCAAACGTGAACTTTACATTGTTTGGATAACAAACAACCTGGAATCCCTTCTCGCATTTTGGAGGTGATTGATCGTCTTTATGAACTAGTTGCTTTTTCGTGAAGGTCCAGGAAAACGGAATATTTTTCCCGCACCTATTCTTTGAAAGGGAAACGTAATCCCTGTTAATTTGACAACATAATCTATGTTTGATGCTGAACACATTTTGTTGACTGCAGACTAATTATAAGCCGAAAGAACTCTAAATATATTGTTGTGAAATTCTACGAAAACCTAGATAATCTGTAATTTTTATTTCGTTTGAGAATCGAATTTATAATAAAATTATTTTCTAAGTTTTACTGGAGTTGGTCCATCATAAAGGTTCTACGCTACCCCTTTATTTATTCAACACCCTTGGATATATCACAATATATACCGGGTGTCTCAAAAATAACTGATGGAATTTTAAATTCAATAACTTGCAAACGGTGACAGATAATTAAAAAAATCTTGTAGGAGGGTTATGTGTGATGTCAGGAGTTTTCTTACTGTGATTCTTGATTTTAGTTCAAATTTCAAACAATAGATGGCGCTGACAGCGATTGGCGCTCAATCGAGGCCGAAACGGACTCCCCTCAGCATTGATGCTCCGCCCCCTGAATGCTAGAGCTGCGCACTGACAAAAATGGCGGTTGCAGCTGGCATATTTTTTTCTCAGCGTTTGTACGGTCCCTCGAACTTCAACACCAATAACATCTAAAAGATTTCTGTGACTTATTTGATCTCTTAAAAACTGGGCGAAGAAAACTTTTAGAAATTATTGGTGTTGAAGTTTGAGGGACCGTTCAAATGCTGAAAAAAATCTTCCTGCGACAGCCGCCGTTTTTTATCAGGGGGCGGTGCATCAATACTGAGTGCGTCAGTTTCAGCCTCGACTAAGCGCCAATCGCTGTCAGCGCCCTCTATTGTTTGAAATTCGAACTAAAATCGAGAATCACAGTAATAAAACTCCTGACATCATACATAACAATCCTACAAGAATTTTTTTAAATATCTATCACCGTTTGCAAGTTATTGAATTTTAGAATCCATCAGTCATTTTTGGGACACCCGGTATATAGATATACATATAATTTTTCAAGCGTATTTTAAGTGCAATGATATAGAGAATACATGTTTAAAATGTTTTTACTGAATACATTATCTAAACATTTTCACATCACAAAATTTTACGATGATATCAAAACAAATTTTGTTTATTTAATAATAATTTTTCTTAATAGAAATTATATGCCTGTGAAATTATGTTGCACGTTTGTCTAGAGAAAGTGTTATTAATTTGAGGCTTCCAAACATGTTTATTTAAATATGTTTTGTGCGTGTCCCATCCTAATAATTACAATATTTCTTCGGAATAACAAATTCTGTCTTACAATGGGAATCGTTTTCGTTTATGCATGTTTTTAATGAGGTGATTATTCATTTTAATTCATTTAGTGAATAAAGCGAAAGCGTTTCTTTAAAAAATTTTCCCAAGTGCAAGCATAGCGTTGTTTCAATTAAAAGATTAATAATATCTTTATGTAATATTTTTGTTCATTCTCTAAATTAAAATATACAGATGATTTTCGTGTTTATATATATGCGCGTTTAAAATTTTGCATGAAAGGGATTTTGAAATATAAAAAAAAAAAATTGAAATTCTGAACATAGGAAATTTTGTGCAAACAACAGAGTTGTATATAAATTGTTTATTCTATTATTTACGTTTGCAGCAATTTCATTATAAATAGTTATGATATATATCGTATAAAATACAAAACGTATGTTTAAAATTTTGTTATATAACAATACATCTAAAAGTTCTCTTTCATCGACATTTAAAGCATAATACAATAGCAGAATATTTTTTTATAAAAAAAATTGCTAAGTAAAAAACAAGAAAATACTTATAAGGAAAACAAGAAAAAACAAGAAAATACTTAAAATACTTTTAAATACTTATATAATATACTTAAATATATATACTTATATATTCGTGTTAGTATATATTACTATTATTAGAAATTACTTTGATTTATTTTATACTTATAGACTTATATATACTTTATACTTATAAATACATAGAAATTACTTTGAAATTAATTCTATCAAATTTGAAATTTCATAAAATTTCAGAATCGCTTTCATGCAAGATTTTAAGTATTATTATATAAGTATATTATTATACCTCTATATTTTCGATACTAACAGAAGAAAATGTGAAAAGAAATTTTCTTTCATTGTCACTGATTTTCGGAACTTTTCCGAGTAGCATTTTCAATGTATTAATCAGCACCCGAAATATTGGCTTTAACGTTAAAAACATTTTACATAATAACATATCCAAAACATTCCTTTAGTTAAATTTTACGATGATATTAAACCTTTTACTTTATAATGAATCCTGTTAAGAAAAAAACAGAAAATATTCGTCGTTAAACGCATATTGTACACTGTAATAAAAAGACAAATGTTTCTTAATCTACAAAAATATAATGTAACAACGAACGAAAATATGCAACCTTTTGCGAATTACGCATGATTTGGAAAAGCGTTCTTTATCTTTAGAAACCTATATATTTTCGATACTTAAAGAAGAAATAGTAAAAAGAAATTTTCTTTCGTCGCCATGATTTTCGAGACGTTTCCGAGCAGCTTTTACAGTGTGTTAATCAGCACCCGGAATAGTGGCTTTAACTTTTAAAAAATGTTTTACATAATAACATATCTAAAACATTCCTTTAGTAAAATTTTACGATGTTATAAAACCTTTTACTTTCTAATGAATCATGTTAAGAAAAGAAAAAAAATATATTTTCTTCTTTAAATGCATATTGTACAGTGTGTGATAAAAAGACAAATATTTCTTAATCTACGAAAATATAATATAACAACAAAGGGAAATATCCTAACTTTTCCGAATTACGCATTATTTGGAAAACCGTTCTTTATCTTTAGAAACCCATATATTTACGATACTTGAAGCAGAAATTGTAAAAAAAAAATTCTTTCTTTGCCACTGACTTTCGGAACGTTTCTGAGCAGCTTTTAAAGGGTATTAATCAACACCCGGAATATTGGCTTTAACGATTATAAAACGTTCCACATAATAACATATCTAAAACATTCCTTTAGTAAAATTTTACGATGTTATAAAACCTTTTACTTTATAATGAATCATGTTAAGAAAAGAAAAAAAATATATTTTCTTCTTTAAATGCATATTGTACAGTGTGTGATAAAAAGACAAATATTTCTTAATCTACGAAAATATAATATAACAACAAAGGGAAATATCCTAACTTTTCCGAATTACGCATTATTTGGAAAAGCGTTCTTTATCTTTAGAAACCCATATATTTACGATACTTGAAGCAGAAATTGTAAAAAAAAAATTTCTTTCTTTGCCACTGACTTTCGGAACGTTTCTGAGCAGCTTTTAAAGGGTATTAATCAACACCCGGAATATTGGCTTTAACGATTATAAAACGTTCCACATAATAACATATCTAAAACATTCCTTTAGTAAAATTTTACGATGTTATAAAACCTTTTACTTTATAATGAATCATGTTACGAAAAAAACAGAAAATATTCGTCGTTAAATTTATATTGTACACTGTAATAAAAATACAAATGTTTCTTAAACTACAAAAATATAATATAACAACGAATGAAGCTATGCAAACTTTTCCGAATTACGCATGATTTTGAAAAGCGTTCTTTATCTTCAGAAAACTACATATTTCCGATACTTAAAGAAGAAATTGTAAACAGGAATTTTCTTTCGTTGCTACTGATTTTCGGAACGTTTCCGAGCAGCTTTTACAGTGTATTAATCAGCACCCGAATTGGCTTTAACGTCTAAAAACATTTTACATTATAACATAGCTAAAACTTTCCTTTAGTAAGATTTTACAATGTTATAAAACCTTTTACTTTATAATGAATCATGTAAAGAAAAAAAAACAGAAAACATTCGTTGTTAAATGTATATTGTACACTGTAATAAAAATACAAATGTTTCTTAATCTACAAAAATGTAATATAACAACGATCGAAGATATGCAACCTTTTCCGAGTTACGCATGATTTCGAAAAGCGTTCTTTTTCTTTAGAAACCTATATATTTACGATACTTAAACAGAAATTGTAAAAAAAAAAAAAAATTCGTTGCCACTGACTTTCGGAACGTTTCCGAGCATCTTTTACAGTGCATTAATCAGCAACCGGAATATTGGCTTTAACATTTAGAAAACGTTTTACATAATAACATATCTAAAACATTCCATTAGTAAAATTTTACGATGTTATAAAATCTTTTACTTTATAATGAAACATGTTAAGAAAAAAAAAAGAAAATATTTGTCGTTAAATGCATATTGTACACTGTAATAAAAATACAAATGTTTCTTTATCTACAGAAATATAATATAACAACAAACGAAAATATGCAATCTTTTCCGAATTACGCATGATTTGGAAAAGTATTCTTTATCTTTAGAAATTTATCTTTTTATTTTCGATAGTGACAGAAGAAATTGTAAAAAGAAATTTTCTTTCGTTGCCACTGATTTTCGGAACGTTTCCGAACATCTTTTACAGTGTATTAATCAGCACCCGAAATATTGGCTTTAACGTCTAAAAACATTTTACATAATAACATATCTAAAACATTCCTTTAGTAAACTTTACCTTTTTATAAAACCTTTTACTTTATAATGAAACATGTTAAGAAAAAAAAGAAAATATTCGTCGTTAAAACTGTACACTGTAATAAAAATATAAATGTTTCATAATCTTCAAAATTTGTTTACTGAAAATTTTGTTTAGCGATAAATTGAATTACGGCAGCTGCAGCGTTAGTTAATTTTTTCTGAGAATAAACAGATACCTTTTTAATACTTTCCAACATATTTGAAGAGTGTTTATGAATTCATTTTGTCTGTCTGTCCATCTGCTGTCAATTTCAAATATATTGAAATTGATATACATAACTCAAATACACTACAAGATGCTTAATATCGAACATGGTACGCCTAGCACTGATAATTGGTGTACAGGGAAACTGAAAAGTATTCCATTACATTATGGTTTAATGTGGAAAATCGTTTGCGGTGCATTTTAATCATGTTATACTATTACAAACATAAATGCAATTGATATCAATTTCTGAGATGCACTAAGACATGCTTTCTGTAGAATATGGAGTGTAATGCTTTTTTCTTTCATTTACAGTGCCACACAAAAGTACTCTTTTACATAATGATCTACGGCGGAAAAACTGTTTGCAGCGTATTTTAATTATGTTACTCCATTTCAAATATAATGAAATGGCTATACATTTAGGTTTACTACAAGACACTTGTTATGTGCATATCATTTATCGTTCATTTACAGGGACATACAAAATATTTCGGGTACACTACTGTGTCCTAAGTATTGTTTATAAGTCATAATTGGAAGTGGGATTTTAGTAAGGTATACTTTTAACTAAATTTTTGAATGCTATGAGGTATGTATAATTGCTACAGATCATATACAGGGAACACTACAAAAATTGTAAGCATTATGGTGCATCAGCGTAAATTGATTAAACTGGGTTTTTAATCGAGTTATGCATTTTGAATGTCAAATATATTTAGTATACCAAGAAAGAAAATATCTTTCTTTTCTTGTAGAATAGCAATAAAATCATATACATGGAGACGCAAAGAACTGAGTACATGGATTCCTACTTATGAAAATTTCTGGAATTGTGATTTCAGCGTGTATTTGCCTGAATTAAACTATAGCTTAATTTGTGGCGTGTATAAAAAGCTTAAGGTAATATATAAGGCTGTACAAAATAATTCAGATATGTTTCCGTCTATTGGTAGAAATTGCTGAAGATGAATTTCCACCTTTGTTACGTGTTTTATTACTAAACTAAATTGTAGCATACTATAGAGTATATACAAATATATAAATTACATACAGGGCTGCAGAAAAGAATTGGAGTACTTTTCCAGATGTGGACGGTAATTTCTGAAATCTGGTTTTCAAATGTGTTTTGTGTTTTACTGAAATGATTACTTAGATATCTTATTTACCAGATTAAACAGCGATGGTTTGTTAAATTATTCTGTTAGTGTTGGACAGTGTTTCATAATTTATGCTTGATGCATGATTTTTTTCCTATTTGAAATTGAAACAGTATTTGTCACATTATTAATCTGTTTACTAATACCTTTTGCAAAATTGAATTAATTAAAAAAACAAAGAACTTTTAATTTATAATTACCCATAAAATGCAAATGAACCTTTGTCATTAGAATTCAAAAATAAAATATGTTTTTTCATGTGGAAGTAAGCAACTATAACCTCAGTCACGTATTTGTAGTTCTAATCTCATTATTAAACGACATTACAATACCCTTTGCGAAATTACATAAACTTAAAAAAAGTATTGGTTTAATGTACTTTCACTTTACAGTCATTATTAAAATGCAAATTGAATTCCTTGCAAACAAGAAAAGAAAATTGAGTTGCTACTATGTATCCAAACTGAAATGATCTTCCGTGTTCTCAAGAATCCTTATACGATAATCCTTTGGAAGAAACAAAAAGAAATCAGGCTTAAGCGCGGCCAAATAAGAATAACAGGTTAGTATAAAAGGATTTTAACTAATACTCGTGATGCTTATTCAGTGCGTGAATTTGAAATACTAGCGGAAGAAATAATACGTTGTAATCATCAGCAGCATGACACTTTTCTTTCTAAATTTGAAATTCTATAGTGATCTCATTCAATTTTATGAACATTTAATAGAATACTTTGGATTCAGATGAATTTATATAATCTTCTGACATAATATAATCTTCTGACTTATCCGAAATTGCGAATAGCGTGTTCCATTATCTTTTGAATCCCCAGAAACCAATACATTTCCAAATTTTAAAGAATTATTTATAACAACAAAGTATTTTTCGCTGCCCGAATTTTTCAGAAACGTTTCCAAAGGGTTTTTATAGTGTATTAATTAGTGTCCTCAGCCTGGAATACCTGTTTTTAGAATGTCATCAATTCTCAAGTAAACGTTTTCAGCCGCATAAGTTAATTTATACATGAAAGAGAAAATAAATAATCTTAATTTTAATGTTATTGTTAACGCTGTTAATTTTGCATGTTTGTCTGTTAAATATATTTTTTGAGCATGAAAATGCTTACTTCAGAATTGATAGCATTCGAAAAACAGGTATTCCAGGCTGAGTACACTATTTAATACACTATAAAAACCCTTCGGAAACGTTTCTGAAAATATGGGCAGCAAAAAATACTTTGTTTTTATAAATAATTCTTTAAATTTTGGAAATGTATTGGTTTCTGGGGATTCAAAAGACAACGGAACACGCTATTCGGAATTTCAGATAACTCAGAAGCAGGGTCTGATTACCGACGGGGCATACTCCCACCAGTAAAATTTAATAGAAATTTTTGTCTTATTAAAACGTCCTATGCGTGCCAAATCAATGCTACACCGTGTCCCAAAAGTTTAGACGATCAATAAAATTTGCATTAACATAAAAAGTAATAAGGTACAATTAAAATTCGTGAAGTGGGTAATAAATAAAAGCAGTTTTGCTGATATACACATATAAATTATGATCAAAGGTTTGAAATTATAAAGTATACATTAAATTATATAACAATGTGCTGTCCCAAAAGTATAGACACAATACAGCATTACATGATTTCTTTTACATTTTTGTTCACAAAATAAAATATTTTTATTTTCGCCTGCTTCTATAAATGCAGAATAATTTTTCCCTTTAGTTGAAATATCGGCTGCTGTATTTTTAGCATAATAATTTATTGAAAATTTGTGGAATCAAATGCGTTCAATGTACTGTTTTGTTTGTGATTCGGAAAAGACATTTCCTGCGTACTCTGATAAAAATGCCACGTTCTAAAGACATTTCTAAAGATTTTATTATGGTTTAGGCAAATTTCTTAAGATTTTACATTTAAAAGTGTAAGGACAAAATCCTGTAGAAATATCGAGAAGAATAAAGAGATCCTTGAGCAGTATTTATAGAGTTTTGAGATCAGGTGGAACATGGAATACTAGAAAGCGAGTCAGAAGACCAAAGAAAACAATGTTACGTGATGATAGAATGTTATTAAAAATATCTTCAGTTGATAATTTATCTGTGCATGAAATTGCATCAATTTCAAAAATTTCAAAAAGTACTGTACACAGAAGAATTAAAGCTTCAACAAATATTGTTTACAGGAGAATGAAAGCAAAACCTTGCTTAAAGCAGAGACATAAAGATGCACGTCTAAAGTGGGCTAGAAAGCATATGTCATACAGCGAAAAATGGATTTTTGTCATCTTCAGTGATGAAAAGAAATGGAATTTAGACGGCTCTGATGGTCATAAATTTTACCTAAGAAAATGACCTAAGAAAATATGACCTAAGAAAAGAACTCAAGAACTGTTTCAACAGGCAACAAGGCGGAGAATCCGTAATGACCTGGGGAGGGTTTTCTTTCAACGGCTAAACATTTCTATGATTTATGGACAGAAAAATGAAATCAGAGGATTATCAGGATATTTTACGTACCAATTTACTGGCAATTATGGATTTGCTAGCAGGACCGGACTGTGTTTTCCGACAAGATGGGGCGTCCATTCATACCTCCACATCATCGGAAACATGGTTTAGGCAAAACAATATCACACTATTAGACTGGACAGCACTTAGTCCAGATTTGAATCTCATGGAAAATATATGGGGATCTTATCTCGTGAAATATATGAAAATGGAAAGCAATATACATGTGTAAATGACTTAAAAATTGCAATTGACAAAGCGTGGTATGACATACCTCCTTCTGTAATGCAATGCTTAGTTAATTCTATGGAACAACGTGTATTTGATGTTATAAAGTGTCGTGGCAATACAATTAAATATTAAAAGCAAGTTTTTAGTTTCTTTTATAAATGTAAAACCAAAAAAATTACAGGTGTCTATACTTTTGGGACAGCATATTGTTATATAATTTAATGTATATTTTATAACTTCAAACCTGCGATCATAATTCATATGTGTATATCAGCAAAATTGCTTTTATTTATTACCTATCTCATGAATTTTAATTGTACCTTATTACTTTTTATGTTAATGCAAATTTTATTGGTTGTCTAAACTTTTGGAACACGGTGTATGAATAAGGAAAAAAATTCTATTCTTTATTACTGGTGGAAGTGTGCCCCGTTGGTAATCAGGCTCTGCTCAGAAGATTATATTACATTCGTTTGTGATTATAGTATATTTTCATAAAATAAGAAACATTGGTCATTTTTTACAGTGTAAATTTAAAATTCTGTAGCGTCTCTACTCAATTTTATTAACATTTAATAGAATACTGTGGATTCAGGTGAATTTCTGACATAACGAACCCACAGTAGTGCGTGAATTCGAAATACTAGCGGAAGAAATAATACGTTGTAATCATCATCATCGTGACATCTTCTTTCTAAATTTAAAATTCTTTAGCGTCTCCACTCAATTTTATGAATATTTAATAGAATACTGTGGATTCAGATGAATTTCTGACATAACGAACCCACAGTATTGCGTGAATTCGAAATACTAGCAAAAGAAATAATACGTTGTAATCATCATCATCGTAACATCTTCTTTCTAAATTTAAAATTCTTTAGCGTCTACACTCAATTTTATGAACATTTAATAGAATACTGTGGATTCAGATGAATTTCTGACATAACGAACCCACAGTAGTGCGTGAATTCGAAATACTAGCAAAAGAAATAATACGTTGTAATCATCATCATCATGACATCTTCTTTCTAAATTTAAAATTCTGAAGTGTCACCACTAAATTTTATGAACATTTAATAGAATATTCAGGTGAATTTCTGACATAACGAACCCACAGTATTGCGTGAATTCGAAATCCTAGCGGAAGAAATAATACGTTGTAATCATCATCATCGTGACATCTTCTTTCTAAATTTAAAATTCTGTAGCGTCTTCACTCAATTTTATGAACATTTAATAGAATACTGTGGATTCAGATGAATTTCTGACATAACAAACCCACAGTAGTGCGTGAATTCGAAATACTAGCGGAAGAAATAATACGTTGTAATCATCATCATCGTGACATCTTCTTCCTAAATTTAAAATTCTGTAGCGTCTCCACTCAATTTTATGAACATTTAATAGAATATTATGGATTCAGATGAATTTCTGACATAATGGAATCGGCTGGATTCAAACACTGAACATGAAATGAAATGAAATGAAATCACCCTCTCGTGGAGATCCAGCCCTTAAGCATATGAACTTTTCTCCACGAGGGGAAATATTTATTGAAAATTCATATTTTAGAATACAGATGTTGAATATTGCATTAGAGATTAAAATAAAATTAGTACAAAGTTAATTTTTATAATACTGGTTCAGATCACAACATTTCTTAATATTAAAAAATTGATATAAGAAAAAGTATAAAAGAAAGTAATTAGAAAATGTATGAAAATAATACTTAGTCATAACACAACTAGTAATTGTGCATGGTTCAATCAGTAAACTGAAATAGGAACAGTTTGAGTACAAAAATGGGATCAGTATGTGAACTATAATATACAAATTACAAAACCGAACTATATTCTATTAAAAAGTATTTATAAATGTAGGAAAAAAGATCATATATCCTTTTTAATAAAGGAGCAATGTTTATTCAGAATGTTGTAATTTTCTTTTAGTTTATGATAGTTTAAAGGATCAAACAGAGTTATATTAAGATTTTGTCTCGCTGTGACATTTTTATTGAAATTGAAAGTATGTCTCATTAGAGGACAATTACAATATATGTAATGTACAACCATTCCTGATTTTTTTTTTTTTTTTTTTTTTTGGCATATACATGTTGGGAGGAGCGTTTTCCTAAATTTAAATATGATGGGAAGCTACCGTGTCCACTAATGTAGTAAGCTATAACTGGTTTTTTGCAAATAAAGTTCAGATCCACTTTTCGTAAAATTTCATAAGTATCTCGGCCTTTTAATGAATATGAGCAATCTTGCTGCCAATCTATGACTGTTTTATTCATTATTATACAGTTACGTTTGAATGCCGCGTTTCTTCAGTTGGAATTGCTTTATTTACAGATTTATTATTACTTACCCATCATACGTAGTACAGAGTAAGTCTTGTAATCGTTTTAAAAACCGAAAAAAAATTGACGGATTTACACGTTTCAGACACTGTAGATTCCGTAAAACATATCTTTAGAAAACAAAAGTTTGCCGTCCGTCTGTGTGTCTGTATGCCTGTGTGTCTGTGTGTCTGTGTGTCTGTGTGTTAGTAAACGCTCTATCTCCCGAACAAATTGAGATAGAGACTTGAAATTTGGTATGTACTTAGTATGTAATAATGGGAAGAAGCTTATTGAATTTCAGTAACCTCGATTATCCGGAACTATTTTTTCGGACTCTCGAAATATTCGTTTTGATAAAAGGTATATAAAAATTTTCGAAATTGTTTATTTTAAGGAGAGAATATAAAAGACAATAAAAACATTAATTTTGCATAAAGTATGAAGTCTATCGAAAAATGAGTTGCCGAGATATTGTAATCCTATTTTCCACGCTCTTCGATTTTTCATGACCCTATATTTCATCCAAATTTCAATTCAAAGATCTATTCTAATTGGAAATGAGACGCTTAATGATACGCAATAAACCGTTAGTTAATAGGATTATTAGTTTTGGAGTTATAATGATTTTTCTTTTACGCAATTCAGTAATACAGCATTTAAAGTTTATGAAGTCATCAAGCTACGATTTTATTCGAATTGCAATGCATTTTATAAGTAGTTTACACATGTTTTATTTTAATATTTTATATTATGCATATCCATAATGGATAAGTATTACGGTGGCCCCCAACGACTAGTTTTTTAACATTATGAAAGTACTTGTTATTGTATTGCCCTGGTCGGCATATAACGAATAACATGTGTTTAAAATAACATTTTGGAACGAAACACGAAACCAATATAACAAGAACGAAAAATCATGCGTCAAGCATAGATTATGTAACAATTTCCAACACTTCCAAAATAATTTTACAAATCTTTACCCTAAGGTGAAAGATGATACCTAAGTAAACAATTTGGAAAGAGAGTGACATATTTAAAAATCCAATTTCAGGAGTTACCAACAGTATTCGGAAAAAATAACTGAAGTCTTTTGTATATTATATATACTACTCATATTATATATACTCAAATATATATACTTTTTGTATATATATTTGAAGAACCCTGTATATTATACATAGATTTGTATATATATTAAATAGAATGCTAAATTTTAGTTGAGTTAGGAAATTTAGTAGCACAGTTTAAAATTTCTCTTCTGGAATTTCTGAAAATAAACGGAAATGTACTCGAGAACTTTTCTGCTGTCCTGTATACGATCTATATAATTTATACACAAATAATAATAGACAAAAAATGTGTTAAATTTAAAAACGCGTTCCGCAACTAAAACAAAGCACTTCCAGCAATTATTATTAACAAGCATTACTTTAAGCGAATCATTTTGTGTGTCCCTGTAAATGAACGACGAACACAATATTCTATAGTAAACATCTTGTAATCCACTCTAGTGATATATATCCATTTCAATATGTTTGAGTAAAAAACATTATCCAAATAAACCGCAAGTGATTTTCCTTCATATACCGTAATGTAACGGAATTCTTTTGAGTGTCCGTGTAAAGGAACTATATGTGCTATGCACACCACATCCTATAGTAACCCTCTTGTAATACACTTCAGTGATATATATATATCAATGTAAATATGTTTGAAATTGTATAATATCATTAAAATAAACCGCAAGTGATTTTTCCCTCATATACCGTAATGTAACGCAATACTTTTGAGTGTCCCTGTAGAAAAACTATAAGTGCTACACACTTCATTTTCAATACCGGACATGCCATAATAAACCTCAATAACATATATCAACTGCATGGAAACCCGAATATATTTACGCGAGTACGAGCACGGATAGGCAGACAGATAGACAGACGGCAGACTAATAGACAAACCGAATTCAGAAACACTTTTCAACTATGTTGGAAAGTGTTAAAAACCAATTAAACTTAATACAAACATATTACTTCATTCTAAAATTTTATGTGACAACATATATTTGCATATTCTGAATAAGAAAAATCTGTATAAAAGCTTACGGGGAAAAAATTTAATCTTATCACAGTAAACAATTTAATGTGTCCCTTTCTAACACATTCCAATATAGTTAAAAGGTGTTTATGATTTGTGTTTTTTTGTCTGGTCGTCTGCCGTTTGTCCATACTCTAACCGTCGTAAACATATCCGTAGTGCCATGTAATAGATATACGTTATTTAGGTTTACTAGAGCATTTTTTTGTTTACTAGAGCAAAACGGAGTGTGTAGCATTTATATTTTGGTTTCAGGGACGCACAAAATAAATCCAATAGATTATGTTCTCTATTGAAAACAGAGTGTGTAGCATTTATATTTCGGAAACAGGGACGCACAAAATAAATGCAATAGATTATGTTCTCTATTGAAAACGGAATTTGTAACATTTATAGTTCGTTTACAGGGACACACAAAATAAATAAGATAGATTGTCTTCTCTATTGAAAACGGAATTTGTAACATTTATAGTTCGTTTACAGGGACACACAAAATAAATCCGATAGGTTATGTTCTCTATTGAAAACGGAATTTGTACATAACATCTATAGTTCGTTTATAGGGACACACGAAATAAATCCGATAGATTATGGTCTATGGAGAAAATATGTTTACAGTGTATTTTAATGATATTGGTATCACAATATAAACATAATACACTTGACACGTGTCACTGAGTAGCACTGTAAGGCGCTTTCTTTAGACTATGGAACGAGTGGTATTTATCAAAAATTTACAGGGACACACAAAATAACTCGGTTATAATATTATATATAAGCGATAACTGCTGAAAGTGCATCTCAGTTTTGGTATGTTTTTTAAGGCTTAACTAAATTTTGGTATATCACATTATATATCAAATGTGTATATTATATTCATCGTGTACAGGACTGTACAAAAAGGATAAGTGAGCATTGCTATTTATGCACTGAAAGAACACTTATATGTCCTTCATCTAGAACGAATAAGTAGTCATTTTCTAAATCCCTAAACTAGAAATATAGATTTCCGTGTTATGCAAATATGGTAAATAAATAAACTAAATAGACGAAATGATCGAGAATTTCTAGTCTATAGTTTTCTAGGTGATGAAACGATACATTATATTATGAATCGTTTGAATTGCGAGAAATTATCACTTGATTTCTGGAAAAAAAATTCATAAACTAGTTAACTTATAGTTAATAAAACTAACCTCTTGTGATTTATTTGCAGAGATTTTTAAATAAGTTTGATCACGATAATATAGGAAAACTCTCTTGAATTTGAGTAAGGGAGACTAGAATTCTCTAGCAAAGGGAACTAGAATTTATAAGGATGACATGGAACTATTTTTTCTAGAGCCACAATTTAGTTTCCAGATGCCAGTGGCAGAATTTCATATGTGGTTATAACTGTGTTATACATTTTACAACTGAACTTACTGTTTTATATTAAGATACTTATGTTAAGATCGTTTGTAGAATATAAATAAATTCACATACAGGGCAATGCAAAAGAAATTGTATATATTTCCATCTATGTTGCATTCTTCAAATAAGGTACTTGTACCCAATATGGACAGTGCTCTCAATATGGACACCCCTAATATCTTTAAAAGTAACAATTTTGATCGAGAGATGACACTACATGTCCGTGAAGAAAAGCAGTTGAAAAGATAATTAACCCTGGAAAGTGCAAAAAAGCGCGCTGTTCGCCATTTGGAAGGAAACTTGTTGTTTCGTGTTGTGCTGATCGTAATTACAGGTAAGTTTGAATTCTTATTAGATATGGTAAAATTACTTTAAACATTGAAAAGTGGAGTGTTTTAGAAAGCTGATAAAACATATTTTCGATTGCTATTGCATATATTGCTTTAAAATGTTTTCTTTGCTTATTTATTACAAGATTTCGTAAAACTACACCCGATTCCCAATATGGACACCTTATGTCCACATTGGAAGTACAGCAAGTGAATCTGCAGACAGATGCAATAAAGCTAAGCAAAACCAACTATATTATTTCAGAATATTTTGTAGTAACTAAGGTGCTTTGCATGGGTCTTCGAAGAGCCACAACCGAAAATGACCCCCCCCCCCTTCTAAAGTGCATGTTCTGAAGATATTTACTGTCCCCCCTCCACACCCCTGCAATACTTTATGACATATTTTTTATCCCCTCTCCTCTAAAATCCCATGAAAGAGTGGCTCTTCCATACAGCCTGTGTAGTAGATCAATAAGGAACCACCTGTCCCTAATATATACATGCATGTCCATAATAGGAACAGGTGATTCCTTATATGGACACTTGTAAATATTTTTTTGTTTTTATCATTTAAATTAAACAAGAATAATTACAAGGTCGATAATTCTAATAATGATAGTCAACAGTCCAGGAATAGTGGTCATATATTTCTGGAGGCCTATGACGTATACACGGGTGTGAATAAAATAAATTTTCCTTAGGGTGTCCATATTGGGTACAGGTACCTTAGTGTCTAAACCAGAGACGAATACTCTAGCTTATGAATTGCTTCGTCTCACCTGGTAAACAACTGGTAAACGCAATACAATTAAAACATATACATAAATAGAACAATAAACCTTTTAAAATAATTTTGCAGAAACATAATATTTTTGGATATTAAAGTATACAATCTGGGATTTATGTAGATGTAATTTAGATATGTTTGTGATTAATGATATTCAATATTACACTAAATGGTTGTTAGATAAAATATTCTCGCGAAAGTATTAGTTTGTTACTTAAAAATGCTAATTTAATATTTTACTAACTTTTGTATATCAATCAAAAATTGTAATTTTGACAAATATGTGTGGATGTTCAGTTTTTATTCCATTAATAACGAACTTAAAATGATTAAACTTTTTCTTCTATAACTTTCGTATTTAGATCTATTCGATTACCCAGGTTAATTGAAAAAAAATTACAAGTTATTTTTATGGTTTTCTGATAGGCAACTTTCTTTCCCAATCGCTAGCAATGTGCGAAAAAAAATCTAAAATCTAAAAAAAAAAAAAAAAAAAAAAAAAAAAATGTCGAATGGATTTGTTAAATTTCAAACGAACTACTAGAATAGATTTAATCGTAGAATTATTAACCCTATTCCAAAGGAAAATAACGGATGTACAGTTATTCAGTTGTCTTTATAACATACACAAGACACGACCCCCCCCCCCTCCTACTCAAGAAAAGCAATGTCGGGATTTATTTTCAGAATTTATCTGCGTTTTTTTTTTTTTTTTATTTGCTTGTACTAACCAGCCCACGATGTTCTTCTAATCTTTCGTTAAAGTTCTAAGATTTTTTTTTTGACGTAATTATATTTTTGTTATTTACATAAATAACAGTACTTTAAAATTTTGATTGCCAGTTGCTTCCACTGTTGATTTTTGGTTTTATTGTGTGGGCCAGATTGTCCTTGTAGATCATGTTTGCGTTTGGAAAGAAAGACAGAAAACATAATAATTTAATAAAGTTAGGTGAAAAATAGAATATGATTACAAATCTTTATATTTTCTTTATATATTTAATTTTGAAACACGGATTTAGAACATTCCAAATCCATAAAATTATATAATTGTTCATATCAATATTCAAGAAACTGTGAAGATCAAATTAACATAAAATTTCAGAGAGCAAAGCTAATTTCGTGATGTATACACGAAATTATTCATTTCAATATATTCCACAAAATAGAAGGACACGACAAATGTTTTTCCTTCTTTTTAAATAGATTCCGATGATGTATTTACGAGAAAAAAATAATATAATTCGATATCTTCAAAATATTTATAATTATTAATTCAATTTACTCTAATCTTGTCAAATTGTTTTCAATATTACACTAAATGGTTGTTAGATAAAATATTCCCGCGAAAGTATTAGTTTGTTACTTTAAAATGCTAATTTAATCTTTTACTAACTTTTGTATATCAATCAAAAATTGTAATTTTGACAAATATGTGTTGATGTTCAGTTTTTATTCCATTAATAATGAGCTTAAAATAATTAAACTTTTTCTTCTATAACTTTCATATTTAGATATATTCGATTACCCAGGTTAATTGAAAAAAAATTACAAGTTATTTTTATGGTTTTCTGATAGGCAACTTTCTTTCCCAATCGCTAGCAATGTGCGAAAAAAATCTTGTGACAAAATCAGTGCTTTTTTTGAGTTGCTTTATACTATTTTTTTTTTATTCTAAATTTTGTATTTGCCTATATTATTCACGTTTCTGCCAATAAATTTTAAAAGGAGCGAGTTAAATATATTCAAAATCAGAGAAAAAGCATTATAAAAACACCTGTAAAACTCCAATCACATTTACATATTCTAAAACTATTTTAATTACAGGTAATCTTATATATTTTTTTAATCGGATAATTCAACACTTGTAAACATTATTTTACCACATATAACAATAACAGAAACTTATTAAGTGAGTAAAATGGTCATATCGGTAAAACATGATATATTAAAAGAAGTGACTTAATCATTCTGCAGCATTTCAACAATCGAGTACTGAACTTCAATTTAGATACAGCCCCTAAAATATGTTCCTTATAAAGTAATTAATGTCTCTGAAACTAATGGTAGGAATTTCATGAAATTTGGTATCTAGGCATATTTTGAACTGCAGATTTAAAATATCTTGTCAAATTTGGGTCTGGCTATTGAAAAAACAAAGTTTGGGTGTTGTTTTATATGTAGATGGTTCCCTAAGTAAACTTTATATGCATCACTTAAAAGTAGACTTTATTTCCAATCGTTTGGTACCAGTAACTTTCTTTTACATTAATTTTTTGCAGAGTTAGTAGAGGGTGTTCAGTTTCTTTTTTCCACGATTGTACAATAGATCAGTTTCAACTGACGTCACAAACATTTATACACCAGGATGATTAACCCTTTCGGCCCTTGCGGTCACATATGTGTTCCTTACTTTTTAAAATGCTTTAAACTATAAATAACGTCTTGCAGATACATAAAAACCTCATATTCACATATGTGCATTCTATATCTTGAGTTTTTAGTGGACAAGTAGCGCCATCTAGCTTTGAAATAGTAAACCACAAGTAAAGGTGACAAAAGTTTTAATTTTTGGACTTTAAGAAAAAAATCAGTGCCGAAAGGGTTAAGAAAAATATTTTAAATAATTATATATCGAATATATATTTATTCTGTTTTCACTAATATATTGTAAATTTTATTGTTTAACGTTACAGATAGCAGACACATATGTGAGTGCGCCTATTCCACATTATTATTATTATTATTATTATTATTATTATTATTATTATTATTATTATTATTATTTAGAATCCCATAGCAACTCTCTTTTTTTGTTTTTTGATCGTTATAATTTGGCGAACAGATTGACGATAGTATTTTTTTTTTATCGAAAGTGGTCTACGAGATAATGGAAAAGTACTAAAAATTTAATAAAAACTTAAAAACTTAAAAACTTAAAAAAAAAATTAAAATTAAAGTTTCAAAACTGCATTTTTCTAATTTTCGCCATGAACTATACAAACTCCAAATCTTGTTTTTAGATAGTTCTTAAATAGAGATTAATCTTTATGCAATTAAATTATGCATGAATGTTTAAATAACTTAAGATTTTGATGATTTTAATAAAGTTTAAATAAATTAGCATTATTTATAAGAGACTTATTGGCATTTTAAGAGACATAAAACAAATAATAATAACAATTTACAAAACCCACAGACAATTAATTATTTCATGGGTTCATAATAGAGATGGACATTATTTAACATATTAAGATAAATAACAATGTTATTGCTTTATAGTTAATTATTTTATAACAGATTACCGGAAAGTCCCTGTTAAATTTGGAATGTATTACCTGCAAATTATTATATTTTCTTTTAAGGCCGAAAACCAATATTTTAGAAATACATATTCAAATTATAATAATATTAAAATTTCTGAAATTTGTTTTCCATCTTAATAAAAAGAAGCTTTAAAAATGTACTCTCAGATAAAAAAGTCCTATTTTGAACGCTTATGAAAGTGTGAAAAATAAAACCCTGATTAACCAACCGAAACCAGAATAAAAGATCTATCCTTCTATAAATCACAAATGCACGGAGGAAGGTATCTTCCTCCTTAACCCTTTCAGGGGCAAAGTGCTTTCAGTACTGAAATTTTGAAATAATGTATTTGGAAATTAGAAAAAGGCTATATTTCACATACGTATTAAATGGAAAAGATTTTAGCATTATTCTGGTGTCATTGTGCGTTTGGGAATTAAAATTAAGTGGTTTCATAAAAATACCATTGCCCCTGAAAGGGTTAAATGGCTAAAAAGTGCTATCGGCTGTCAGAAAATAACTAGACCTTAGAAGCTGAGAAGCTTTACTCACGAACAACCAATCGAAGTCCGATAGCGATAAAGCTTATTGTGACAATGGCGAAAACGGGAATGAAAACACCTGCTTAATGCTTATTTTATATCTCTCAGACGTCTGAAAGTGTTGCAGTTTCAAAGAACAGTATACAATTTGAGAGTTATTTTATTACAAGTAATCGTTATTGTTGATTTTAAACATATAACTGCTTTCGTTCAATACGAATAAAAGAGTCACTTAAGTGAAATAACTTTAAAAAATTGCAATTTGTTGTGAAGAGGCATACAGTTTCTTTGTAATCATTTGGCTCACTGAGGTTTTTTTTTAGAATGAAAAGGGTATTCTTTAGTAAAGGATTTGCGAGGGTAGGTTGATCAGGAGATTTTTAATGATCTCGCTGAGTTAGTGCGGCAGACATTTTTGGCCAGCGTAATTGGCAGTTGAAGGTGACGGCTGCGGTTTGTTTAATTTGTATGTTTAAAAGGATATTGCTATATACTCATGGAGGATTAACTGTTTCTCCCCCCTTTTTTTAAGATGCTAAAATTTTCTTTTTGGGACCATGTGCTTTTATTTTATTTATTTATTTATTTATTTATTTATTTTTTTGCTGCGATTTTAGAAAATGAGAGTTGAAAAATATTCTTTTTTCTGTGATTTTAATTTACTGAAAAAAAGGAAATAAAAAAAGAAAGAAAGAAAGAAAAGAAAATAGCATCGTATTATTAGTGCGGGAATTTAATTTTAATATAATTGTAATTAATTTGAAAATCCTGTGGAAAATTTGTTTCGGTGTATTTCATTTGATGAGAAATGTGTGATTTTAAATAATATTTCCAGTTTCTTCTGGGATTCGCTTTGGATATGCGTTGATAGATGGGATCGCAATAAAGTCGGAGAGCAAATATCATTTTTCTACAAATCATGTTGTTAAAAATGTGTTTATTTTTACACAGGGAATCTTTTCTTATCGTTTACCAATAGCTAATTTCTAAGCCACTAGTTTTAGAGGTATAGTTCTAATTTTTTTTAAGCCTCAAATTTTGTTTTGCATCATATAAAAATCAATTTACGGTGAAATTACTTTTTAAATAGTTAAGAAATTAAATTTTTATGCAATACCTGTGTCCTATAAGTTTTATTTAGAAATAGTTTATCCATGTTCTAACAAGTTAAATAGTAAAAATTTATTCTTCTATACCAAAACTTATCTAGTTATGTTACTTAGAATTTTATGAATTTTCAGTGTTTTAGTCACCAAAAATGGTAAATCGTGTTTTTAGAGCCAGAAAACGCTGAAAATGCATGAAATTCAAAGTATCATAGCTAGGTAAATTTTTGCAGCGCAAAAATTGAGTTTTAATCTTGTAAACTGATTTTAATGATGTGGATTCATCTAAGCGAAAAACCCCGTCTATACTTATTTCAAACATTCTATTTACAGGCCTTTTACTTAAAACGTCCGTTGCCACCATACATAGAGATTAGTTATACGTTACAAAAATAACAGGTTGTTGGAACCTGTTAACTATACAACATTGGAACAATGCAACCTGTTAACCAAAAGTAACTCTCTCTGCCTCTCTGCCATCCCTAGTTTATAAACAGGTTACAGAACACATTTATAATTAAGTAATTTAAATTGTAATTTTATTTTCTGTATAAAATAAAAGTGGAAACTTTTAAATTTATTATTTTTTAAACTGTAAGTAACATGAACAAATTTTATTTATTTATTTATTTATTTATTTATTTATTTATTTATTTAAGGTAGTATTTTATATTTTCCTAGAAAATACTTTAATTTTAGAAATCAAGTTTACAGCAAGACAAAATAAAATGGGAAGAAGCCAAATTTCTTCAGAAATTGGGAAAGAAAAAAAATCTGGAAAATGTACCTCTAAATGTTACTTATTGTATAATGAAATGTATTTTATCTAGCTTTATAAAACAAATATCAGATGCATTTACAAAACTTCCCACATTTTGTACGAATTTAATTTTTGTAAGAATTTAATTTAAACTCCATAAAATAAATATATCTTCCAAACCAATTATAGAATACATTAAATTCGAATATAAATAATAATAATAAATATTCCATCCAAACAAATTACTGAAAACATAAAAATCTATTTTTAAAATATCCATTTACAAAAATGTTTTTTTTTTTCTATATTTGTATTCTTCATGCCATTATAAATTATATAAGAAGTAAAGAGAAAAATAAATAAATAAATAAATAAAATAAGATTAAAAATTAAAAATTAAAAGAAATGCATAATCTGATAAGATTTATTAAAATTTTAAATTTTTCATCAATCTATGAAATATTTAATGACAGGATTGAATATTTGATTGCAGTTACTGTCATGTTGCCGTGAAATATACGAAAATTTCAACGGTTATATTTTGGACGCGGAACTCCCCGCCCACTACCGAACAATTTATTTATCATCCCACGAAATATAGGAAAATTTAAACATTTACATTTCAGCCCTGAAAAGAGAACCAAGAGCAAATCGCAGAACTCCCCGCCCACTACCAAACAATTTAGTTATGATTCCAGGAAATATACGAAAATTTCCCAACTCATACCGAATGAAAAGCGTACTTTTGTGCTATCGTCCAATAAATATACAAAAATTTCGATGGTTACATTTCGAGACGTGAAAGCAGAACCAAAATCTTATCCCGGAACTCCCCGCCCACTACCGAACAATTTAATTATCCCACAATTACAACACCAGTGGCGCTACTTTGCGGCATTTTATTACATGCAAGTTTCTTTGCATTATTACACCGCTTTGATATTTTTCCGAGTGAAACACATAAGTTTTAGTTATTCAATAATCAGCTATGTAATGCAATCTTTCGGAAAATAAAAGATTAGACAAATATTAAAACAGATTGAAAACTATTTAATTCACAACTAAGTACGACGATGTAAACACCTCTAAACAGATGGTTCTAACATATCTAGAAGTATAAACGACACAAAATAAAAATAAAACTTAAAAATTTAATCATGGGTTGTATTTTCATGCAGTATATTTCTTTATGAAATGTTTCAAATTTTATTGCTACCACCTTTTTTCAATTTCTTGCTTATATGAAACCATTATGAGTGATTCTTCAATCAGAGATTAAGGTATTATACTATAAATAATTTTACGCTCTATATACTAGTTTAACACGAGCGGCCCAAGCTTTAATACTGTATTTCAATAAATATACATATTTAGTACAAAATATCAGAAATATATTTCTAACAGATTTTATTATATTAAATTTTAAGAATTATATTTAATATTGCACAATGTTTACAAAATATTATTTCATGATTTCGTATACTAAAATAAAACTTAATCGTTCAACGATCGTTACACACTGACGTCAGAGATTGGGTAATAGGATGGGAAACTCCAGAGATGACTTCAAATACAATGTTACCAGCTATTAGAAAAATACTAAATAAAACATGCAAATAATATTTCTAATAATTAAATGTATTCTTTATAATTGAATTAATTTTCACCATTGCTGTCGTTTTGTTCTGCGCCGTCTTCAAATATTAAGTCCTCGTGTGTTACGTACACTCTAGATTTAGAAATGTGAAAAAAAAAGAAAATAATAATAAATCAAAATAAAAACCGCATTAGATTAAAGATTTAAAATTACACCACATTTAAAAAAATTAAAAATATGTATAAAAACCGCTCAACATACACCAGTATGAGTACCAGTACTGTGTACTTTAAGAAAAAATAAATTTATATTAGCTCCTTCTTGCTATACAATTTGTACTTGATATACACATTTTATAGTTGAATATGTTAAGACGTTAAAATTAGGGTAGTACGCATTTATACCCCCCTCTCTCCAACGTTCTGCGTGCCTGGATGCTGAGTTTACACGCACTAGGCAATTTCACTCCTGTTTTTGTTTTTGTACATTTTATAATGCTGAAATCACCCATCCCAAATAAACAGATGCCTCTATTCAACGGAAAAAAAAAAAAAAAAAAAAAAATCTTAGGAATATATTTTAGCTCTCGCAAATACAATATAATGAAATATACTATATAATAAAATAATTGCATTGTAATAAATAAACCCAAATCATACTGAATGAAAAGTAAACTTTTCTGCCATCGTATAGGTTTTAAAGAGTAACACTGTAGAAATGTTACACTCATACCAGGAATATTAAAATAATATTATGAACTGAAATAAAAATATGTTTTGTATTGATATCCAATTACTGTAGTTACTTTCAAACAACGAGTGAACGCCTATATGGCATTAAGTTTTCCTCGTTTCTCTTTTAGAGGAGCGGTTTCCAATTTGGGGTTTGTGAAAATCATGTCAGGAATGATGGAAATTACGAAAATGATTTAACTGAAAACACTTAAAGAAAGTTGATAACTTAGGATTATAAAGTTAGTCTCATGTGTAACTTCAATATGTTACACTCAAAATGAGGGTAAAAGCCCACTAGACTATCCATTGATAATTCTATGTCACTAGTTCCGCCCACTGTTGATCATATTGCATGATTACTTATATATTTTCCAAATCTTTGCTAAAACTATCAATGATCATTTTACAATGTTCTTTTCCCACGCCTTATTTATTCCCGCTTTAAATAATAATTACAAAACGCCTAAATTACGCCAGAGCTTCTGGTTTTAATGTTTTATTTTAAAACGTGTTGAAAAGCAGGCCTTTATTTTCATTTTCGAATAGGCGGAGTTATATCACTAACGTATACTAATTGGAAACTTCCTTCCTTTTAATGAATATTTAATTTGAAGTATTTACTTATTATTTGAATGATTTGGTTTATATTTGTAATGGATAACTGGTTGAAGTCTGGAACTCTTAAGAGTATTGCAATTGCGATTGAAATTCAACTTGATGAGAATCTGAGAGTAGCTGTTAATAGGCATGTTCTCATAACTAATAAATACTGAATAATAATACTTTATAATACTTTAAATAATACTGAAAACATCAGTGCTCCCTTAAAGATTAGAATATCTAAGAATGAATCATTCTTGAAATATGGATTTCGCATTCACGGGTGATGAAAATTTTAATAATATGTGTGGGAGGAGAGGGGTGGGTGGGTAGTTATGATAAATGGGGGTACTATGAAATGAGAAGCCTAAGCAAGGGGTACGTGAAAGAAAAAAGGTTGGGAAGCGCTGTTTTAGAGTACGATTCTGCAATGCAAGAATTAGAATTCACGTTGCACATTCCGGCTTTTCCTGAGAGAGTGGTCTATTAACCCCTTGGGGACGAGCGACACGTATACGTGTCGCATAAGATGCTCAGAATCCTCCATTATTCCCACCAGTCATTTTTTTTATTGAAGGCTTTGCCTTATTTAATTCTGGCATTTTTGCGATTTAACTAGGCGAAAATTTCTGTTTTGAAAAACCGGTAACACATTAAAAATTTTATAAAGGACGTTCGTCGCACAGGGGTTAATATTAAAGTCCACCACAGCTGTGGCACTCTAGTTCGTTTTATGCGGACGTGCATATGTATGTATTTATTGGAAATCTAACGATAAATTTAGACACAGTGTTCTCTAAAAAAAAAAAAAAAAATTAAATTCCTTTTAATAACACAAATGCTGGAGTACTACAGTATTGTAAATATAATTTATAGCGTTTCATCTCAATTTCAGGAACCCCCCCTATTAACATCATATTCATTAAGCATTTAATATTAATATGTCAGTATTTATTAATATTAATAATTAGTTTATATTTGTAATTCATTGTGACATACGGGGATCAATGTGTCTTAGATTTTCCATGTAGTATGGCAACACTATTTCAGATCAGAAATCTTTGTTTAATATTTTTTCTTCAGATCCAAAGTCTTCTTGCGATTAATTGCAAATTTGTAACATTTATCTGCAAAACAATAATTAGAAAAATTGAAGTAATAATTAAAATACTCTAGGATATGTCGGCAAAAAATGTAAGTGCAGTCCTCGAACTCATTTCTATAGTAGATTTTGGCTTTAGTTTTAGTAAATAACACTGCGCTATAAAACACAGGTACTTTAAATTGTTCGTGATACTACATAAAGCGAGTATTTACAGACACGTGAGCAGCATTCTTGTGAATTTAAAAATTTCTCTATGCTAAACGAGAAAAAATTACCAATGGTTTTATTTCAGATGTTTTTTCTTACAATGTATCTCATTAAACAGCCGTTTTGAAATAGTTCTATAACTGCGTTAAAATGTCAGTAAATGTTGATAACATCATAGTTAAATGCATGAAGCTTAAATATGCGACCAAAAATAAATAAATAAATAAATAAAAACTAATAATAATAATTATAATAATAATATAAATGGTCTTTCCTCCATGTCTTCATTTAATAGGAAATGTGATTAAAAATGGTAAAACATTTGAGACATTTTATTTTTAAAAAATTAAGAAATATACTTAATAATAAAATTAAGTAAATAACAACTTAATTAAAAAATTAATGATAAAATAGTTTAGAAATTTCGTTGTTGAAATATCTTTTGTTAGAATTTTTATTCACCATGCACATAAACATGACATACGCGCTTTTAAACATTTAAAACTTTTATAACATTTAAAACGTAAAGTAAGGTTTTTTTGCCATCTATTTAGCTACATTTTACGAGCAAGCCACGCCTTCAAGTTGTATTTATCCGTTATACATTAAATACTTAGCTTAGTACTATAAAACTTTAGCAGTAAGAAAATAGTGCAACAGTTGACAGCCTTGCATTAAAGGTTAGAACCATCTTTTATGTTTCTAATATTTTTTTTTATTATATACATTCAAGATTCTACTTTTTAACAGATAAACGTTACCAATCACAGGATATGTACATATAAATCTTGGAAACATGCAAGCATAATTTTATTAATGGAATACTATGAGCGTAAATTAACAGTCTAAGCTCATATTAACATTAACAGGTATGTTACACAGAAATATCTATGGTATCCGGGTCATTCTCCCAAAAGTGTGCATTTTCAATAAAAAATTTTCCCGTGAAAAAAATATTTTTTTCAAGACAAATGTTATCACTTTTAGAAACTTATCACTTACTGCAAGTAAAAATCAGCAATGGCTCAGCTACATTATATATATATATTTTTAAGAAACACATTTTTTTATTAATATCATTCATGGCGGTAAACTTTAACCTACAGTTATGTTTGTGTAGTGAGACAAAGCATAAAAAACTATTTATTCTATTAGATATATAACTAAGGAGCAATTCTATATAAGAATGCATAGTGAATTTAATTGGAATGAATATACAAAAAATTCATCTCCCATCTGGAGCTTCTTTTCATCACTCATCTTTTATGTGTTATTCAATTTTGTATGTATTTTAAGGGGTTATGTATTTTAAGGGGTAACAAAAATTCAAAAATCCTTAGGGTGACCACTTTGTAACTGCTATAATTGTATTAATGTAATTGTCTGCTATACATTGCTTTGTTGTCCGGTCTTCCCCTATGTATACAATGTTAATGTATGTTTTATTATTATTACATTTAAATACATTTAGGTAGAATTTATATTAATTTTTATATATTATTTAGCTTTTACGAACGAATTAATTGAATTTCCATACAAATCTATACTAAATCTGTGATCGGTTAACGAACAATTCGGTTAGCGAACATTGTCTCGGAACGGATTAAGTTCGTTAACTGATCACCCACTGTAATTATAAAAAATGTATGCACACAACACATTTAGTCTTCTTTTATTTTCAATAGAAAACATAAATTAATTAAAAAATGTTCATGTCAAATACTGAAAAAGGCTTTGTGACTGGAATTGTACACGTTTTTGGAGAATGAACCATCCATCGCCGCTAATTATATTGATAAATGCAATGATTCTTGTCAACCCTTTCTATATATATATATACTTATGTAGAAGCGGCTCGATTACAATTACTTTGCAAATGCCCGCTCTGGATAACGCACCCCCTCCCCTTCACCTGCAATATGTATACATATATATTTTTTGACAATAGTAAAGCAAAACTTAAAATAGTGAATGGCGTGGGTGCCGTAGGAATAAAGGGGCAATGTTTCGGAACCGATGAGCCTGTTGTCCACAGCCTAGTCCGCTTTTTAAAAATGTAGAATATGAACACGGAATAAGCTAAACTAAGAATTATTTGTAAGAATTTCCCAAACACAAAACATTTGTTAAACATAGTAACTTACAAAGTAATCAAAAATTTACAATTTATAAAAGAAAAAAAAATTCAACGATAAGTTTCTGCCAACATTTTTCAAAATGGATAATTGAAACAATCCATTATTTATTTCGTCAGGGTTATACCCTACCCCCCCCCCTCTCTACCGTTTAGGATATACTCGAGGCACATGAATGTAAAAAGTAAAACATAATTTAAAGTTGTCATTTGGGGGGTGGAGAGGGGATGAGGGCAGGATGCAGAGTCCCCTTCCTGGCAAAAAAGATTAGTCTTTCTGTCCGTTAGCGTTTTAATTATTCTAAAAAAGAATAAATTTAGCTAATTAAATTTGAAAACACTCGTAGGTGCAACGGCCTTCACGTGCTCACCCTTGCCAGCACCTATGCTAAGAGCACATGCATATACTATTTAGCACAAATATTTAAACCAGTAAATCGAATGTCATTGAATGTCGTGCATAAAATTTATATTTTTTTTCAAATGGTCAGTGGCATAACTTAAAATTAGTTTTTAAAGAGTTGTTTTCACTACTAGATTAGAATCTAGAAACAGTATTTTAAAAAATAATAATGCTTTTAAATTGATTCTTGAAAAATAAAAACATTTTACCGTTTTTCTGAAACTTAATTTTTTAATGCTTTATTTTTAATTTGTGGTTTACAAGCCAATGTCGTTAAAATGAATTTACTTTTATAGCATTCAAAGATATGTAGCAACATTGCAAAAGCAATATCATTTTTCGGACATTTCAATATATGCATGGACATTCAGCATATATGAAGAAGTTTGTATTATTGATTGAAAAGAAGGGACCGTTTTTAGCACCGCCCATTTATATTGTTAGTATCGAGATACATGCGATTGAAGTATCTGCCGTGAAATCTGCATTGTAAAATTTTACGCCATTTTAATTAAACAGTATTTTTATTAAAATATATGGATATTGCTATAGACACTGCATTTAACTAATAATAATTATTATTAAGTACATTAATTAATTATAATATGCTTATATGGCTAATTTATGTTCGTGTTAACTTATCAGTAATGCATAAATTTTTGAGGTACAATACATGCATTTTTATGATTTAAAATTAATAACAAATTATATATTTAACTTATTCCAAAGCAAAATTCAAAATATTAGCGTTGTTTAAACCCTTTTTATCAATTCTGTGCAAGTGGAATACGCGATTTTATAAGATAGCAAGCTTTTAAATGTTTTATGAGCTTTCCATTTCTTACAATGTTTTTAATTTCTTACCAGCCTTAAAATTTTTTACAAAATTTCTAGAAAACTTAATAATAAAATGTAATATTCGAATAAATATTTAATAAAAGAGCATCAAACGAATAAGTTGATTTTGATTTGAACAGAAGAAAAAGTATGAGTGAATTAGATGATAGTTCTATTAGGTACTAACTACTTCCACTCTACAAACAGAAAAAAAATCTACGCCCACTTTCTACTGAAATGATTTCATAAACGTATTTTACTCACTGATATGTGGTCTTTGTTATTCGTGATGGCCAAAAAATATAAGCAAGCTTCGACTCGTTATCAGCGTACTACATATAAAATTCCTTTAATATAAAATAGTAATGCTAATACGTAATTATAAATAGAATATACATGTCCTTATAAGATACAGAGAGTCGAACTATCGACTTCTTGTCAGTATATTTCCGCACAAGCATTTAGCCAAAGAGTGCAAAATTTTAGCCAAGGCGTTTTAGCGGAATGTAGGTAGCTGCAATTGCCATATATCGGCATCATATGAAATGAAACCATAATCAGTTAATGTTAAAGAATTATATTTCTTGTACTTTACAGATTAAATTAATTTATAGGGTTTTAAAATAAGTTGTAAATGCAAAAGCTGCATAATTATTATTTTTAATATATTAAAAAAAAAAAAAAAACATATATCTTATTAAACAAGTTGTAAATGCGAAATTTACATTAATTTTTTTAAATCTATTTAAAAGTATATATACCTTATTTTTATTTGTTTAAATCCAAATGTAAGTTTATATTATTATTATTATTATTAATATTTTAATGTGTGTAACACACGCTTATTTTTCAGGATTAATTTTAATAAATGGTGCCGTTTTTGGTTTTTTAAGATAAAAATCATATAATTTCTCTATTAAATTATTAGAAACTTAGGAATGGTTACGATAATTGTTTTGATTAAATTGTTCTATTTTTATAAAAATCATTTACATGCTCAAGTAAGATTTAGCCAGAAATATTGGATAACTAAAATTATTAATATTTTACTTTTCCCTCTCTTTTTTTTATTAAATGAAGCATAAATTCTGAATATTATTATGAAAAATTCTGGAAGGTTCTTTAAATTAAACATTTCTTGTTTCTTAACAAGATGCAAAAATGATGAATTAAACAAAATCTCGTCATTGTATTCAAAATAATATTTATAATATGTTCTTTCTGGGACTATCCTTAAAATTTTCATTTTATTTTTCAATTATTCCTTTAAAAATATTAATAGTAGTAATAATTTATTCTTTCTGTGACTACCCATAAAAATTTCACGGTGTTACATGTCATCATAAGCTAGATATCAAATAAAATTTCTTTAAAGTAAAATAATTATAATTATAATTATAATTAAAATAAACACTTCAGTATTAAGAGCTGTCATCCTGTAAAGCAAATCCCAAGCCTAAAGTGAGAAAGGAAATGGTTTTAATTTTTATTGTTATTTATTTATTTATTTATTTTTATAAATAAACAGCAAGGAAAATTATGCATGGTACATATATTGCAGTACACATACACACATCATTTTAAGCATATAGCTTGAGTATTCGGTTATAAAACATAATTCCTTTTTTTTAATTTTTTATTTTGTAGAAATTTTATAATTTTATTTCTGATTTACTATCTTACATTATCATATAATAAATTGGAAATTTTAAAGGACATCACAGACAAAACACCTTTTGATTCATAAAAAAAATTTCGCAAAATTTACGCTAAGATATTTGCGAATATATTTAGATATGGATTTCATTAACATTTTATGTTGTAAATATAAATTTTAATGTTATAGAAATCATTATTTATTACGTGTAGTTCATAATCCATAATTTTGTTTAGAATTTGCAGGATAATAAAAAATCTTATCCACAGAAGTGGTGTAGTTAAAATTTGGTGCGAAGATAACTGCATATTGAAGTTAGAAGGGCCAAGCAATGCAGCCGAATTGAACCCAATGGAAAAGGTTTGGGATCTGTGGAAGGATGAAGTTCATCTGGAGGAAATTAGAACGGCTGACTAGCTATGGAAATTTGTTTCTCATGCTTGGCAAACTATTAAAAGAGATACTGAGATTGTTAACAGCCTCATTGAATCAATGCCACGCAGATTGGAAAAAGTTCTTGATAAAAATGATTGCTATACATCATATTAGCAAATTCTACCCTCCCCTTTTTTATTTAATTAGAAAATGCGGCTTATTAGTGGGGGGGGGGGGGTGGATTGCCTTTCAATTTTTCGTGTACTAACCAGTCCACGATGTTCTACTCTTTTGTTAAAGTTCTATGATTTTCTTTTTCGACGTAATTATATTTTTGTTATTTAGATAAATATCAGTACTTTAAAATTTTGGTTGCCACTTGCTTCCACTGTTGATTTTTGGTTTTATTATTTGGGCCAGATTGTCCTTGTACATCGTGTTTGCGTTTGGAAAGAAAGACAGGAAACATAGTAATTTAATAAAGTTAGGTGAAAAATACAATATGATTATAAATCTTTGTATTTTCTTTATATCTTTAATTTTGAAACACGGATTTAGAACATTTCAAATCCATAAAATTTTATAATTGTTCATATCAATATTCAAGAAACTGTGAAGATCAAATTAACCTAAAATTTCAGAGAGGAAAGATAATTTCGTGATGTATATACGAAATTATTATTTCAAGGTATTCCACAAAATAGAAGGACACGTCTAATGTTTTTCTTCTTTATAAATAGATTCCGATAATGTATTTACAAGAAAAAATTTATATAATTCTTACATTAGATATCTTCAACACTTTGGTCAAAAAGAATTTACACCATTTAAACCTTTAATATATAAACATTATAATCACTGAGATATTTATAATTATTAATTCTATTTACTCTAATCTTGTTAAATTGTTTGCAATATTACACTAAACGGTTGTTTCCCGCGAAAGTATTAGTTTGTTACTTAAAAATGCTAATTTAAACTTTTATTAACTTTTGTATATCAATCAAAATTTGTAATTTTTACAAATATATATATGGATGTTCAGTTTTTATTCCATTAATAACGAACTTAAAATAATTAAGCTTTTTCTTCTATAACTTTCGTATTTAGATCTAATCGATTACCCAGGCTCATTGAAAAAAAAATTAAAAGTTATTTTTATAGTTTTCTGATTGGCAAGTTTCTCAATCGCTAGCAGAGTGCAAAAAAATCTAAAATAAAAAAAAAATAAATGTCGAATGACAAGTTTTCTTGCCAAGAGATATTAATGAGTTAATTCTTAAATTTCAAATGAACTACCAGAATATATTTAATCATAGAATTATTAACCCTATTCCAAAGGAGAATAACGGATGTAAAGTTATTCACATGTCTTTATAACATAGATTTAGTTTTAGTTCTTCAAATAAATCGGACTATAAATCCTGCGAACATATCTCAAAACAAGGCACGCCCCCCCCCACTCCCCCACCCCTTACTCAAAACAAGTACGAAAAATCCTGCGTCAAGCATAGATTATGAAACACTTTCCAACACAGTCAGAAAACTGTAACGAAACTTCACCGTTAAGGAGAAAGAAGATATGTATGTAAACACTTTAGAAAACACATAACACCACAGTTTTCGCACTTATTTATCACTCACAGACTGTAAATATCGCACATGTACTGTAACCAATATATTTTGTGTGTCCCTGTAAATAAACGCAATGCACACAAGAGAGAAATTTATAGTGCACCTGAGTAATGCATATAATTTTCATTATGTTTGAAATGGTGAAATATCACTACATTACACTGCAGACGATTTTTCCCCATATATCGATGTGTAAAAGAATTCTTTTGTTTGACCCTGTAAATGAATACTAAATTCTTTGCACCCCATATTCTGCAAAAAGCATGTTTTAATGCGCTTCATAGTTATACATAAATTTCATTATGTTTTAAATGACGTAGCGTCATCAAAATGCGCTTGAACCGATTATTCCCCATTGACTGTAATGTAACAGAATACTTTTGACTGTCCCTGTAAAAAAACTATAATTGCTACACACTTCTGTTGAAATAAGGAACATGCTATAGTAAACGACAACAACATACAAAAATTTCAGGGCAGTCGAAGCATATTTACGGGCACGGACAGACGGCAGACGGACGACGGCAGACAGACAGACGGCAGACGATCAAACGGCAGACGGACAGACGGCAGACAAACCAAAGTCATAAACACTTTTGAACTTGGTGGAAAGTGTTAAAAAGCAATGTTGGGATTTATTTTCAGACTAAAAAGCAATTTATCTGCGGTTTTTTTTTCATTGATTCCTTACGCTGCTTTATACTATTTTTTTTATTCTAAATTTTCTATTTGCAATATTACTGACGTTTCTGCAAATAAATTTTAAAAAGAGCGACTTAAATATATTCAAAATCTGAGAAAAAGCATTATAAAAATACCTCTAAAATTCCAATTACATTTACATATTCTAAAACTATTTTAATTAGAGATAATCTTGTATTTTGTAAAATCGGATAATTCAACACTTGTAAACATTATTTTACCGCATATAACAATAACCGAAACTTATTAAGTGAGTAAAATGGTCATATCGGTAAAACATAATACATGAAAAGAAGTGACTTAATCAATCTGCTGCAGCATTTCAACAATCGAGTACTGAACTTCAATTTGGATACAGCCCCTAAAATATGTTCATTTTAAAGTAACTAATATCTCTGAAACCAATGGTAGGAATTTCATGAAATTTGGTATCTAGGCATAGTTTGAACTGTAGATTTAAAATATCTTGTCAAATTTGGGTCTTGCTAGAGTTGAAAAAAAAACGGTTTATTTCCAATAGACCCGGTTTATTCCCAGGTTTATTTATTGCCAAAGGACCTGGTTTATTTCCAAAAAACCAAGTTTATTCCCAAAAACCCCGGTTTATTTCCAGGTTTAAACCGGGTTTTTTTCTAGCCTGTGCAACTCTAGGTCTTGCTATTGAAAAAAACAAAGTTTGGGGGCGTTTTTATATGTAGATGGCCCCTAAGCAAATTTTATATACATTACTTAAAAGTAGACTTTGTTTCCAATTGTTTGGTACCAATAACTTTCTTCTACAATAATTTGTTGCAGAGTTAGTAGGGGGTGTTCAGTTTCTTTTTTCTACGACTTTACACTGCAAATGCTTGTAGAATAAAAACAGGTAATGAAATTGTTTATTTGAAAAAGTCCAAGATATTTTTTTGTTTGTATGATGATAAACGTTTTTTTTTTCTCCAATATTAGACCATTTTTTAGTGTTATCAATATTGTAGGTGTAGCCTCTTCTTGCTGCTCAAAGTATTGAATAGTTCTTTCAATAGAACTTAGATCTTTAGAATGCGTAATTTTTTTTCTGGTTAACATTGCTTTCATCATCACTGCTCTCTTGTTCGCGATTTTCAACCATATCTGTAATCATGTCACCTGCACTTTCTTTCTGTTCGTCTGCATTCATCCACTCAGCAATGTCTTTTTCAGTAAGGGTTTCAGAAACAGGAAGTGTTTGCGCTAAGCTCAATAAAGACTTGTCATCATATGCTTCATTTTCATCATTTGATTGCCTGCCAGCAAAATTTCTCGCCACGATAATCCAATATACAGCATCCTTTAGTGTAATCTCTTTCAGACATTCTGTAACTGTTCGTTCTTCGAGATCTTCAATCAGTTTTCCTAACAGCTTTTTTCTGTAATACCTTTTCAAATTCTCAAGAACACCTTGATTTAATGGCTGTATCAGTGAAGTGACATTTGGGGGCAAAAAATATACTTTGATATCTCCACTTGCTAGTTGCTCCTCACCCAGATGGCATGAGGCATTGTTTAAAAGCGGGAGGGCTTTTCTTTCTAACTTGCTTTTCTTTAAAAAAAATTCCACTTTAAAGTCAAATTGTTAATAAAACCATTCCTTAAAAAGTTCAACAGTCATCCACGCACTTTTCTGATTTCTGTAATATACAGGAAGACTCGAGATGTTGATGTTTTTGAATCCCCTTGTTTTGTTTTTTACTTTCCGATGATCATGGGTTGAAATTTCAAGGTACCGGACGCATTACAACAACTTAAAACAGTTATCTTTTCCTTTCTTCTCTTATATCCGGAAGATGATGACTCTTCTTTTGCAGCTAACGTTTTTGATGGTAGAATACGAAAATTTAATCCTGTTTCATAACAATTAAACAGTTGATCTTTACACAATTTTCTTTCCTCGATAAATTTATGAAAATTTTCTACGAATTTTACAACTGCTTCAGAATTTTCAGATAGCATTTCACCAGTTATGTTGAGTTGGCGAAATCCGTATCGTTTTTTCCATCGATCGAGCCATCCAACATTTGCAGTGAAGGGTTCATTATCATAAAATTTCTTGTGAAAATCCAGAGCTTTCGACTTCAACATCGGTCCTGAAACTGGACTTCTCTTTTCCCGTAATTGGGTGAACCACAGAAATAAACCTTCAGAGATTTTTTCAAATTCGCTGTGCTTCATTGTCTTTCTAGCTTTCTTACAGTTTGTTTTATACGCAAAAAACTCTTCAATGTGAACTCTATTTCTTTTCTAGTCACCAACAGTAACTTCTCCAACAACACTCAGATCGAGCGCAACACTTTTAATAGATTGTCCTTTATCCAACTTCTTTAAAGCATCAATTTTTGTTTTTATCGAAACAACGTTTCTCTTCCGTTTTTTGTCTTTTGTATTCATTTTTCTAGTTAAATTTTGCAATAAAAATATTTTCTAGTATGCACGAAATCAAATGCAAACAAAATATGGCAATGTGTCTAACTGTCTGTTGCAACGAGGAACCCACATATATCTTTTTTCACTCATGCGCGCATGCTCAGATCTATCAAGATCAGTTTTGGTAGAAGGATAACACTTTTTTCTATCTGGAATAGGTAAATAACTAATCTGAAATCCTTGAAAGAATGCATGCGCCTTCTCCCACGCTTCTTTAATTGTGGAAAAGATAAGAGATCCCTTCTTACACCTACATTTCTTCTAATTCCCAATTCCATATGAGACTGCTCTGCGCGTCCTTGGAATTCCGTCAATTACTCAATACAAACCCGCTTGTTTAGTACTGATACTCCTCTGTACTCGGTACATTTTTAACACATTGACAGACAGTAGGAACAAGTGAAGTTCGAAAATTGACACCATATGTTTTTGTAATTTTTAGAATATTAGAAGTATAGTTTTACTCTTTCTGCTTAAATAAACTTAATTTTGATTAATTCAGCACCTTTAATTAGGTTGCACTACTCCCTTCACAACCACGTCAGGATGGCTAGTGGCCAGGGAAAAATACAGTAAAAAAAGTGATAAACACCAGTATATTCTTATAGAAAAATTTATGTTGATTATTCCATCAAATAATTAATTTGAATTTTTCTATAAGAATATACTGGTAATTGCCATTTCTTTTACTGTATTTTCCCCTGACCACTAGCCACCCTGCACGTGCATACTGAAGCTGCAACTCGTATAACAGGTGGTAAACGAACTTCAACCTAAAAAATTGTTTCCAAAACATGACACTGGGTACTTGTACTACTTGTACTACTTGTACGCCGGTAAATGCACATTTGTGCTCCTATAGCCGTATGCCTAAAAACGACCGTTTTTCGTTTTGGGCGGCTATAGCCGTCATGCCACATTGTAAACTTCGCTTTGGCGGCTATAGCCGCAAGTGTCCGTCAACTTGTTAAATTGAAAGAGAGATAATGTACGAGTACACCACTGGTTGAATTTAACCTTTAGGATAAGAAACTGTCATTGTCAGCGAAGTGTAAGCTGGAGGTGAAAGAAAAGTCCCAAAATTCTGATTTTCTAGTCAAAATAAGAAAAGGGATTTTTTTTTTTTTTTTTGTGACTTGGTTAAACCGAAACTCGGATAAGCAGGACTCGGATAAACGCGACTCTACTGTATTGACAACATGAACATAATTTCTGTTAATAAAATCTTCTTGTAAGTGTATATTTCAGATGTAACTGATTTTGAAGTTAGTTTTTTATCCTATATAGGAATTAATCTTTTCCACTTTTATATCAGAGATTCATCCTTTGGTATGCGAAATATGGATAGTTTCTAGTTTGCTGTCTTGTGTCGAGTACTGCAATCAGGCACAAAAGAATGCGTATCACGTTTTTTGGCCATGATCAATATCATTCATATTTTCAAAGCTTATGAAATCACTATTCACGTCAGAGGATATAGGGTATAATTTAATTATTTAACCCCTTGGAGGGCAAGCACGTGGCGTAAAAATGCTAAATTTTGCGATGTTTTGACACCAGTAATTTTAAATAATGAATTTTTACCTTCCCAATCTGCAAAAAACTATAATAAATATTTTTATTTAATAATACTGGTGGCAAAGTTATATATTAAAAAGTGGTATATATTATATACCGGTGTGCCCCTCAAGGGGTTAAAATATTTTCTACCAGCTAAAACATTTTCTCAGTTTAATTCTTATACAATGTTTGCGTTTAAAAGAGCTAGCAGACAGTGGCGTAGCCAGAGAGGGGGTCCAAATGCTCTGGAAACCAGTAATATTATAAAGTTTTCTTCGCCTTCTATATCGCAGAAAATTCTTCGATTAGATAAGGCAAAAATATTTTTATAAAATTAGTGGTATCCAAACCATCTGGACCTCCACGCTGTCTACGCCACTACGAGAACATGTCGCTGCGATCGACCCGTTATCTTTTCAGCATCGTTCTACATTTATCGGATTCAATTTTTTAGTACTATTTTGTAGCCGTTTTCCACACTTTGTATTCTAGACGCTGTAACCAAACTGACAACCCGGGAAATCTGACTTTGTATACATGTTTTCAAAAATCACATTTTTTTTCTATAACAGGTATATTAAATGATACTCTTTGCGGCATATTTCTACAGCATTTGCAATAGAATTTATGATAATATTATTCTTTGAAAATACTGGTAGAATAAATGTGATCACACCACCCAACGGTTTCTAATTAATTTAATTTGTTTCTTCATTTATAAGTAAATTAAATGCATGCGCTTGCATCTGTTTTCAGCAAACATAAGCTGTTTATATTACCTAACATACTTTTAATAAAATAAAATTTTAGTTTATTATTTAGACACTAATAAAAATTATCACAAATTTCATTTGAGCAGTGTATTAAATATTTATTGAAGAATTAAACCTATTATAATTATAATTTGAAACGAATTAATTTTATACATCTCTAAATATTAATAGTTTTCATGAAAACTGCAGATGAATTACACGGTATGAAAGCAAGCAATATAGGCTTTTAATGGAATTAAAGCAGCAGTTTATACATTAATCTTATACCTTTGGTATTTGCTTTTATTTTGTTGGTGAAGATTAATTTGTTACACTCAGAAAAAGAAACTGATTAAAACTACAAAACATATTTTTTTAGTACATTTTGTTGTTTTAGCAAAATTGGAGTAAAATTGAACCATTTTACTTCAATTAACAAAACATTTTTGCTGACGATACAAAAAATTTTTTTTGGAATTGCAAAAAAAAAAAAATTTTGTTGATTCAAACAAAATTTTTATTGACCCATATTTAAACAAAAATTTTGTTTAAATATAGGTCAATGGAAATTTTCTTTGAATCAACAAAAAAAAAATTTTCTGAGTAATTTATATTTTTCAATATTAGACGTTTAGCACATTTTTTGGAAAGTCATACATACTTACTTTGTGCAATGAAATTTACTTTTTATTACATTTGATGGAGGATTGCGTTGAGATCTATAAACTATTAGGCGGTTTGTCTTGAATGATCCCTATATTTTTTATTCACAGAAATACATACAAGACGTTGACAAATTACATAAATCTTGTTCTTGACTTGGACGGGATAGACAGTAGACACAAGGAAATAGACAGCAGTGAAGACACACACACAATGACATCCATGCCTTACCAGGATTTGAACCCGAGCCCTCACCGTGGCGGTCGCCTCCGCTACCAACCACGCTGCTGGGCCGGTATTTTTATTATTTTCTACATGGTTTCACCAGATTATTTTGATCTAAAGAAAGTTAAACAATGTTATATATAAGGCGTTATATCTTACGTAGTTTGACTTAATTGGATTCACAACGTTATATGTTGTATTATATATTTGCAATTTTGTCTAATCTTACGTATGTTTACTAAAGGTATAAGATGCTACATATTATTTATAAGTTTTATGGTTCTATGTCAATATGATTTCTTTTAGTTTTAAGTAAAGTATATGTTACGAAAAAATTCATGCATATTTAATAAAAAAGCATTAAATATTTCTAGAAATTTTTCTTAAGATTTTAATGGGTTTAAAGGAGCACTTTATATATTAATCTTATACCTTTGGTATTTGCTTTTATTTTGTTGATGAAGATTAATTTGTTACGCGAGCAGCATGAAAACGAGCATTTCTGAGTAATTTATATTTTTTCAATATTAGATGTTTAGCACATTTGTAGGAAAGTCATACATACTTACTTTGTGCAATGAAATTTATTTATTATTATTTTTTACATGATTTCACCAGATTATTTTGATCTAAAGAAAGTTTAACAATGTTATATATAAGGCGATATATTTTACGTAGTTTGACTTAATTGGATTCACAACGTTGTATGTAGTATTATATATTCGCCATTTTGTCTAATCTTACGTATGTTTACTAAAGGTATAACATGCTACACATTATTTATAAGTTTTAAGGTTCTATGTCAAGATGATTTCTTTTAGTTTTAAGTAAAGTATATGCTATAAACACTGCAAATAGAGGCGTCTTAAATTCAGACACATATGTGTCTGAAAAAGCAATTCAGACACTTAAGTGTCTGAATTTGAAAATTCAGTTAAATTCAGACATCAGAAATGTCTGAATTTAAGACACGTAAGTAGCTTACTGTGACCTGGGTATAAAAGAACTGAGGAAAATGTCTGAATAATGACGATATGTCTGAAAGTAAGACATATAAAAGTGACACAGAATTCAGACACTTAAGTGTCTGAATTCTGAATTTACTACAAATGTGTGATATGCGTGGTGACTGTGATACAATCTTGCCCCTGTATATGCCAGCAATATCAAATAATGTTTCGGAACAGAATAATGTTGCTTTAAATAGTTGCCTTAAATGTTTTAGTTGCTAAAAGGTGCAAAATTAAAATATTATAAAAAGTAAAATAAGTTTTATTAGACTGTTGACATGTTTCAGCTCTATCTGAGTCATTATCACACAAATAAGAATATTTTATAATTCACGATCTATGAAGTTATTCGTTACGCTATCATTTAATTTTCACGTACTTTTTACGTTATGCACGTTATTTATTTTCTATTTTTTACTTGGATGTTTATCTCCATGTTTGTAACCATAGGATTACTCGAGTCACAATTTTGATAGATTAAATGATAACGATAAAATGTTAACGTTAAAATAATAACGTTAAACGCAAATTTGGTAAGTTAAGATGATGCATTGTTATATATTGTATTTTTACATGTTACAACTTCTATGATTTTCCTTATAATGGATTGATAGTATAGATTGAAGGGGAAAAATTATTTTACTTTCACTGAAATTTATTTGGATGCTTTCTTCTTGATATTATCTGACCAGGGCTGTAGTTTTTCTATAATACTTAATATCAGGTATATTGTCTTTTTTTTCTGTAAAAACTTATTTTACTGTTTATAATCTTTTTATTTTACGTTTTTTAGCAAATAAAAGAAGTATATAATTACAAGGTGTTATAATTTGTTATATTTTTAATCACTTAATTTATACTATTTGAATTGAAAATATGTATAATTCATATATCCTCCACCCACATAAATAATAAAATTTAACCATCATTTTAACCATCATTTCAAATTCACCAAATCTTTCAAAAAATTTCAAATTTCTCAGGAATATGAAGTTTGAAGTTTGAAGGGGGGGGGAGGGGGGCTTTGAGACCTATAGCGGCATGGCTGTCGTCTCGAGTGGTCCATCATCTCAGGAATATATGAATCAATTTTATAAAAATATCAACACGCTGCCGACTCATCTCATTACATCAATTTAACCGCACTTTCACATGTCCTGATGGCTTGATTGGTTAAGGCGTTAGTCTCGTAAGCAGAAGGACCCGAGGTCGAGACCAATCGTGGGTAGAATGGGAGTCTCGAATTATTCTCCCGTAATCGAAAATAATACAATAGATCGCAGCACTTCACATTTTTTGCAATTTTTTTTTTACAATCTCTTTGCCCGGGTAAAAAAAAATGGCGCTATTTCAGACACTTCAAATGTCTGAAAATAAGACACTTACAAATGTCTTAAAATTTTAAGGCATTTCAAAGTGTCTCTTTTTGAACCATCCGTTTCATGTCTGATTTGCAGACATTTCCGTTTACAGTGACAAAATCATGCATATTAATCAACAAAGCATTAAATTTTTCTTAGATTTTTGTCATGTGCAATAAATTTTGTTATTGTATTACAAATAAACTTGAGGATTCTATTAAAGTTCTACTATAGTACGTTAATGATAACATTGCCAAATACCTTGTAAAAGTGCTAGAGATGAAACAAGAAAAGAAAATTACAAACAAACAGAAATGGTACGGGAAATACATTATATATTTAAAAGAATATTCTTTTAGTTGCTAGTAGTAATTCCACCTTAATTAACAAACAAATTTGTCTAAATTTGCATAACGTATCATGTGTGGACTTATCTTATTGTCTTATCTTAAACTGGTTGATCTTCTAATGCAGATCTTGCGTTTTAAACACTTAATCATATAATTCTCTGAGCTGCAACAGTGTATGAAATTTTATTATACTAAAATTTTCAGATATTATAATTTGGATTCTCAATAAAATATTTTGTATAAATATTTATACATATTTGCAGTACAAATTATTAAAAACTATCATAGAATACAAAAAATGGAAAACGTAAAGCCTTTACATGGTTTAAATTTTCCCGAAAAATTTATAAAAAATGGTCTTTTTTTTTTTTTTTTTTTGTTATTTACCTGTTATAAAATGAAAATAATGATTTTCACATCTGGCAACAGTTATATTATCCCAGAATTTACTCTGTGAACAGTGGTATCATCAGAGAAACCATATTGAATGTTCTTTTTGCAGAAACAAGCATGGTTAACCCCTTGGGGACGAGCAACACGTATACGTGACGCATAAGATGTTCAGAATCCTCGATTATTCCCACCAGTTACTTTTTATTGTAAGCTTTGCCTTATTTAATGATAGCATTTTTGCGGTTCAATTAAGCAATAATTTCTGTTTTGAAAAACCAGTAGCAAAACATTAAGTATCTGTAAAGGACGCTCGTCGCGAAGGGGTTAAGTAAGCATTCGGGATTTCCATCTGTATGTTGGTAAGTATTTTTATTGGTTGTCATTACCGTGTCTCTTTTATTTGCCTTTATTTTGTAATGAAATATCAATCAATGATTAAGACATATTTCTATTGAGTTTTTAAATCTATATTTAAAAGCAATTGATTTTTGTGTATATAGTTATGATAGTAGATCAGCTAACCCTACTTTTTGACTGAAGTGTCGTTCTACTGTCTCTCATTGTCATTACACTGTCTACTTGATATTAAATTTAAAAAAAAATTGTGCGTTTAACATTGTAAAAGATTTTTGCTAGCAGCATTTTATTACTTAGTACTAAATACAACAGACCATAATTTTAAGTTAGAAAAAAAATATTAATTTTAAAATATATATAACGTTTAAATTGTTCTGATAAGAGAAAATGGCCCGTCACATACCTCTAAAATTAACGATTTAGAAATTAGCTATAGGACAGCAATAAGATAGAAAACCCTGTATATATAAATTGAATGGATATTAAATTATATTACGTGTTTTTGTAAAGCTTCAAATTCTTCTGTGACAAAAAAGATATATTGAATACCCAGAAGAACGCAGTCATCTTTCTTTCTTTATTTAAAAATATATATATGACGTTCAAATTGTTCTGTTAACAGAAAATGGCCCGTCACATACCTCTAAAATTAACAATTCAGAAATTAGATATTGAACAGCAGTAAGATGGGAAACACTGTACATATAAAGTGAATGGGTATCAAATAATAGTACGTGTTTTTGTAAAGCTTCAAATTATTAATGAGACAAAAAAAATTATATTGAATACCCAGAATAACGAAGTCATCTTTGTTTATTAATTTTAAAAAATATGTAACGTACAAACTGTTCTGTTAAGAGAAAATGGCCCGTCACATACCTTTAAAATTAACGATTAAAAATTAGCTATTGAACAGCAATAAGATGGGAAACCCTGTATATGTAAATTGAATGGATATCAAATAATATTACGTGTTTTCAAATTGTTCTGTTAACAGAAAATGGCCCGTCACATACCTTTAAAATTAACGATTAAAAATTAGCTATTGAACAGCAATAAGATGGGAAACCCTGTACATATAAATTGAATGGATATCAAATAATATTACGTGTTTTTGTAAAGCTTCAAATTCTTATATGACAAAAAGATTATATTGAATACCAAGAAGTACGGAGTCATCTTTGTTTATTAATTTAAAAAATATATATGACGTACAAATTGTTCAGTTAACAGAAAATGGCCCGTCACATACTTCTAAAATTAACTATTCAGAAATTAAATATTGAACAGCAATACGATAGGAAACCCTGTACATATAAAATGAATGGATATCAATTAATAGTACGTGTTTTTGTAAGGCTTCAAAATATTAATGAGACAAAAAAAATTATATTGAATATCCAGAATAACCGAATCATCTGTTTATTAATTTTTAAAATATATATAACATAAAAACTGTTCTGTTAAAAGAAAATGGCCCGTCACATTCCTCTAAAATTAACGATTTAGAAATTAGCTATTGAACAGCAATACGATGATAAACCCTGTATATATAAATCGAATGGATATCAAATAATATTACGTGTTTTTGTAAAGCTTCCAATTCTTATGTAACAAAAAATATTATATTGAATACCCAGAAGTATGGAGTCATCTTTGTTTATTAATTTTAAAATATATATAACGTACAAATTGTTCTGTTAAGAGAAAATGGCTCGTCACATACCTCTAAAATTAACGATTTAGAAATTATCTATTAAACAGCAATAAGATGGGAAACCATGTATATATAAATTGAATGGATATCAAATAATATTACGTGTTTTTGTAAAGCTTCAAATTCTTATGTGACAAAAAAGATTATATTGAATACCCAGAAGAACGGAGTCATCTTTGTTTATTAAAGATAAAAAACACCAACGACGTTCTTCCAATAAATATTAAAGCTGCTGAGAAATCCTGTTAAAAAGAGATGTACAAATGATATCAAATAAAAACAAAGTGAGAAGATCTTATAAAACATGTCTAAAAAATAGCTAAATTCGCTGGAATCCTCAGTACAAAGGCTTCCTTCCTTGTTGTTTACCGATCCCCAACAGATAAACACAGTTCTCTTTAAAAATACAACCAAATCCTGTAAAATGTACTTAAATGAGATAATCTGCTAACATAATCAGTTGATTAATGAAACATGAATAGTTTATAATGCCGATCAAACATATAATGTGTGTTTATTGTGCATGTATATCTATATTTACCTCTCTCTAATTATACACTATATTACTAAAAATCGCCGGACACTTTTGATTTTTGACGCTTTATTGAATATTTAAAGAAATACTTGGCAAAATATCTTAGAACTTTCAGAATATAAAGAAGATGTAGAATAGTTTATAATGCGGATAATGCATCTAATGTGTGTTTATTGTGCATATATATCTACATTTACCTCTCTCTAATTATACACTATATTACCAAAAATCACCGGACACTTTTGATTTTTGATGCTTTATCGAATATTTAAAGAAATACTTGGCAAATTATCTTAGAACTTTCAGAATATAAAGAAGATGTAGAATAGTTTATAATGCCGATCAAGCATCTAATGTGTGCTTATTGTGCATGTATATCTACATTTACCTCTCTCTAATTATACACTATATTATCAAAAATCACCGGAAACTTTTGATTTTTGACGCTTTATTGAATATTTAAAGAAGTACTTGGTAAATTATCTTAGAACTTTCAGAATATAAAGAAGATGTAGAATAGTTTATAATGCCGATAAAGCATCTAATGTGTGTTTATTGTGCATGTATAATAGATAGCATGTATCGTAGAGGTACATTTACCTCTCTCTAATTATACACTATATTACCAAAAATCACCGGACACTTTTGATTTTTGACACTTTATCGAATATTTAAAGAAATACTTGACAAATTATCTTAGAACTTTCAGAATATAAAGAAGATGTAGAATAGTTTATAATGCCGATAAAGCATCTAATGTGTGTTTATTGTGCATGTATATCTACATTTACTTCTCTCTAATTATACACTATATAACCAAAAATCACCGGACACTTTTGATTTTTGACACTTTATCGAATATTTAAAGAAATACTTGACAAATTATCTTAGAACTTTCAGAATATAAAGAAGATGTAGAATAGTTTATAATGCCGATAAAGCATGCAATGTGTGTTTATTGTGCATGTATATCTACATTTACCTCTCTCTAATTATACACTATATTACCAAAAATCACCGGACACTTTTGATTTTTGACACTTTATCGAATATTTAAAGAAATACTTGGCAAATTACCTTAGAAATTTCAGAATATAAAGAAGATGTTTGACCTCATGTTTTTAGACGGAGATTTGATTACGAGGTCAAGATTAGCGAAAACATAAATAATATTTGGTATCACCCTGTAAAATAAAATGCGTAAAGTTGTAACAGAAAACGGTATTAATCACATAGCGATTATAATCAACTAATAATTAATATTAGAATTTTATCAAAATTATCAAAAATTATTAATGAATTAAGAGCAGAAAGGTAAATAGTTTCTATCATCGTTTTTGATAAATTTAATATAATTTCAATATTAATTTGTTATTAATAAATCTTAGTGTTGTACTTTAGGGCAATTCCAAGCCAATGTTACCATTTCTAGTATTTTAATTTTTACTTGAAATACGTAATATATTTTTTTCTGATAGTATTAAACCTTATTTTTTTATATTTGCAATGCATTTTATAAAATTTTGAATATTCAAAATTAATAAAATCCATTATAATCAGCATGGTTTATTTTTATGTGTTTATTTGTTTGTCTGTTACATGTTAAATGTTAGTCTGTTACAGGTAACATTACATATTTTTCATAACTATCTTATGGTAGTAGTCAAATTTTGTGAAATATGTATGTTTCAGAACTCCCTCTGAATGAAAATACATTTTTATTATAATAAATTGTGAGTTATTTTATACGTAATATCGATAAATGTCAAGGTATCCAAAAAGCATGGTAATTCCTGTTTGTCTGTTACATTGCCATTTTTTAATCATAATTATTTACATTAAATAATTTATTCTTAATAACTATATTAATTTATCTTCTAATATCATATGCTGATTGTAGTCATCTTTGAATTACATAATTATTATTTCTTAAATGAGGTAAGGCCATTTTTTCCTTTATGACAATTAGTCTGTTACGATGGAATTACCCTTTACGAATATCCTCTTTAATAAAAAGGTATGAGTTGCTGACGACTGGGATTTTCGTTAATCGTTGCCACAGATTACTCTTGGAAAATGAAACATTTGAAGTTACTGAAAAAAATAATTTCTCGAAAAGTATTTGTCAGAAAATTGTTAGACAAACGGCGTTAGAAAGGTAAAAAATTGTAGTTTTCTTGATATAAATTTCAAATTCACTGATTATGCCATTTTTCAAATATTGAATTTCAAAAATTACCAAATTTCACAGTAGAGTACCATAGCGAAAACTTCACGCGTAAAAAAAATAATAATAACAGCAATGTGTCAGCACGAGTCAAAAATTATAGATGTCACGAGTGCATGATTTTTATTTAATTCTCGACAAATACTAGATGCGCCATTTCTTTTTAGTTGTAAATACTATAGGTTAATTCACGTTATTAAAAATGTAGCTATAAAACATATAAATCAATGGAAAACGGTAAGTAATAAATTGTAAACGTAATAATAAACCGTATTAAAAAAAACATAACTTAGTGAATTAAGTATCCGTTTTTATGTTATTTTAGGATATTCTAGGTAAAGGTACAGATTACTTTAAAATATAAGGTTAAGTTCACCGATATATTTCGTTTGATTCAAGGTTCTTTTGAAGAAACCGACCAGCGCAGCGGGCGTAGTCTGCTAGTGTAATAATATTTATCATCACGTTTTTAACCCTTTCAGGGGAAAGCAATTGTGTTCTTGTAACGGTGAATTCCCACCGGAATTTAGTAAAGAATTTAGTTCATAATAAGGAAAAGCAATTTTTCAACTTTTTCTCATCAAAGATAAAAAAGTAAAATTTGATTAAAAGTTTCTGGTTTGAATCGGATTAAAATTAGGTGGTATGTAATATATACCGCCGCCCCTCAAAGGGTTAAATAAAAAAAATTACGGGGTAAGGAAACCAAGACAATAATTTATGGACACTAAATAAACTCCTTTTCTTAAAATAGAAAACATATAGAGTCCATTTCGACCCATTTCTTAAGAGTACCTAATAATTTGATCAAGTGTGTAACAAAGTAAAAGATATGTTCGAAAATAGGAACAAAAAACATTCTTAATAATAAAAGGAATGTTCTCCCTAATTTCAATAAAGCTCCATGTAACTGGGATCAAGGAAAAACGTTACATTGTTTTTATAAGAAAGAATTTTGTACAATGTAAGGAAGGTGAATTATCTTTTCTACGAGATTCATGTTGTAGAATATTGCTATTAATGAAAGGAAAGTAAAACATGTGAGGGACATGGAAAAAAAAAAACACGATGACATTGTGTTGTATATTTTTATTTATGTATTTTCTCGAATAAACGGACAAAATAGTATACTGAATATTCCTATGTATATATTGTTTTTCTGCATAATGCTTGTGAAAATAAAAGTTTCGAATGTTTCGATAAACTTTTTTTTTTTCGTTTTTAGGTATAATTTAATTTTTATCCAAATCCTGTAAAATGTTTTTAAATGAGATAATCTGCTAACATAATCAGTTGATTAATGAAACATGATTAGTTTATAATGCCAATCAAGCATCTAATGTGTGCTTATTGTGCATGTATATCTATATTTACTTTTCTCTTATTATACACTATATTACCAAAAATCACCGGACACTTTCGATTTTTGGCGCTTTATCGAATATCTAAAGAAATACTTGACGAATTATCTTAGAACTTTCGGAATACAAAGAAACTATATGACCTCGTATTTTTAGACGAAAATTTGATTACGAGGGCAAGATTGACAAAATAATAATAATAATAATAATAATAATATTTGGTATCACCCTGTAAAATTAAATGCACAAAGTTATATATGCGTAAAGTTATAACTCAAAACGGCATTAATCACATAAAGATTATAATCAAATACTAATTAATATTAGAATCTTATCAAAATTATCAAAAAGTTATTAAGGAATTATGAGCAGAAAGATAGTTTCCACATGATAATTTCCATCATCGTTTTTTAATAAATTTAATAAAATTTCAATATTAATTTGTTATTAAAAGATCTTTTGCGTTGTATTTTACGAATTAGTAATAATATTTCTCGTAACGTTATTAAATAAAATTATGAGGTACGAAAACCCGATAATAATTTATCGTCACCCTGTATATATACTGAATAAACTCTTTTTCTTAAAATAGAAAACATACACAGTCCATTTCGACCCATTTCTTACGAGTACCTAATAATTTGATCAAGTGTGTAACAAAGTAAAAGATATGTTCGAAAATGGGAACAAAAAACATTCTTAATAATAAAAGGAATGTTCTCCCTAATTTCAATAAAGCTCCATGTAACTGGGATCAAGGAAAAATGTTACATTGTTTTCATAAGAAAGAATTTTGTACAATGTAAGGAAGGTGAATTATCTTTTCTACGAGATTCATGTTGTAGAATATTGCTATTAATGAAAGGAAAGAAAGGAAAGTAAAACATGTGAGGGACATGAAAAAAAACAAAAAAAAAACACGATGACATTATGTTGTATATTTTTATTTGTGTATTTTCTCGAATAAACGCAAAAGATACTATACTGAATATTGCTATGTGTATATTTTTTTCTACATAATGTTTGTGAAAATAAAAGTTTCGAATATTCGAAAAAGAATATTTGGATAAACTTCTTTTACGTTTTTAGGTATAATTTAATTTTTATAATATGAAAAGCGTTTTTTTTTTTTTTTTTTCCCCATGAAAAAAATAAAATTGTTTCTTGGATTTTATTTTGTCAAATATTACTAACTCACTTTAAAAAATTTTCGTTAAAGAGCGAATAAATATCTTGTTTAATAAGAATACGAATTTGTATTTTTGTATTTGTTTTTGCCTTGACTAGACAGCAGCAAAAATGTTTCTTTTTTTAAAGGACTCTAACAAAGTTACACCAGAGACTATGAGGTTCTACTCTGAAAGATGGTAGACGGGAGGCTGAGATACATGTCTCGCTCGTCGGCCTAATCGTTCGATGTTTTCTGTTGTTTTCTTCAAACCAGCGTAAACGGTGCTAAATACTGGTTAGGTTCCTATCGAAAGTCCTTCATACAGGTCAACATGAAGAAAACTGAATAATTATACTTGGAAATGAATTTGTCCCTTTAACCCTTTCAGGGGCAAGTAATTGTGTGCCTGTAACGTTGAATTCTCACCGGAATTTACGAAAGAATTTAGTTCAAAATAATGAAAAGCAATTTTTCAACTTTTCCCGTCAAAGTTAAAAAAAGTAAAATTTAATTAAAATTTCTGGTTCGAATATCCCACCTCCCCTCAAGGGGTTAAGTGTCTACGTTAGCAATGATGGAACAGTGGCACACCAGAAAATCAACTGACACCGATAAATTGAAATAGTATTTTTCGTCTTATTTAATTTCGTCAAGTTTTAGTGGTGACAATTGCCCAAATGGTCCGCCACTGTTCCATTACTGCCCTAGTTATACAAAACACTCGCAAGCTGATGTTGAACCAATGGCAGCGTTCTTTTCAAATTTCTCGTTTGCTTTTTAATATTTTTTAAGTGATATGTTTTCGGCTAAGATAGTTCAGATCGATTTCCAACCGGTGATACGCTTTCAGTTTCTCAAGTTAATTTGCAGTTTGTTTTATGAGGATACTTTCATGTTTAGAAATAGTTTCTAAATAGAAAGTGACCTCATAAAAAATTCTGCAACCAAAAGTGAAAAAATACGTACACGTTTGAATATCGATCTGTTCAAAAAGAAAAAAAATATTTAAAAGTATTGGAAAACAAACGAGAAATGAGAAGAAAAAACAATGTCGATAGTTTAGCATTAGCTTGAGAGTGACTTCGTGTGCCTAATGTAGACTGTTAATAAAGTTTTTCTTAATGCAACTAATAATGCTTTTGAAACATAATAACGTAAAATATCAATTACTTATCCTAAATTGTATTACTGTCAATTAATGTGTTAAATGAATTTTATAAGACGTTTCTTTTAAAGGTATTTTAAAGTACTTTCGCGGCATAAAGAATTAAACTCAGAAAGCGTTCAGTTTTCAACGCCAATGAACTCAATGCTTTCGGAACAAACACGTGCAAAATTGTATTGTATGCGTTTCCATGTCAAACTATTGAATGTGAAAAAATGCATTTTTCATTAGTTTTAAAAATGGGTCGATTCTCACCACTGAATTTTATTAGAATCCTTAGCGTAGTAAGAATACTAATAAAACTTCTGCGAAGAACGGGGTTTCCAGTTTGACCTTCTTATTTATTTAGCAATACCGAATTCATACCGGAAATTTTGAGGGAATTTTTTTTTTACTTTAAGTAATCGCAAAATGTCTGTCATTAAATAAATCAAAAAATTCTGTTTGAAATTTCTGGTGTGAAATCGGAATTTCTGAATAAAAAAGGAGGCCAAACTGACAACCCTGGATAAAAAATACTATTAACATATAGTAGTGACAATCTGCCAATTTTTAAAAGTAATGAAAAATGCATTTTTTTCACGTTCGATAGTTTCACATCGTAGCGACGATGTGTGCGTCTTTAAAATGATAATTTTTACTAGCACCAATCTATACTTGAATATTAGAGTACTTTTATACAGAGTTCCATTTGAACACGCAGAGTTAGTTTGCGAAGAGAATGCGTACACTTTCAACAAGAAAATGTTCAATCTATGAATATTTTTCTTACAAAGAATACGGGGTAAATTCATATATATTAAACTTTACAGCGAAAATTATTTAGATATATATAGAGACAATTTAAATATATACATAAATATCTATGTATACCTATTATGGTCAAAAATATGGTCGTAAAGTTCGAAATTCGGAGATAAAGTACAGAGCAAAAAATAGATTTTCTCATAGTGTTAACTGAAATCCATTCAATATTTAGTTACTTTCCGAGAGATATCGCATACTAGGCCCTGAAATATTTGAGACAGGCGCCGACGATATAAGCTAAAACAGTTATTGATTGGATATATAAGTTTGAAATATTTTAGTTCGCAGACGATAGTTTGTGGCAACAATTGATAGTTACCTATCGTAGAATGCATTTGAAATGAGAGAAAATAGAATTGACGCGATTTCATTATAGAGCTGCGATTTTCCATGATTTAAAGAGGGGGTAAATCAAGACGAATGCTTTCAACGTCTACATTTAGCATATGGAAATGAAGTTCTATTTCGTGCCACAGTATTCAGATGATTTACACAATTTAGAAGACACTTTGTCAGCGGAAGTCCCAGAAAATGTGTCAGTTCTACGAAAAATGTCAATCGATGATATTCGCTGTAACTACTAATTGATACAGAAAGAATTTAACATTGGATCCGCAGCTATGCATAAAATTATTCAAGCAGAATGCCATATGAAAACTTAGTTTGTCTTTGGGTCCAACATAATTTAACAAAACATCAAACAGCGGAGTATACGGAGTCAGTAACAAAACACTAAAATTACTTATAATGGTTGGCACCACATTATGACTAAAATCATTCTGGTGCTAAAACGTACATACCTGTTTTGACAATCCAACATGTTAAGAAAGTAAACGTAGGTCTTTGAAGATGATCCCAAACCAACAATGTTGAGTAAACAAAAAGAGCAATGAATAAAGTAATGTATGCCGTGTTCTTTAGAAGCACAGTGCTGGTCAAAGTCATAAAGCTAGAAAAACAGAAGACATTTACAGCTAACAAGTACACCACATAGTGTCTTCCAGAAAATATTGAAGATCTGTAGTTTGGGGGTTTATTACCATGACAATCAAACGTCTTATTCAGCAAGTCTTACAGTTGAATTCCTTGAACAAACGAAAAATCAAAGTGATAGCACATCTACGCTATTTTCCGGATCTTTCTATGAGTGAATTTTACTATTTTTTAATCTAAATAATGTGAGCGTCGCTTTCATTCCGAAGATGATATTAATGAAGCTATAAGAACATATTTTTCAAGAAATAGATGACTTGAGGCATAGAAAATACACCTGTAAAAGTGTATTGATCTTAGGGGGAACTATTTGGAACACTCCTAAAAGTTCGTAAGTTTAACTTGCACCATTGAACCGTATCTCAAAAATTTCAGTAGGACTCTCATATAAGTGGACGTATTCCCGCATTTACAAAGATGGTTTTAATACAATTTTCTGACTTTTAAGCCTTGGTCTTGTCTTTTACCCTTAGTCTATGGAAATTCGGCGAAATACTGGGAATAGTGCCAAGTTGGCGCCAGACCTGGGTCCCTTCCCCTTGGTAACCCCCCCCTAATAGCGCCCATCCTATCTAAATTCTCTACTTTCATGTTAATTCCTCCTAAGAAAAGTCAGAAAGCTCTGACCAATCCGATACGTTTCGCGGTATCTACGCATATTTTCATTGGTCTATTTCCAAACCATTACTTTTTTTATATATGTAGAAGGATATTTATATTTTTCCAATTAAAAATCTTATATCTTATACATTGTTTCAGATTTAATACTGAGAGCCTGCAGATATGTTAAAAAAATGTATTGCATATTAAATAGGATATTTTTTAAAACAGTTGTTGAAAAAGCCACCGCCCCACAGTGTAAGATTTTGCAAATCTAGCGGGAAAAAATTCAAAAAATCGATTTTCAGTAATTTCAGTTTTAGACATTTTAAATTACATCTAACACATTGGAGAGAAAAGAGATAAAGTGAAAGCAGTTTAACTCCACAACAACACCATCAAAAGTCGGCTCAAAACCACGTTTTTCTTTAAGCTTATTTAGAACGGCGATTGTTGTAAATGTAATTGCATTGATATTTATGGCTGAAAATAAACTTATTTTGTAAATATTGTTTTATGATAGTATGGAATCTTTACAACAAGGTATGTACTTTGTATTTTACAAGTATAATAGTTATTTAAAAGTGCTACTTTTTTAAAATAAAGTTTTAAGTTTATATGGAAATTATTTGAAAATTTAATAGCATATGATAAATTTAAAAAGCTGCCAAAAATTTTGTACACGCTGGTACATTGTAACTTAATTTTTTTTGTAATTATATATGCATATAGATATAAATTAAATCAATTTCAGCTGCAACTATTTGCAATTTTTGAATATAAGTAATTTTTTTACAGGTACTGAAGTGTCAATTTCGAAAAGAGAATTCTATGAGATATTGATAAAGGATGTTACTGGACATGAATTCTTTTCTGTGAATTCTAAAAATATCCTGATAGACGATGTATTACACAAATAAAATATTCAACATTGCTCATCTGTTATGTTAGACCAGATTAAGCGGCTGACCCTTTCGTTTATGATTGGCATTTATCGAAGATGGAGAAACTGCCATCGTATAAAGAACTTTTTTAAAAGAAAAATAAGAGATGGCTAGATTCAAATATAACAATAAGTAATTTCTATTTACCAGACAGAAGTAATAATGACTGCGCGAAAAAAGTTGGACGTCCAAAGAAAGATTTTTGTTCAAGTGGACCGAAATCGAAAAGAAAAAAGGTTCATTCGTTATTCTCAGAACACTCATTAAATGAACTAACGCATGCCACGTGTTTAAAATTAAGTCAATTTGGACGAAAGGATGCTGCGGGTATGTTAAAGCAAATATCGGAAAGCCCTAAAAGAGCAACTAAATTAAAAAAAATCGTTCAAAAAGCCGATTGCCCGGTATTTAAATATTCCCCTGAAGAAGCGTTGGCTTTAATAATCACTATGAAATTAAGTTGCCGAAAATACGGAATTATGAGAAACTCTGCGTTACAAAAAGGTTTGAATATTTATCCATGTTATGAGCAGGTAAAAAATGTGCTATCCATCTCAAGAAAACTGCATATTTTTTTAATCATTTGCAGAAGTAAAATTACAATCTATTGTAGATTTAACGATAAAAAGACTTTGTATTATACAAAAACAGATACTAAAGAATATTACTAAAGAAAAAGGATCAGTGTTAAAAAACATAACAATGATTTTTAAATGCGGCGGTTGATGGCAGTGGGGGACAAAGTAGATACAAGCAAAAATCAAATGAAAACAACTTTGAAGATGCAAATATTCTAATGACATCTATAGTTCCTTTACAACTATATGGTTGTAATGAAGAAAATCAAAACTTTATATTATGGCAAAATCCACATCCGTCATCTACTTCTTACTGTAGACCCATAAAATTTAAGTTTACCAAGGAAACTGATCAGTCTATAACGGAATAATTTGAACATGTCAGAAATCAAATTACTGCTCTTGTGCCAACTATAGTAGAATTAGATGATCAAACCTATGAAATAGAGCACAGATTTGAAGAAACAATGGTAGATGTCAAAGTGTGCAATGTTCTATCTTCAAATAAAGCAACCCAAAAATGCTATATCTGTAATGCAACTTCAAAGGATATGAATAACTTGAAATTGATTCGAACATATAAGAGTAAAGCTCACACATTTTCTTGGGGCTTATACACATTACATGCACAGATAAGATTTATGGAATGCCTTTTACATATTGGTTATAGATTGTATGTTAAAAAATGGCAGTGCCGAAAACCTGAAGAAAAACGATGTGTCGCAGAAAGAAAAAAAATGATAATTGAAAGATTTCGATGTGAAACTGGATTATTATTAGATACTCCAAAACAAGGAGGGGGAAATACTAACGATGGAAATAGCGCAAGAAGATTTTTTAAGAATGCTATTGTGGCCTCTAGTATAACAGGCGTTGACCAAACTCTCATTGAACGATTTTACGTAATTCTACGAACATTAACATGTGGATACGAGACAAACATACCCGCCTTTAAGCATTACTGTGAAGAAACTGCTGACATGTATGTGTCTTTATACAAATGGTATCCAATGCCTGTAACACTGCATAAGATTCTTATACATGGTCCAGAAATAATACAAATTTTTTTACTACCAATCGGTCAGATGTCAGAAGAAGCGCAAGAGTCTCGACATAAAGAGTTTAAGAAATTTCGATTGGAAAACTCTAGAAAGGTTTCAAGAGTAAAGAGTAATGAAGACATCATGCACAATCTTCTAATTAGTTCAGATCCTGTAATCACATCATTGAAACCCCTAGAAAATTATAGAGCAAATGAAATTCACCCTGAAGTTTTAAAACTTTTACAGTCACCAAATATAGAAATATCTAAAGAAGAGCAAACAGTGAAAAACGACAGTGATTCACTTTATGACGGCACTGACAGCGATGACAGTATCTAATAACTTAATTACTATTTACTAAAAAAAAAACTCTTCTTGTTGTAAAATATAATATATATTATATATTTTTTAAAACTCCACCGAATAAAATAACCGAACTTGAACTGCGTAAAAGTCAATATATGAAAATGACGAAAACTCTTTTCATTATGATTATGATAATCTAATAATAATGACGTAAAATGTAAAATGTTACGAGTAAAGATATATTTTTCCATAATAAAGAACCATTTTATCTATAGTAAGTACAATTTTATTTCACTAATATCAATAATTTTCATAAATTGAATTTTGACCCGCTAGATTCGTAAAATCTTGCCCCCTGAATACTAGGCCTGAACGCTGGGAAAAATGAAGACTGTCGCAGGCAGATTTTTTTTTTTTTTTTCAACGTTTGTACGATCCCTCCAACTTCAACACCAGTAATATCTAAAAGTTTTCTTTGACTTATTTGATCTCAGAAAAACTAGGTGAAGGAAACTTTTAGAAGTTATTGGTGTTGAAGTTCGAGGAACTGTTCAAACGCTAAAGAAAAATCCTTCTGCGACAGCCGCCGTTTTTATCAGCGCGTAGGCCTAGTATTCAGGGGGAGGTGAAAAAGCTGTCGATTACATAAATGGTATCAAAGTGATTATGCAACGTCAGATTGCAGCAAATTCCATTAGCAAACATCCAAACGGGGATAATAATATGTCATATAGGTGGGATGGATATATGAGGCTTTCAGAGCTAAAGTGGATCAAGTCCATAAATTATAGTTTTCAGATAATCAAAGTTAAAGTTCATTAACACTAGTTGAATCCTAAAGTGTCCCTAGTTGAAATCCCTAGTTGAATCCTATAAATCCTCTTAATATTATCTAAAACTTTTATATTGACAAGTTTTTTATAAGACCAACCCTTATAGCAAAATAAATAAATAAATAAATAAATAAATAAAAACATAAAATAAAAATAAAACAAAAAAATCCCTGCCGGCTCCGCCTGCAAACAAGTTAGGTTTCGAAATGGGCGTTTCCAAATGCCGCATCATGGCAAAAAAAAGTCATTTCTTCCGCAATTCCCAACAAACAGGCACCCAACGGTCTGCGTCTTCGAAATCTATTTGTGCCTTTAGGCCGATCCGTCAGGGATTTTTTTTACATAAGGTCGATCAAATGAATACGACACCGTGAAAATGGGGGGTTCACTATGGTTCTCAAAATGTATATTATTAACAAGTACTAATCCGCAACAGACAAATTTTGTATACTTTTGGACCTGAACCACTTTGGCTCGCAACGTCTCATATACTGGGTATATTGGATCATCATAGATGTTAGATATCGGAATCCGCTGGAATCTGAGGCCGAATACTATTGGGACAATACGAATATGCACATTACTCGTATCAAAACGTAGAAAAACTTATATGAATTATAATCTACCAACTAGTCGAAAGAATTCCGGGTCAAGATTCGAACCAAGGGTCTCTTCGCTGAAGCTGCGAATGCTCTGCCAACTGAGCTATCCCGAACGAATCTGGAGGACCTAAGTCACCCAGCTAACCTTATTGATCATAGCATCTGTTCTGATATCTGAATCAACTCAACAGAATAAATCACAGGTTATGGAACTCCAGTAAACACTGGATACGTAATTACACTAGGTTAATTTTAATACAATTATTCTAACTGCAAAATAAATCATATGAGTTGTAAATATTTATTTATTTTATTTATTATTTTTTTAATTGTGTTAAAATTAATCTTGTGTAGTTACGTATAAAACGTTCACTTACGAAAATAGTTAATAGAGCTGTATATAACTCTATAGAATTCCTTACAAGTTCTATAGAATAGCTATTTTATAGAATTCTATTCCTATAGGGTTTTGAAGAGTTCTATAGAATATTTATTCTAAAGAAAATGTTTCTATAGAAGTTCTGTAGAATTTTTTTCTATGGAACAGTTTTTCTATAGAGTACTATAAACCTTATAGGATTAAGTTCTATGGGCTGATGATTCTATAGATTGGTTAAGCTTTGGGATTAGCCTGCTGCCTGCCATCTTGTTTTTTAAATCAAAGCATATTTGTTCTGTTTCTCAATTCGCAAATAATTTTCATCCATATTTACTTATTATAAACACGTTATTTAAGTTTATTGACTAATTTATTTATATTTAATAATAAAAGTTAAAATGTTTTGCTTTAAAAAATGAGATTGCTGACCGCGGGCGATAAATTAAAACATTTGTTTTGTTTCTGATATAATCAAGTTAAATAGAAAACATAATACTACTTTATTTATATTTAATAATAAAAGTTAAAATGAACATTTTAACTTTTATTATTAAATATAAATAAATTAGTCAATAAAATTTAATAAAGTGTTTATAATAAGTAAATATGGATGAAAATTACTTTGGAAATGAGAAAAAACAAACAAATATGTTTTGATTTAAAAAACAAGATGGCGGACAGCAGGCTAATCTCAAAGCTGTTCCTTTTTAATTTTCATATAGAGTTATAAATAAATTTATTTATAACTATACATTAAAATTAAAAAATAATAATCAATTTTGTAATACATTAGTTTAATATATAGTAGTACTCCATAGATTTAATATGATTATATATATATATAATTTAATTCAATTCTAATACATTGTGATTCAATTGTCAATGTAATAATATATCAGTCGAACTACTGAATTAAATCATTATTAATTAATTTCCTCATAATTCCTTAATTTGTTGGTTAGTTTTATAATAATTTATTAATTTGTTGTTAAATTTATAAAACCATTAATCTAATTTAATAAACTTTATTCACTTTAATAGGATTGTAATTTTTATTCAAATATTTTAATCTGAAGTATACATATTTAAACAATTGTTTGAGTTTTAACAAATAATTTATTAGACTTTTAAATATTTTTACAAGACTACGAAATAAAGTTTAAATAGTGTAATAAGAGTTTTGGAACTGTCAATGGTTGTATCATATACTGAAAGTATTGGTTCTTTGTCCAATCACTGACGTGAAGCAGCATTGCAGCGGGGTTAGTAGTTGGGAGGGTGACCACATTTTTATAGAAGCTCTATATTTTTTTCTATTGACATTTTTATAGAAGTTCTACAGACATTTCTATTGAATTTCTATAGACGTTTCTATTGAACGTCTACAGATATTTCTATAGCTTTAGATTAAACAAGCTTATAGAAAAACGGGCCATAATTCTATAGGATTCTATAATGCATTTTCTATAAATATTTTTTATAGAATTCTATAAGAAATTTTTGTAAAGTGGAGATCCGTTACCGGCGATTTATTCTGGTGCGTTGATACAGATATCAGACTAGATGCTATGATCAATAAGGTTATTTGGGTTAATTAGGTCATACAGATTCGTCCGGGATGATTCGGTTCAAAGAGCATTGGGAGCTTCAGCCAAGAGATGATCCCTGGTTCGAATACCAGCCGGACATTTTTCGCCCAGTTCGAAAGTTACAACTCATAGAATTTATTTATCAATTAGAATAATTGTGTTAAAATTAATCTAGTAGACAACTTGGCCGGAATAATTCTGGTGACCTGGTGGTCTAAAAATAACCTAAACTGAATCAAAACTAACGAAATTTGTTAATATCATTAATATAATCCATGTTTGAAAAAATGTTAATATTTCTAAAATTGCACATTAAATAGTAATGGAGTCTAATTTATAAATATATGTACCCTTTTTAAAACAGTAAAGTAAATTGTTAGCGTGAGACTGTTAAACCAATAATATAATAAAGTAGATAAAATGTGATTTTTGCAATGTAAAAACAAAATTATTTTAATTAAATGTCAAATGAATCTCTGATTTTATAAATGTCTTATTTTAATTAACATAGAAAATTTTTAATCTACTTTTGACCATTCTTTGATCATGCATTTTTCTTTTCAGTTTGCTATATTTGCACAAATTAATTAAGAAACAGTGTTTGCTAATTAAATAACTTCTTCCATAATATATTTTTGTAAGCCTCGCCTGTTTTATTTGATTTTTACATTTTCAATGTAAATGTAATCCTGAAAACAATGTAAATCTAATCTTTTAATTCTAAAAATAATATTTTGATAAATACTTTGATTTTTTCCTTTTATTTAAGGTTATTTATTACATTAATTTAAATTATGCAGTAATGAATTAATATCATGCCATTGTGAAAGATTAAAAAAGCAGATATAGCAGACATAGCAGAATATTGTTTTAATGGTTTTAGAAAAACTATAACAATTTACCAGTTAAAACATTAACGATTAAGAACGTTTTCAGAACCTCGGTATTAAAACAGTAACACTGCAATTTATTTTACTTACTTATTTATTTATTTATTTTGTTTTATTTTATTTTATTTATTTATTTATTTTGGAGGGGGGGAGGTGTTTTGTTTTGTTCTTGTTGTCGTTTTTATTTCGTTGTCACGGAGCCGGTATAGTATGCTTTCAGCATTGGAACCAAGATTCCTTGAAAATCTATATTATAAAGAAAAAAATGTCAGTGAGTAACACTGACGTCATATTGACGGTGGCAATCACCTAGCCAGTAACTTTCGATTTTTCTACAATTTTTCTAATTTCTAAGTTTTACAGATTTTCAATTTCTGCACAGTCGAATACAAATATGGGTACTTTCAAATGCAATTTGTTTGGACACTGTATCGCAGTTTATTGATTTTTATAGTTTTTAAAATAATTTCCAAGCATGAATATTTTTAAATCTGCGTGCAACCCAATTATGAAAGATTAACCAGTTGGCACTTAACTTAATACAAATAATTCAGCATTTGTTGGTTGTTGTGTAATATTCCATAACTAAATTGGCCAAACAAAATTAAAACTCCATAAATAAACAAATAAATGAATAAAGCACGAATTTAACATATATGTAATAGAAAAACGCGCTTAAATGTTCAAATAATCAGAATCACAAAATTTCGTATAAAAGTTTAAATATTCCACGATTGACCACTTCCATTCGGCTATACAAAACCACGAAACAAGTTTTTCGGAATAGTTGGTGATCAATCTAAAAAAAAAAAAAAATAAGCTAAATTTAAAAATCTTTCAGCGTTTTCAATTAGAGATTTCAATTTCATTCGCGTTCTGTAAACCGGGCAGTATATCGGGTACCTTTATCCCGGGTATTCTGGGTTAGTGCGCCTGGTTTTTATACATTAAAATCCAAAAGTATACTAACGATAGATAGTGAAAAAATTTCATTACTCACGTTTGTAAGTCGTGATAAGTACAAAACTTAGTCATTGACAAAGTGCCGTGTTTAAAAATAGACGCGACAAATTTTTGAAATTTATTATAATGTTTGTATTTCAGGTACTTTAGATGGCGGCACTACAAATTACACAACCCCTTTTTCATTATTCTTATTGTACTGCAAGTAGCCGCTGAATGTTGTGCAGTTATGTAATGTGTGTGCTGTGACGTTATGTCTTGTTTTATACATAGTTTATATTTGGTTATCTTGATCAATTAATATTCAAGATAGAACAATTATAAAGAGAAATTGAGTGTAACAAGAAATGTTGAAGGAATTCACAATAACCTAATTGATGGTCTGAACGACGTGTCTTGTTTTGCATGTTAAATCTCTAGTCACTATGTTTCATTTGTGCATCTCATTTAAGTAATGTGTGTGCTGTGACGTTATGTCTCGTTTTGTATAGTAAACCTCCAGTTACTATGTTTCATTTGTACATCTCATTTAAGTAATGTTGTGTGCTGTGACGAAATGTCTTGTTATGTCTATTAAACTTCTAGTTACTATGTTCCACTTGTGCATCTCATTTAAGCATTTAGTTATCTTGATTAAATAATATTCAAGATAGAACAATTATAAAGAGAAATTGAGTGTAACAAGAAATGTTGAAGGAATTCACAATAACCTAATTGATGGTCTGAACGACGTGTCTTGTTTTGCATGTTAAATCTCTAGTCACTATGTTTCATTTGTGCATCTCATTTAAGTAATGTGTGTGCTGTGACGTTATGTCTCGTTTTGTATAGTAAACCTCCAGTTACTATGTTTTATTTGTACATCTCATTTAAGTAATGTTGTGTGCTGTGACGAAATGTCTTGTTATGTCTATTAAACTTCTAGTTACTATGTTCCACTTGTGCATCTCATTTAAGCATTTAGTTATCTTGATTAAATAATATTCAAGATAGAACAATTATAAAGAGAAATTGAGTGTAACAAGAAATGTTGAAGGAATTCACAATAACCTAATTGATGGTCTGAACGACGTGTCTTGTTTTGCATGTTAAATCTCTAGTCGCTATGTTTCATTTGTGCATCTCATTTAAGTAATGTGTGTGCTGTGACGTTATGTCTCGTTTTGTATAGTAAACCTCCAGTTACTATGTTTCATTTGTACATCTCATTTAAGTAATGTTGTGTGCTGTGACGATATGTCTTGTTATGTCTATTAAACTTCTAGTTACTATGTTCCACTTGTGCATCTCATTTAAGCATTTAGTTATCTTGGTTAAATAATATTCAAGATAGAACAATTATAAAGAGAAATTGATTGTAACAAGAAATGTTGATGGAAATCACAAGAACCCAATTTATGGTCTGAACTTCCAAGTTGGACTGCATGGATATTACACGTAAAATTCCAACACTAACGATAAATCATTAAAAACTGTCAGTATTCACTTTTTCAAGCCATGGTAAGCACAAAATGTAAGCAGAATGTAATCGAATTCTTTTGTCGAATCCTGTATATGATTTGTAGAATTTCATACACACCAAGTTATTTGAAGAAAAAAAATCGATAAATATGAAAACGAATACAACAATTGAAACTGCTCTTCCAACAAGTATTACTCATAGACACTACTGTAACCGAATTTTTTTCTGTGTCTCTGTAAATGAACAATAAATAGCATACCATATTCTATAGTAATCATTCTGTAGTGCGCCTAAGTAATGCAAATAAATTTCAATATATTCTAAATAGCATAACATTATTAAATTAAACTGCAAACGATTTTTTCCGATAGACCATAATGTAACAGGATTCTTTAGAGGGCTCCTGTAAACGAACTATAAATTATGCACATTCCATTTCCAACACCGAACATGAAATAGTATTCCTCAATAGCACATATCAATTAAATGTCAATCCGAGTATATTTCTGCGATTTAGAGCGCGGACAGATGGACAGACTAACAGACAGACGGCCAGACGAACAGAATTCATGCACATTTTCATCCTATATTCGAAAGTGTTAAAAAAGTAAAGGTAATAATTTTTAAATATTTTGTCAAATAATCATAGCTCCGAATATTTAAGTCTCAGTTTAGAAAAACATACGTATTATTTTTTTTTTTACGGGTTGCCACAAAAATCTGCATTCAGGTCATAAGGCCATCGGTGTAACCATCGTTGTTTTTCTTAGGGCTCCCTATTGCCTTTCAAGTCATCTACCTATATACTGGATGTAAAGTTGATTCGCAACTATGCAATCCCTGCAGTTGACTACATTGTTCCATTGTTAATAAAAAAATGTATATTAATACTAGATGGAACCCGTCAAAACTTGACTGAAAAAAATTACTATACAGTATCAGTAAAATAAGCTTCTTTATTATTTAACAAGGATTGCGTATGAAACAGTCTTTCAAATATTTTATTTTAAAAGTTCCCCCTCCCCCCCCCCCAGTGAAATACAGTACTATTTCCGATTCAAACTCCAACAAACAACCCGTAAACATTCTTATCAACTGGATTGAAAGAATTACATCAATAAATAATAATCCCTATTAATTCTTTTATCCCTTTCTTATCCACAAAAGCTTTTATATAAATGACGTCTTTTGGACAATTTTTTTTTTAAATATTTCCAGTTTATGAATTAAAATAAATGCTTAGGTAATTGTGTTTTTTTCGCTAAACCATTTCAGTTTTAAGAGAATTAGTAAAAAGTTTTAATCGCGATCTATAAGAAATATTTTTTTTAACAGCTGTATTTCTTCTTTAAATTAATTTCCTAATAGGGGACAGTAATATCTTTACTTAAATGCAAGGAGATCGAATGTGTTTTAGTTTAAACTCTTTGTATGAAGGTGAAACTGAAAAAAGCTACGATGAAATTATCTTTTTTTTTTTTTTTTTTTTTTTTTTTTTGCGTCAATGGAATTTATGCCAATGTTCAAGATGACAGACGATTTTTGACTCTCTAAAATAAACTGATTCCTGAAGATCAAATATGTGAAAATAAGTTTTATTTCTTCATATTTTCTTGAAAAACATACCGTATATACTTGTGTATAAGTCGAAGAATTTTAGACAAAATTTGGGAGCTGAAAGTAAGGGGTAAAAAAAAAAAAAAAAGAAAGAAAGAAAGAAATAGCGGAGTGTAATACCGGAGTCATATATTTTTTACAAATAATTGGTGAATGTGCATGTGCAAGTCTTTTAATTAATCACATATGGGTCTAGGTTCGAGAGACAGATAAAAGCGGGCAATGGTAATTGATAAAGAAAGAAAACTCAACAATAATGTCTCTGTAATTGTTCTGTACTCATTTTCTCTTGGGATAGAATTCCTTTCAATACAAGGGCATTCCCTTCAACATTTTAATCCCCATTTTAAAAAGAGTTTCGACTTGAGAATGCTTCTAGATATCTCTCCTAAAAGTCCTACCATACAAAGAAGTACTCTATTTTAGCAGTTAAGAAAATGTTTACCCTTGTAAATAAAACTTGAATAGATTTTTCAAGAAAAAAAAATTAAAAAAAAGTAAATAATTATTAAATGGATGTGAATAGCTTTCAAAATAGTTTAAGCTTCTCCAGTTTTACATAATTATGCAATTTTAAAATGTTGAATTATAAAAAAAGACTGATTAGAAACGTAAAAAAAATTTTTTTTTACTAATTTAACGAAAATTTATTATTTTTTTTTTAATCCTCGATTACAAATCCTTTTTCAACATACTACCAGAAATGTGGTTCGACTTATACACGAAAATTCAACTTTTTCCAAAATTTTGCGCAAGAATTGGGGGGGGGGGGGGTCAACTTATACACGAGTATATACGGTAATTCAGTCACAATATTGTTTTCACTATCAATACGAATAACAGATAATTTCAATTTGAAAATGACGGCAAAAAAGAAATCTAATAACCCCTATCGTTTTCCCTTTTCCCTCTTTTATCCACAAAAATGGAGTAATGTAGTTGCCATCATTACAGAAATGTTATTAAATTTAGGAAAAAAATAATATCTAGAAAACTAATTAAAATTTTAAAATTCGAAGACCACTTTTGACATCCTCGGATCAGTGCGGATAGTTGATGTCAATTTGATCGCCCAATGTTCTATATCCTAGGAGGAATAGCTTTGAAATATAATCAGTCGTTTCATAAAATTGTTTCATAAAAGCGTTTCATAAATTCGTTTCATTAGGATTTTATATACAGTATGCCCACTAAAGTCCCTTGCCAACCTCTTAACTACGGAACGGCTGCTGCTATATTCATAAAAGTAGTGTCTAGGTATAGTAAAGTAGCCATGCGCTACTCAATGAAGCCACTTACAGCGCCACCTGGTGGAATGCTGTGGAGTTCGCATTCCTAACTCGAAAACGGAAAGAGATAGAGAAAAATAGTGATGTATAAAGTTGTAGAGCTTCATTGATTTAGTACGAAAAGACACCTTGTGGACATTAATCCGAAGAGCAGAATGGTTAAAACGCGCATTTGTTTTTTAGTGATTTCCTACACTGTGACCTGACAAAACGATCTTAGAAAGAAAGAAACAACCAGTCATGAAACAGCAGGTGTATGCGACCCCTCCACAAACAATACACGACCTTAAACGACACATTACGGACGCTTATACCAACGTGTGACCATCTGTGCTCCAACGTGTGCAACGTGAACTTCAAACAAGGATCCAAATATGCATTGCAGCTGGCGGTGAGAAATTTGAACATCTAAAATAAAGGTATATTGTTATAACTAGTTGTTTTTTTTCTTTCTAAGATCGTTTTGTCACATCACAGTGTAAGAAATCACGAAAAAACAAATGCGCGTTTTAACCGTTCTATTCTTCGGATTAATGTCCACAAGGTTTTTTTTTCGTACTAAATCGATGAAGCTCTACAACTTTGTAAATCACTTTTTTCTATATCTCTTTCCGTTTTCAAGTTAGGAATGCTAACTCCGCAGCATTCCACCAGGTGGCGCTGTAAGCGGTTTCATTGAGTAGCGCATGGCTACTTTACTATACCTAGATAGACACTACTTTTATGAATATAGCAGCAGACGTTCCGTAGTTAAGAGGGTAGCAAGGGACTTTAGTGAGCATACTATATATAGGGTAGATTAAAAATTTTCTAGTAAGAATTCCAAATTTCTCAATTAAAAATCTTTCAGATTTGTCAACACAGCTAAAAATTAGACACTTGTGTTTAGAGTTCAGTTATAGCTAAACATAAAAAAAAAATGCATGATGCCTGGAAATATAACTGAACACTCATATAATTTTTTATGCACAACATTTTATTGTTAAACTAGCAAGCTACGCCCGCTGTGCTGGTCGGTTTCTACAAATGAACCTTGAATCAAACGAAATATATTGTTTAATTTGACCTTGTATTTGAAAGTAATCTGCATATTTACCTGGAATATCCTTCCACATTACTAAAAAATGACGTGATTTCACTATTATATTTTCTAATGTGCAGTCAAAATTTTAGCTGTTAAGGACTAACTCTTTTATTTGGTCATTTACAGTTTAGGTTTGCTAAAGAATGATAAAACTATATGCAATATACTAAAACCATTACTAAAAATTGTCGAACTAACAATGCAAACAAATTAACTAACAAAATCCATTCAGTAAAATTTTTTATAAAGGCTAATCTTTGATAATCGGGTTCATCTGATTATAGAACTTTTCCACGTAATTCTAAAACTAACAGAACGATATAAAATATACTAAAACCATCCTTACAACTTATCTACTTAACAATGCAAGTCACAAAAAATACGCCCAGTAAAAACTTTCAAAAAGGCTAATCTTTCGGAATCGGGTTCACCTGACTATATAACCTTCACACATAACTGTTTGAATAAGCAACGTAGAACAATATGTAGTACACTATAACCATTCCTGAAATAGCATCTAACTAACTAACAATACAATTCTCATCAAAATACGCCCAGTAGAACTTTTTCAGAAGGCTAATCTTTCATTGTCGTTGTGCTATATACTAAAACCTTCCCTGACAAATTATCTATCGAACAGTGTAAGTTCCATCAAAATCCATTCGGCAGAACTTGAGTTATAAAGGAACGGAACGAAATTTCCGTTTGTGTTATATATATAAAGTAGGTATGTCTTGTTTAAAAATTTATATTATTTTTATCGGATAAAGCAGTTACATTAAAAAGGGAAATATTGAACAATATAAGCAGTACATAGACATTTTCTTTTTTTAATGCTAAGCAATAATTTTTAAACTATGTAATTATTATAATAGATTACGTAATTTAAAAGAAAAAAAATATTGCATGCAATAAGCAGTACATGGAAATTTTCTTTTTTAATACTGGGCAATACTAGATAAACATCATCTTAGATAACATACTTCAAAAGTAGAAACAAAAGAACATAGTTTTTCTTATCTCGTTGGGACTGAATAAATATTAAAAGAGAATTACAAATATTTTGAAAATATAAGCAAAAGTTTGTGTAAATAGTATACATACATTTTTTGTAGTAAAACATGAAATTGTTATTTGCAAAGATATGATAACTAAGTCTTCTTATATATATATATATATATATATATATATATATATATATATATATACAGGGTGTTTCAAAACTATATGTCAGAGATATATATAAACTATATGTAAAGGCAGATAGGCGGGACATAAATAAGCAGATTTCGTATAGGAATATGGATGCACAAATGCAGCGTTGAGGCAGTAGAGGGCGCTGTTGAGTTAGACGGACGAAAGCGATTCGCTGACTTCAATCTTCATTCCCCGCGCAGATTTCAAGAAACATGCATCTTTACACCAATGCGGAACTTCCTGTAAAATCCACCAAACTGTTACATGGCTCACACACAACTCACGTTCAACGGCTCTCGAGCTTGTCGAAGGATTTTCCTCTACTGTGCGTAATACTGCTTCCTCCACTGCAAGAATTCTGTGATGTGTTCCGGTGCCCGTATCACGCCTGGAAGCATAAAACGATTCACTCGCGCACAACTCCCGATGAAGACGCTCAAATGGACAGCTATCCGGCAGATACCTATCCGAGAAACGTTCCATGTGCATCATTTGATCAGCAGCGCCATTTTCTTGCACATATCCATACATGAAATACATGTCGGTAAGCTGCGCATTGGTGTAACAATACATGTTGCTCGAAATCCGTGCAAGAATGTCGATTAAAACGAGCGAAGTGCTTTCATCCTCCGAACTCAACAGCGCCCTCTACTGCCTCAACGCTGCATTCCTGTACACACATTCTTATACGACATCAGCTTGTTTATGTACCCTCTCCCTGCCTTTACATTTCTGACATATAGTTTTGAAACACTCTGTATATATAAAGTAAAAACGATTCAACCGCATTAAATGTATAATATCATAATCTTCATATTCTATATTTACGGCTGCTATTTTTTTTTTTTTTAGAAAGATAATTTTCATTTTTAGAAAATTAGCGTTTGTTTGAAATGCTATCACAATCATCATTTGTTTGACGTCAAAGATCAAAAACGGATTTTTTTTTTTTTTACCTACTAAAGAAATAATATTAATCAAGATAGAAATATTGAAGAGCATACGCGGTATGCAGTATTTTTCTTTATTGATGCGGTATGATATCATGTAATCATTATTCCATAATCGTTGAATTACGTGACTGGAATTCTATAACCTCAAAAAAAGTATTTCGGATGCTGGGAGTTTGGTTACCTTTCGAACAACTGTTGTACTAGAAAAAGAAAATAGTTTCTGCACTTAACGAAAATTAAGCAGCTTTTTAAATGCTTTTTAGTCAATAACTTGAATTGCGTGCCATTGTGAAACCGAATTTTAAAGCGGCCTGTAAGATTATGTTACACGCGATTCATTTTTACGTATTGTTTTTTTTTTTTTTTGTTTTTTTTTATCTCTGCTCGATACGCAGATTGCATGCATTGTTAAATCTAATTGAGCTTCCATAACTGATGTTGTATTAAAAGCTGATTTAAAAAGTTATACAGAGAAAAAATAAAATTGTCTTTTAATATGAGAACTCCATCCGCTAGTGTTCTTTAAATCACATGTACAATTTTAAAATAACGAAACATTTTTCCTTTTACTTGCATCGCATTAACTAAATTGGGATTAGATTAACACAAAAATTATTTGCAGTTAAAAAATATTTCGTTTTGTACAATTATCTGCACTTGAATAAAACTTATATTCTTTTTTTTTGTCGCATAAAGTTATAATAATAAAGAAAAGAAATGTTGAACAACTTACGCGGAACACAGAACTGGTTTTTAGTTAGGCCGGCTGAAATTATGTGATCATTGTAACATATTAGATAATTTAAAATAGAAATAAAATATAATACATGGCTGCCAACTTCTATGGATCATTACCGTCAAATAAACATATTTGAACCCTACATTTTACTTGATATATAAAATAAGAGATGTACCACATTTTATAAAAAAAAAAATTGAGCACATAGTTCCTTAAATAAATTATCTCGTTCAAAGAATGTTTATTTGAATTAAAAAGCATAGAGGTTGTCAATTATTGTAGTATAACCTAGGGCTCATAGCGCTCCTAAATTTTAACTTTCCTACCACCATTTCAAAACAATAATCTTCGTGGTAGATGCCTTTAACATCAACAATCGAAATGTCCCACAGAGATTATCGTTTTAAAATTGTAGTAGTAAAAGAAGAAATTTTTGGGTTCGCTGCGAGCCCTGATAGCCTCATTTTCTTTTATTTAGTTTTGACTAAAAGTGAAAAGAAAATTACAAATTACCTCAAAATACAAGTAAAAAGTCATGTAAATATACATACATATTTCACCATAATTCATAATATTGTTGATTGCAGGGTTATGCAAAGTACATCTTCCTATATATGTCTCATGTAAAAAAATGCAAGCGTATTAACCCTTTGAGGGGAGGTGGTATATATTACATACCACCTAATTTTAATCCGATTCAAACCAGAAACTTTTAAACAAATTTTACTTTTTTAACTTTGACGAGAAAAAGTTGAAAAATTGTTTATTCTTATTTTGAACTGAATTCTTTCCTAAATTACGGTGTGAATTCAACGTTACAGGAGCACAAGTGCTTGCACCTGAAAGGGTTAAATAGCTGTAATTTTAGAATATCAATTCTTCATACGTCTGTAATTACGTTGTTGAAATAAGTTTAGAAAGAGTGTCTTCATTTTTTGAAAATTACACTTTTTGTTTAAAATGATATTACAATCATCAGTTATTTCTGATCGAAATTCAAAAATTTACATGCTCTTTATCAGCTAAAGAAATAATAATAATAATGATGAAAGAAATACTATGAACACCAGTGGACACGTGAGAAGATCTCGCACTGCAGTCTAATATTTTTAAGCAATATCTAATATTTTTTAGATACAAGTTTAAACTTCTAAAAAAATCAACGACTATAATATCTGCCAACAACATTAGACAAGCCAGAGTATCATCTTATTTATTCCATCAAAGTTACAGTAAAAACTGAACGAAGTAGCAATATACAGGGTGTTTTTTTTTTAACTGACGCTATTCAGAGCCGCCTGTAGCTCGTTCTAATAACTGGATTGACACAAAATTTTGTGTATGGACTAAGAAAACCAGGGGAAAAAAGATTCCAACAAAAAAAAAAAAAATTAGTTACAATCACCACCAATAGGGGGAAATGTGGCGCTGTGGTAATTTATGCAACTGAGGATTAGTATAAAATACGGGCAATAAATGAAAATGCAAATTTTTACTTACGCAAGCGACAGTAGCGCCAATAGTTTAAGTTATAAATGCATGCGAAAAACACCGAGAAACAATTTCAGCTCAGGTTGAAAATGTATCTCACCTTTCCGCAGTGCGCGTTACTTGTGAAATTCTATTATTGTAACCAGTGCAATGCACCAGCCGCTCTTCGTTTACTTAGAACATGCCATAAACTGCGCAAAGGACCTTTATCCGTTAATGTATTGAAAGCAATGATTCTGAAATTCGAAGAAACAGGCTCGCTAGCAGTTCGGTCAGGCAGAGGACGTAAACCGGTGGCAGAAAAAGTGATAATGGATGTTTCAACTGCGATCAACGAAAGGGAAAGTGTAAATGATGAATAAAACATGGCATTTTATTCAAATTATTAATTTTATCTGTTTCTGATGTTTTTTTTTTCAATGTACAGCGCCACATTTCCCCCTATCGGCGGTGATTGGAACTAATTTTTTTTTTGTTGGAATCTTTTTTCCCATGGTTTTCTTAGTCCATTCTCAAAATTTTGTGTCAATCCAGTTATTAGAACGAGCTACAGGCGGCTCTGAATAGCATCAGTTAAAAAAAAAACACCCTGTATATATATAGCAACTATGTCCCACTTTATCATTATCGAACATTTTTTTATACTTAATCATTGTTGCGGTATTTTATTTTTGTGGCAGCACTCATTTGAGGAAAATCTTTCGTTTCATTTTTGAAAACAATGCCAATATAATTTTTAATTATTTGCAATTTTTAATCAAAAAAACATGTTTTAACGAAATGTGAGTGTACTATGTCAGAAACCGCTTCAAAATCCTTTCATATGGTATCTCATTTATCGTTCTGCGTTTTTTATTTGCATAGAAAAAGGGATGTTGACAACATGAATAATGTATAGGATAAGCGGTAAAGAACATTTTCAGTTATTGATGCTGGACGATATTATGTTATTATTATTATATAAACTTTAAATTACGACGTGACTGGAATTCTATAACCATAAAAGAAAATTCAGAAAGTGGGAGTCTTTTATTTTTCTTTGAACAAGAACTGTACCTGGAAACTAAAATTATTTCTGCACATTAAAAAATTAAGGGTTCTGCGTCAATTTGTCGCGCACAATTCATCGCGGAACAATTCATCGCGCACAATTCATAGCAGCATCAATTAGTCGCGGTGACAACTCATCGCAGCGTCAATTCGTCGTGGTGTCAATTCGTCGCGACGTCAATTCGCCGGAGTTTCAGTTAGTCGCAACGAAAATGTTTTTGAACGCTATGATGATAAAATAAAGACAATTTATTAAAAATGATTAATGATAATTGGTTTTTTTAGGTATAGAGAATTATAACTAACAATTTACATGCGATTATATATAAAAAACAAATTATCATTAAGTAATTTTATTAAATTATCTTTATTTTATTATCCTAGCATTCAAAAATATTTTGGTTGCGAAGAATTGACGTCGCGACGAATTGACACTGCGATGAATTGTGCACGATGAATTGTACCGCGATGAATTGTGACACCAAAATTAAGCGGTTTGTTCAATACCTTTAGTCAATAACTTGAATTGCGTACAGTTGTGAAACCGAATTTAAAAGTGACATGTAAGATTACGTTACACGCGTTTCATTTTTACGGACACAATTATTTTTTTCTACTCACGGTATGGAATGCATGTATTGTTAAATGTATGTGAGTTAATCACTTAAGTTGTATTAATACAATCAGTTATTACAGCTCGTTAAAAAATTCACCTTTTTAATTATTATTGTATACAAAGAGAAAAGTATAGAGTGCCTGTTATCGTAAGTGAAAACTCATGGAAATTTACAAGCACATTTTGTTGTAATATATGAAATATTCATTCCCAAAGTTATGAAAAATAAATGCTGCTCTCTTTGTCTCATGTAAAACAGATACCAACATTTTAAAATCCACAATTCCAGAATAGTAAACTTTTGAATGTTCTATGAATGGGTGATAAAATCTTATTTGTTTTAGAGCACTACACATTTTTATTACTTACCCATCATACGCTGTATAAGGTAAGTCTTGTAATCGTTTTGAAAATCGAAAAAAAAAATTTGACGGATTTACACGTTTCAGATACTGGAGATTCCGAAAAACATATTTTTAGAAAAAAAAAATTGCCGTCCGTATGTCTGTGTGTGTGTCTGAACGAACCAACGATCTCCCGAACAAACTGAGATAGAGACTTGAAATTTGGTGTGTACTTAGTATGTAATAATGGAAAGAAGCTTATTGAATTTCAGTAACCTCGATTATCCGGAGCTAAATTTTTTGGACTCTCGAACTATTTGTTCTGATAAAAGATATATAAAATGTTTCGAAATTGTTTATTTTAAGGAATAAATATAACAAACAATAAAAAAATGAAAATTTTGCATAAAGAATGCAGTCAATAGGATAATAATTTGCCGAGATATTTGTAATCGTATTTTCAACACTCTTTGATTTTTCATGACCCTGTATTTCATCCAAATTTCAATTCAAAGATATATTTTAATTGGAAATGAGACGCTTAATCAGACGCAATAAACCGTTAGTTAATATGATTAACATTTTTGGAGTTATAAGGATTTTTTTACGCAATTCAGTAATAGAGCATTTAAAGTTTATGACGTCATCAAGCCACGGTTTTATTCGAATTGCAATACATTTTATATGTAGTTTACACATGTTTTATTTTCATATTTTATATTATGCATATCCATGATGGGTAAGTATTACGGTGCCCCCCCCCCCCCAACGACTAGTTTCTTTACATGATGGGCAATATTATGTAATCATTGTCACATAATTCATAATTTAACAGTACTGTTAACATTTTATAGCAAACTCTCCATGCATTCGACCGTTTTTAGAGAAAACCGTTTTACATAACCGTAATTTATCTTTATTCTGACCCTGATATAGTCAATAATAGGGTCGGATACTTTTAATAATACTAGAGCATTGAACACGGGCTTTCCGGGATAGAGAACATAGGTAAAAACCATTTATTTTTTTATTGAAAGCTCTAATAGATTTTTTACATTTAATAATTTTTTTAGATTGTCCTCTAACAACCCCAGGGAGCATTTTATATGAAATATTCAATTATATATTCAAATAAAATTTTGAAATACAGGGTCATTCATAATTCCCTCCGGGGTTTCGAAACGTTATAGTAAAAAAAACGAAGACGAATATGAAAAAAAGAAACATATGAAATTATTCCGAAACTATTCAAGTTTTACTTACATACATTACAGGTGTTCTATGTGTGAACCCTTGGTCACACGGCATACATCCATGCGATAGTCCAGTTCCTGCCATACTCCGTTTCTTTAAATTTCCGGTACCACACATGAATTGTTTTGTCAGTTGGTCCCTGTTTTCGATATTTATTACGAAAGGCCCGTTGAACTGACACCACTGATTCAGATTTAAAGAAACGGAGTATGGCAGGAACTGGACTATCGCATGGATGTATGCCGTGTGACCAAGGGTTCACACATAGAACACCTGTAATGTATGTAAGTAAAACTTGAATAGTTTCGGAATAATTTCATGTTTCTTTTTTTCATATTCGTCTTCGTTTTTTTACTATAACGTTTCGAAACCCCGGAGGGAATTATGAATGACCCTGTATATTAAAAGCGGTAATTTCGTATTGGCCCCGTGCGAGAAGTTAATACCCTAAGAAATCACTAAAAATTTCGTTATCTTACGACAGTTTTTTTTTTAAATTAATATTCTGATAATTTCAGCGATTTTAAGCGCTTATTTCGATTGCATGTCTGTTAAATTTGTGATTTATTTATACTATTTTATTTGTTGCTTAAAGAAGTTTTAATTTCGTTATGAAATATGAGCTGGAAAGAAATGCTGAACTATTTATATTTATATTATATTACTATATATAATAAACACTTCAATTGCTAAAATGTTGAAATAAATTATTGACACCGGAAATTGTAAACAAATTTATTTGTATATAATAAAAAAAAAGCGATATTTCACATACATAATACCATATTTACTCGCCTATAAGTCGACCCCCACTTTCCCGATCAAGAAATTTGAATTTTTATAAATCCCGCGTATAAGTCGACCCCCCACTTTTCCGATCAATAAATTTTATTTTTTTTCAAAATACATTATTCAAAATCACCTGGAAAAAAAAGAAAGTATACTAAATATAAAATAATAAAGGAACTTTATTATTTTTATTTTTTTTGTACATTTATTCGAAATCATCTGAAAGAAAAAGAACTAAATATACAATAATGAAGATAATAATATACAAAGTTAAACTGATTCGAGGTCCGATTCAATATCGGACTCGCCAAACCCTTCACATAAGTCCTTCGTCGTCATCGGCTCATCATGATACACCTTTTCAATCTCTGTATCGCAACATTCTTCCTCGTCGTTATTACTTTCTCAAATGGCATCATCTTCTGTGCCGTCTAGTTCGTTGCTTATGCAGCAATTCTTGAACGATTTTATAATCATTTTGGAAGGAATTTGATTCCACGCATCTTTAACCCACTGAGCAATTAATGCAATGTCGGACTTTCTAATAAAGTCTCTTTTTGTCCAAAATTTCTCGACCTATACACGGGTAAATACGGTAAATGGAAAACATTTCTATTAAAATTCTGCTGTCATTGTTCAATTTCGTAATTAAAGTTTTGTAGTTTCATAGGGAAACCAATGACCGTTATAAGGTTAAAGTGCAAACGGATTAATATTTTGTAACCGTCTGCAAGCGATAGGGATAGATTTTTTTTAAATCATGCTTGAAATTTAATTTAGATGCTATAGTAAGTGAGTAAATTTCGATACAGTTTTCAAACAAATTGCATTCGAAAGTAGATTTTTTTCCTATATAACGGTGTAAAAATTGAAAATGTGCGATGTTTAGATATTACAAAAATTGCAGTAGCAAAAATATCAAAACCGAAATTTCATCGTCAACTGTTGCCATTCTCAAAATGACGTCAGTGTTACGCACGAACACGTTTGTCCTTTATAATATAGATGGTCAAGTAACCGTTATCTTTAAAAAGGTCGAATGACTGGACAATTTGCTGTAGATGTTTAACACTATAAAATTAATATAGTATAATCTCATTTTTTAAATTTAATTACGAGTGAATATAAAACAAGAGCAAAGAGTCATGCGTCAAGCATAGATTATATAACACTTTCCAACACTTCCAAAATAATTTTACAAATCTTTAGCGTTTAACAAGGTGAAAGGCATAACGTATTTTAAAACACAATTTCAAGAATTACCAACAATATAATGAAAAATTTCAGAATTTTTTGTGCAGTCCTGAATATAATCTATAGATTTGTATATATAGTATATAGAATGCTTAGTTTTAGTTCAGTTTCAAAACTTCCCTTCTGGAATTTCCGTATATAAACGGAAATGTACTCGAGAACTGTTGTGCTGCCCTATATCTATGATCTACGTAATTTATATACACTAAGTAATAGAGAAAAAAATGAGTTAAATTTAGAAACGCGTTCAGCAACTGAAAACGCACTTCCAGCAATTTTTGTTATCGGACGGTACCGAATTATTTTGTGTGTCCCTGTAAATGTACGATGAATTCTATACACACAATATACTATAGTAAGTCTCTTGTAATGCCCTGAGTGATATATATCAATTTCAATATGTTTCAAATAGTGAAATACTTTTAAAATAAACCACAAACGATTTTTCTCCACAGACCGTAATGTAACAGAATTGTTTTGGTTGAGCCTGTAAAGGAACTGTAAGCGCTATACGCATCATATTCTATAGTAAGCCTCTTGTTGTGCACGTCAGTCACATATATCAAGTACAATAAGCTTGAAATTGTGTAACATCATTAAAATAGGCCACAAATGAATTTTTCTCATAGACCGTAATGTAACAGAATTGTTTTGAGTGACCCTGTAAAGGAACTGTAACTGCTATACACATCATATTCTATAGTAAGACTCTTGTTGTGCACCTCAGTGATATATATTAGACCGGGAGGTGGCTGCACAGACAATCACCTCATCGAGTTCACGGCTGAAATTCCAGAATTAGTTAAAATTTGATTCGCATATTAAAACGCAATCGGTCTGCCAAGTCATATCTTGGTGGAAAACACCCGAAAACCCGATTTTAGTGGTTGGCTCGTAGGTTTACCATTGTGTGTTCCTGCTCCCAGTCCTCCATGTTTTTATACCTTTGGGTGCAGGAAAACACAATGGTAAACCTACGAGTCAACCGCTAAAATCGGGTTTTAAGGTGTTTTCCACCAAGATATGACTTGGCAGACCAACTGCGTTTTAATATGCGATTCGAGTTTTAACTAATTCTGGAATTTCATCCGTGAACTCGATGAGGTGATTGTATGTGCTGCCGCCTCCCGGTCTATATCAATTTCAATATGTTTCAAATAGTGAAATACTTTTAAAATAAACCGCAAACGATTTTTCTCCACAGACCGTAATGTAACAGAATTGTTTTGAGTGACTCTGTAAAGGAGCTGTAAGTGCTATACACATCATATTCTATAGTAAGCTTCTTGTTGTGTACCTCAGTGATATATATCAATTTCAATATGTTTGAAATTGTGTAACATCATTAAAATATGCCACAAATGATTTTTTCTCATAGACCATCACATGTGAAGGAATTCTTTTGAGTGTCCATGTAAAATCTGTAAGTACTACAAACTTCATTTTCAATACCGACCATGCCATAGTAAACACCAATAACATATATCAATTGCACGGCAATCCGTACACATTTACGCGAGTTAGAGCATGGAAAGGCAGACAGACATACCGAATTCATAAACACTTTTCAACTATGTCGGAAAATGTTAAAAACACAATTTCTCAAAAATATGAATAAATATTCATATAAATATACATACATATTTTATCGGAAATTGCAAAACGGTTATCTGAAGAGTCATGGAAATTAGATCTTCTTGTGAAGCCTCGTGTTAAAAAATGCCTATTAAATATCTATAATTTCAGAATATCACAGTCTTTAAACATCTATAAGTACGTTGAAAAAAAAAGTTTAGAAAGATTATCTTAATTTTTAAGAATATGAACAATTTGTTTGAAATGACGTTAAAATTCTTAATTTTTCGTCATCGAAATTTAAAACTCGCTATTTTTTTAATACAAAAATAATAAAAAGAAATATTGAACTGCATAAGCGGTATATGTGCCCAACATCTATGTATACAACATATTCCTTTATTAATGCTGGGAATATTATATAATCATTATTACATAAATCGTTGAATTCCGTGACTTTAATTCTATAATCTGAAAAAAAAGTATTCCAAAATCTGAGAGTTTGGTTACCATTAGAACAACTGCTATTGTAGAAAACGAAAATTCTTTAAAAATTAAGCAGCTTTTTAAATGCCTTTTAGTCAATAATGTGAATTGCGTGCCATTGTGAAACTGAATTTAAAAGCGACATTTAAGATTACGTTACACGCGATTCATTTTTACGATACAATTTTTTTTTCTATATTCATTTTATGCAACGCATGCAATGTTAAATATATTTGAGCTGCCATAACTGAAGTTGTATTAAAAGTTCATTTAAAAAGCTGTGTACAGAAAATATGATGATTTCTTTCGAATATGAGATCTTTATAAATTGCTGTTTTCATTGAAATTCCCAAAAAACATTAAAATAATAAAACAATTTTACTTGTATGTGAAATAAACTGCAATAACTTAAGATAACAATGATTACAGAATTAACTGCAATTAAAAATATACTTCATTTATGTTAAAATATCCCCACAATAAAGAATAATATAATTTTGCAAGAATAAATATAAAAATTCTGAGTCCCTTAATTTTGTGTGTAAAGAAACAACTGCATTGCTAAGTATAACCGAATTTTTAACAAAAGAAGTTTTACTAAAAGTTACAAAATCTAAAAATGTTTTGCTCAGAGACAGCAAAAAATTGTAAAGAAGATTTAATAATGTATGAAGTGAGAAATTTCTTCATTACGGTTCCTTGTTTTAATTACAAATATCGCCGATAGGTGACGCTACAAACTATAAAACTGTTACATCGCTCAAACTAATATACAACAATGGATCAAAGTTCACTCACCTCTTACCCTTCAAAAAGTGGTTTGTGTTTTTGAATTCTTTTGATCAGTATTACAGTTTGACAGAGTGCAGCGCCTTCTATCGGTGATATTTGGAACTATAACAAGGAGGTTTGGTAAAGAAATGTCTGACATTACACATTATGCTTCTTCAAGAATAACTTGAATAGCTATCAATGGTTACTTTCTACTGAATTTTAAAAACTTTTAATCCATTTTTGGATACCCTGTATGGGCATGGCACACACATGGAAACGTAAAATATATAGAATGAGAACTATTATTTAAAATTAAAAGATCCATCCAGCTTTGCCAGTGTTAATCATTCAAGCCCTTCTGAGTTAAATAAACAAAAATGTAACACCCTAAATATACAATAACATAGACCTGTGCATTCGATCCCATAAGCCATTAAAACAACGAACAAAAAAAATTACTTAATTTTGATACATCATAGTAAAATTCTTAAATTTTATGGATGAGAATGCACGTTTTGTTGTATATAACAGAAAAATACACGATTTCCCTGACAATAACAAAACAAATGCAAAGAATGCATCTAAATGGTGTAGCATTTATTGAATTCTGTTTCATACGCCTTGAAAACAAAGCATTTACTTTGTATGTAATGGACGCTGATTTCACAAGAGCAAGTGGCTTCCACTGATTATAAAACTTAATTTTTAATTAATAAAAATTAAATCTACAATGATTATATGAAAACTGCAATGATTATATGAAAATGGCGTCTTTGTTTTTTATTTTTATAGTTAGTGATGATCTCAATTACAATACACGTGATGTTTGCAAAGAAAATGACTTCACATTTTGGGAGATTATGTTTCATTAATTTTATTCCCGAATTTGAAATGTATGTATTATACTAGATGTGTTAAATCCAAATACATTTAAATAAAGGTACTACATCTATTTCACGCACTTATATTAAAATTGTTTACTTTTATAAACGAAAAATGCGCATTTTTTTTCTGAATATGACATCAACAGGGCTGCCAACTACTACGTCTTTTTAAATCAAATATTCATGTTTAGAACCAGAAAAATATTAATAAATTGCATACTGAGTTTAATTAATGATATGCAATGGCTTATACTTTATTGCGTTTGTTAACTAAAATTTCTGATTCTAAAAGAATTATTTGACTCGAAATAAGCGTAGTAGTTGGCAGCCCTGCATCAATTTCGCCTGAAAAAAATGTCGAGTATCTCTGAATTGTTATTTGGCTTATAAAAACAAAGTACACATGTTTAAATATGTTTTCCATAATTTAACATTGGAAAGAAATAAAAAAAAAAATCACAATAGCCATGCGTTTAAATTTTGTCCATACCCAGTTTCATTTTATGGCAAAAGAAAAGAAAAAAATTACATTTAAAAAAGAAAATGTAAATTAGGTCAAGTGTTTGAAAAAACAGGGTAAGGGTTGAGCTGGGAAATTTGTAAAGAAATCAGTTACTTTTCATCAGGTTCTAAAACATATGTATGTTTTGTTTCGTGCAAATCGTTCACAAATAGTAGATTTGTATAAGGAACATACACACAAACTTTCACTTTTATATAAATAGATAGACAGATTCTTGCTAAAAATATTATTAAATGCTTTATTTTCAGGAAAAATATGAAATAATAAAAAAAGGAGACATCTCAGTACTGGTACAAATTTCTGTCAAAATCGTGAAATACAGTTAGTTTTAAACAAGAACGAAAAATCATGAGTCAAGCATAGATTATGTAACACTTTCCAACACATCCATAATAATTTTACAAATCATTACCGTTTAATAAGCTGAAAGATAACATCTAAGTAAACAATTTGGAAAATGCATAACATATTTAAAAACGTAATTTCAGGAATTTCCAACATATACAATATTCGGAAAAATATCCGAATACTTTTATTCAGACCTGTATAGGATCTATAGATTTGTATATATACTACATAGGATGCTAAATTTTAGTTTAGTTAGGAAACGCGTAGTACAGTTTAAAATTCTCCTTCTGGAGTTTCTGTCAATAAACGGAAATGTGTTCTCGAACTTTTGTGCTGCCCTGTATATGATCTACAGAATTTATACACACCAAGTAATAGACAAAAAGTGAGTTAAATTTAAAATCGCGTTCAGCAACTTAAAACGCACTTCCAGAAATTATTGTTAACAGACAGTAGAGAATTCTTTTGTGTGTCCCTGTAAATGAACGATGACTGCTATACACACACTATTCTGTAGTAAGCCTCTTGTAATGCACCTTAGTGATATATATAAATTTCAATGCGTTTAAAATAGTTAAACGTTATTTAATTTAAACGCAAACGATTTTTCTCCATAGACGTAATGTAACGGAATTATTTTGACTGTCCCTGTAAAGTAACTAAGTGCTATGCACATCCTATTCCATACTAAGCTTCTTGTCATGCACCTTCGTGATATATATCAATTACAATGTGTTTGAAATTGTGTAACATCATTAAAATAAACCGCAAATGATTTTTCCCCGTAGACCGTAATGTAACGGAATTCTTTTGAGTGTCCCTGTAAAAAAACTATAAGGGGTACACACCTCAGTTGAAATAGGGAACTTGCTATAGACAACGACATAAAAGTTGCAAGTGAATCCGAGCATATTTACGGGAGTTAGAGCACGGACAGACGGCAGACGGCCATACGGCCAGACAAACCGAAGTCATAAGCACTTTTCAACTAGGTTGGAAAGTGTTAAAAACAGTCCTCGAGGTTCGTTCATTATATTAAGAGTGATATTTAAATTGTCACACATCAGAGAATCGAAAAAAAGGTGCGAATTTAGCTGATTTTCTTTTTATCCAAACATGTACCAATATTTCCATACAGTAATATTTGCCATATTTACATGACAGATAAAATAAGGCAAATATTACTATTCGGAAATAGTAATAGATAATTTAATAAAAATAACGCTCTAAGAGAATATACGATAATTTATAAAGATTGGTAAGACTGATATTTATTAGAATATCGATTCATAATTAGAGATAGGAATGATCGGGAAAAAATCTGGAGTGACAACGCTTGTCTTTCGTACATTTGTCTAGATATTTCCAGAAAGGTAAAGTTTTGTTTTATAACGTTGTAATCAACTAGATTCTAACGGTGAGCTTCCCGTTTTGGAACGGGAGACAACACCCTCCTTGTGAATAATGCTTGATGACATTACCACAATATATCTCATTTACACTGCGACACAATTACTTGGTGATTTTCCTTATAGAATCGATCGCAAGATCGTTTGAAAATTATTTAAAAGTGGATTGAATACACAATTTGTCGATCGATCTTTACGAAAATCTATACAGATCTCATATTCGATAAATGGAAGCTCAATAGAAAGTGCCGTTTGGGAGATATTGTGTTCATTTACATACACAAAATATTACAATATTTTCCATACATTAACTATACGGAAAATAAACTAGTCGGATGTGCCAATCCCAAAACTTTCTTCTATCTCATCATGTATATACTTCAAAATTCGCTATCACAGCGTCATTAAAATCAATATTTTTCGTCATTCTGTTGAACGTCAGCTGCTTGCGAATCGTCGGGATAACTGGATACGAGCACTTTTCGTTGCACTTAGCATACGATGTGACAACACAACTACGAAAAGTCCTTCTGGCCTGTTCAGACAGTAATAGATAGCCTCCCTATTCTTTAGTTTACATTATTTTCGCTAATTTTACTGGAAAACACAAAGATAAAATGAGTGAACCCGATTACAGAAAATTCATTCCCAGTTCTCATCAGTATTGAATTTCAGTGAGAATGTCACCAAATTACTCAGGTATAGCCATGTTGGCTTCATTTATGGCAACCTATTTTTGTCGCCAAATTTGGCGAGAGTATGGTACTTTGGGAGTTAATGTGTCCACTCACACGCACAAAATACTATAATATTTTCATTACATTAAGTATTCGGAAAGATAAAATTGGAAATTTTAGGAAAAAAAACATTTTTTTTTCGGGATGGGATGGGAGTTGAAGGGTTTTACTTCGATTGAAAATTTTAAATTCTATTATAACACAATGTATAAGAAATTTTATAACAGCTACATTCTGATGTTTTTTCTTTCTTTCTTATTTCTTCTTCTTTTTACATGATCAATGTTTAACGTAGAAACGTTAACATGGAAAATAGCTAATTAATTATATACAATTTTTCTCATTAAAAATGAAAAGTCATATGTAAATTTTGATTAATAACATCAATTTGTGGAAATAGTAAGGTTGAAAACAGTGTAACTTAACATTATTAAAATAAAAGTCTGTTTATTAGCATAAGTGCATTTTTAGGTGCGTTCGTAATTATATAAATACGTAGCACCTATAGTCGTCGTTTGGTCCGTCCGTCTGTCCGTCCGTCTGTCTGTCTGTCTGTCTGTCCGTCCGCATATAACAACGCAAAAACTACCCAACCAAATGGTTTGCAATTTAAAATATATTATCTTTGCAGAATTTTGTCGAGACATTTCAAATTTTATTAAAATCGAATCAAAACTTTAGGAGATATTAATAAAAATATTTATTAAGAAATTTGAATTTTTTTTTTAAATCGGTGCTTTTTTGTTATAGGAGCTTCCGATGGATGTTAAATCGTCAAGCGACCGAGATACTTATTTTATGACAGAAATTAATCTGCAGACGATATAATTCATTTCACAGAATTAAAAATCATCAAGATCTGAATATTTATATAACTAGCTGATACATATATATCTGAATATTTATATAACTAGTTAAGATATTTGTATGAACAGTGTCATAAAATATATACTTAACTAGCTGTTTAACCCGTTCTACGCACGGGATATCATGAATTTAATTCTAAACGAACGCACCTCGTTTGTAACGTTTGACGTACAATTTCCAACTTGTTTATCATGTAGTAATCACATGAAATATTTCACCATTATTTAAATAAAAAATTTGAAATGATTTACTCTTCTGCTTTTACCTTAAATATAAATTTTTAGACTTGTCTAATTGTATCCTAATAATATTATAAATCTGATTGTGTGCAAATGTTAGGCTGAAGCCAGCGTCAAAATGGAGCATTTAATGATTCTGTATCTTTGCATATAGGTGGATTATAACTCTCAAATGAAAATAGGCTAGTTTTTGTTTATTTTATTGAAATATTTCAAAATTTCGTTATTTTCATAGAGAATAAATGGCCAGTTTTTTGCATAATATTTTAAAATGGTTAAATTTACTTTAACGTTGCTAATACTTTATCGTTGCAAAAACTAATTAAAAACCCGGAATAATAATTTTTACTCAACAATTTAGTTTCAATTGAAAAATTTTCACGTGAAAAATGAAAATGAAATAAAAAAAATTAAAGAATTAAAAGGAAGAATAAATAATATTATTAGAAATAAAACGTACTTTGTTAGTTTTTGATAATACAAGGTTTCAATATGTGTAACCATAGGAAACAGGCGAATATGACGTCATAAATCGAAAATAAAGCGGATATGCTTTGATTGGTGAAATAAAATGATCTTGGGTTTTTTCTTCACTTTTTTTCTTTTGTATGGTAACATTTTACCGTCTGCGCACGGCTTATATAACTATACCGTATTTTTTATTTAAATTAAAAAAAGTAAAAAGAAGTTTTAAAAAAAATGGTTAGCAATAGCCAATAATATGCTCCTCAAAATTATCCTTGTCGAAAATGATGTCATGGATGGCGAGAAATAGTTATTTTCATTTATAAAACTAAAAGAAATAACTCGATTACCTAAAAAAAATGACGAATGTTAATAGTTCTATTTTTGTTGATAAAACCTAAAAATTTAATGTTATTTCGTTAAAGTAACATAATTTCCCTTATGCCAGTATTGAAATTAATTGCCTGGAAAAGAAAATTAACAAGAATTATGTCATTAAAAGAGGGATTTCTGAAGGGAAAAAGAGACATCATATTTGAAATAAAACGGGAATTTTCCAATATGTTTTAAAATGAGTGTGAATCAATTCCTTACATTAATAATACAACGATCAGTAAGTATAGAAAGTAGATGAGTTTCATGCCATATTTATAACGAAAATTTTAAATGTTTTTTTTGTCGGTACTGATTATTAAGCATGAGTATCCGTTATATACAGATGAGAGTTTTCTGCTAAAAATCACATCATAATTTTAAGAAAAAGAAAATGAACACGAATCTATTATATTATAATCTGACCGTGTGTTTGTATTTTGCAACTACTCCTAGACTATCGAACGCAACGCGATTTACTTAATACCGGTTATCATTGATCAGAATTTAAAAAAAAATTAAATTAGATGCCAAGATTTTTTATTTTTTCGTAAATTTTAACGAAGTTTCTCTAAAAACGGAAAGTAAATTACTCCGTATTTGTGTATAAAAAAGGAGAAATAAAACAGATCAGTGTATTTTTTACACCATTTTCTGATTAAAACTGAAAAACAGAATTTATTTTCGCTTTGAATAGATGGTGAAAATAAAATCTTGATTTCATTAAATTATCCGAAAAATAAAAACATATTTTCACATATTGAAACTTCATGAATCAATTTATTCTGGAGAACAAAAATTGCCTGTCAACATACTGTCATTTAGCAAACAAGATTTGTTTCAGCTATACATTAAACCAAGAGGCTGAATTTAATTTAAAGAAAAAGGATATACTATTTCAAATTAATGTTTTTCTTTAAGGATGGCTGTTAAAACGTTTCACAAAGGCGTTAAAAGTAAAATTGTTTAACAGGTAACATTGACATTTGTTTTTACCCAATTCGTCTATTTCCACGATTTTATTTGGCCCTTCTTTTTGTATTGGTTGCAATTTCCTTTTCGCGATTATTTGGCACAAAATTTCACTTTTTTAAGACTGAATAATGTCAAGTTCCCTATAACAAAAAATACCGTATTGTCTCCTATGAATTGTGATAAATAGTTACTTAATCATTAACGTTTTTAGTTTTCGGGAGTGAAATATTTTGCTTAATTAATGTATTTATTATTCTTTTAAAGTTGCGTGAACGAAGTCACTGGTAACAGCTAGTATATATATATATATATAATAACAATTAACTTTAAACATTTAAAACAATAAAATATTAAAAATACACAGGCTAAAAGACTACCCGTTTCTCTTCAGTGGACGGACAGACAGAATTAACCAACCCCCAATCCTTACAGAAATTGTAGGTTTTTAAACACGAGCTTATATTCAAAACGATTTTAAAAAAAATAATTACTTTATTAGAAAACAAAATAAAATCAATTTAAAAAACTAAATAACTTTATTAGAAAACAAATCAAAAGCATAATACAAAATCTGCATATTAAAATGTAAAAACAGTAACTACTTTAACATAAACTAAAATAAACAAATCTCTAAACATTAATATAAAACATGATAGCCCAGTAAATTATATTAAACCAAGATATATAAAAAAAACTTCAAAATAAAATAAAATACAAATTAATGCAAGACAGCCAGCCTCCGTCCGTACCTACAAGAAAAAATGAAATGGGCAAAAAGATCTTACAAATTAGTTACAACAGAAGTCTGGTTTTTGTTAGAAAGAAAACAAAAAGAGAAAGAAACAAAAGTAAACCAATACAAAACAAAAAGAAACAAAGTGAAATGGACAAAAATATCTTACAAATAACTTACAAGAGAAGTCCTTTGTTAGAAAGGAAACAAAAAGAGAAAGAAACAAAAGTAAAGCAATAAAAATAAAAAGAAACAAAGTGAAATGGTCAAAACTATCTTACAAATTACTTACAAGAGAAGTCCTCTGTTAGAAAGGAAACAAAAAGAGAAAGAAACAAAAGTAAACCAATACAAAACAAAAAGAAACAAAGTGAAATGGACAAAAATATCTTACAAATAACTTACAAGAGAAGTCCTTTGTTAGAAAGGAAACAAAAAGAGAAAGAAACAAAAGTAAAGCAATAAAAATAAAAAGAAACAAAGTGAAATGGTCAAAACTATCTTACAAATTACTTACAAGAGAAGTCCTCTGTTAGAAAGGAAACAAAAAGAGAAAGAAACAAAAGTAAACCAATACAAAACAAAAAGAAACAAAGTGAAATGGACAAAAATATCTTACAAATAACTTACAAGAGAAGTCCTTTGTTAGAAAGGAAACAAAAAGAGAAAGAAACAAAAGTAAAGCAATAAAAATAAAAAGAAACAAAGTGAAATGGTCAAAACTATCTTACAAATTACTTACAAGAGAAGTCCTCTGTTAGAAAGGAAACAAAAAGAGAAAGAAACAAAAGTAAACCAATACAAAACAAAAAGAAACAAAGTGAAATGGACAAAAATATCTTACACAACAGAAGTACTTTGTTGGAAAGTAAACAAAAAGAGAAAGAAACAAAAGTAAAGCAATAAAAATAAAAAGAAACAAAGTGAAATGGTCAAAACTATCTTACAAATTACTTACAAGAGAAGTCCTCTGTTAGAAAGGAAACAAAAAGAGAAAGAAACAAAAGTAAACCAATACAAAACAAAACGAAAGAAAGTGAAATGGACAAAAATATCTTACACAACAGAAGTACTTTGTTGGAAAGTAAACAAAAAGAGAAAGAAACAAAAGTAAACCAATACAAGGCAAAAAGAAAACCAAATAGAAACAAAAGAAATCGAATTCCGTTTCATAACGTCTCAATTTCACAAACCAAGTCTGCCTCTTCCTTTGATTTGAACATACACATGTGAAGCCGTTCTTCGATAGAGACTTTAAGGAAGATATAATCATATAGAATGTTCCAAAAACAAGCACAGAAGTGTAATCATCCCGCCAAACCATAATGTTGCCATTTACCTTTCAGCAGTATTTCAAATAATATTTTTAAAAATCGCATGAGTAATTGTTATTATAAAATAAATTAGCTAAAATTGAAATATTTGTTTATTATAATTGAAATTATTGCCACAAATTTTACTAAGTCTAATTATCCTGATTTATAATATACTTTTACGTAAAATCAAAAGTCAATTCTTGTATATTTATTTTGAGTACTTGGCTTGTAAAGGTTAAAAGGGAAAAAAATATCTAGTCTAGAAATAAGTTATAGGACATACCCTGTATATTTAATTTGAGTTCTTGGCTTGGAAGTATCAAAAAGAAAAATAATTTTTATCTGGTCTAGAAATAAATGAAAGGTAAGACCCAATACATATTTATTGTGAGTGCTTTGAGTGTCATAAATATGCTTACAAATCCTATATATTATTTCTGTTGTCAACATCCCTTTTTCTAAGCAAATACAAAATGCAGAACGATAAATGAGATACTATATGAAATTATTTTAAACAGGCTTCTGGCATAGTACACTTACATTTCGTTAAAACATGTTTTTGATTAAATAATGCTGTTAATTAAAAATTAAATCGACATTTTTTTCATACACGAAATGAAAGTATTTTTATCAATTCAGTGTTGCCACAAAAATAAACTACCGCATTATATCGTGCTCAACGATGATAATAATAAAACATAAATAGTACAAAAAAGATAAAGTGGGACACTGTTGCTGCTCGGGTTTATTTTATATTTATGATTAAAAAGCAAAATTCAAATTCAAATGCTCAATTTATTTTCCTTTATCCCATGGGTTTTTTTCTTCAAAAAACAGATGATGATATCCTTTAATGCAGTTAAAATACTACAAATATATATATATATATATATATATATATAGAGAGAGAGAGAGAGAGAGAGAGAGAAAGAGAAAGAGAGATATTTGCCTTTATTATTTTAGATCTGTTTTTACTGTAGCTTTGATGAAATAAATGAGATGATATTCTTGCTTGGCACATGTTGTTTTCAGATATTTTTAGGTTTAATTTTCTAAGAGAAAATTAAACCTACATCTAAAAAATATGGGATATTGCTAAAAAATATTAGACTGCAGTACGAAATTTTCGCACGGGTCCGCTGGTCTTATTTATATTTAATTTATCAAATAAATTTTGCTGAAATTGTATTTTATATATATAAGATCTTTATAACATTAATAAAGATATACATATCTCAAAATAAAAGTAATGTTCACAAATAATCTGCCAACTATGCCTTTACTAAAATTAACTTTGATATCGTGGATTAAATTATATATATATATATATATATATGTTAAATTAAATATTTTTAAATATTTTTATTTATAAGTTTTGCCATTGGCATTGAAAAAGAGACAAATGCAGACATGTCTAATCAAGATCATGCGTTGGATATTATAAATATTTCAATGGATAACTAATAATAACTTTATATGGCTACCACGATCAGATAATGATCGTGAGATAAAGAATCTTTAAGAAACAACCCTCGAGGTTCTTTCATTATATTAAGGATGACATTTAAATTGTCGTTTCACATCACGATTCTGTAACAATAGAAGCATGAGAATATACGACCCTTATGTAGATTGGTAGAACTGATATTTATTAGGAAATCGATTTTATTAAGTACAAAACATGGTTATACTGATCTGACCTTTGTTTTTCTTCTACACAGCGTAAATATTTATATATATATATATATATTTATTTACCTTTATCAGCTAAGCACTAAAAATAAATATAAAAAGCCTGATCTTTGATTTATTTCAACACTAGATAACAATATTCCTTTTCTTTTGATCTTTCCAAGCCAAGCACTCAAAATAAATATACAGGAACTTTGATTTATTTCTAGAGTAGCTGAAAATATTTTTTTCCTATTGACTTTTCCAAGCCCAGCAGTGATAATAAATGTATAGGACATGACCTTTGATTTTTTTCTAGACTACATAATATTACTTTTTATGACCTTTTCAAGCCAAGCACTCAAAATAAATATACAGGGACTTTGATTTATTTCTAGAGTAACTGAAAATATGTTTTTTTCTATTGACCTTTCCAAGCCCAGCAGTGATATTAATAAATATATAGGACCTGACCTATGATTTATTTCTAGACTACATAATATTATTTTTATGATTTTTTCAAGCCAAGCACTCAAGATAAATATACGGGGTGGGCCAAAAATACTTGACACTATTCGCAATTCATTAAAAATTCAATTCCAAGAAAATTGGTTTTTATGATCGACTTTTTAAAACTAAAATTTTGTTTTAAAATAGCTTATAAATAGCGCTATACCTTCAAAAATTCAAAAAAGCTTAAAAAACGATAATTTATTTAGTACAGATAACTTATTTTGTAGACTCAGCTACAATATTTTAACCCATGCCCTCTAATTATCTGAAATGACATTCCAAAGGGTAATTAATTTCACACCACACATTGAAATATGTCAGCAGATTTCATAAAAAGATGGTCTGTTTATATTGAGTTTTAACTATGTTTTCTTGTTATTGCTATTGTTGTTATTTGCTGATTTGAAGGTATACTGCCAGTTATAAGACATTTTTGAAATAAACTTTTTTTATGTGCCTAAATAAAAGTTTTTAACATGAGAAGCAGATCGTGATATCAAGAATCTTTATAGAACAGTCTTCAAGTTTCGTCTATTATCTTAAAGAAGACATTTAAATTCCCGTTTTACATCACAAATCCGTAACAAAAGGTGTATGAGAATCCTTGTCTAGATTGGTAGAACTATTACTAATTAGAATATCGATTTTATAAAGAAGAAAAACCGGTCGCATGGAACTGACTATTCAATTATACCTTAACAATTTAAAAGAATTTATGTCTTTTATATGATGCTATTAATTTTTAAAACAAATTATCATTTTTTTTATCAAATGAAAAGATGGTTTGTTTACCTTTGAGATTTTATTATTTGTAGTTGTCGTTGTTGTTATTTGCAGATTTAAAAGTATACTGCCAGTTATAGAAAATTTTTGAATTCTGAAACTTTTTTAATGTTCAGAAATAAAACTTTTGATCATGAGAAGGAGATCATGACGCAAAGAATCTTTATGACACAGTCTTCGAGATTCGTCCATTATCTTATAGATGACATTTAAATTGCAGTATCACATCACGAACCCGTAAATAAAGATCTTTCAAAATCACTGACTCGATTGGTAGAACGAATACTTTTTAGAATATCGATTTTATAAAGAAGAAAACCCGGTTACATGGACCTGACTATTTAATTATATCTTAACAATTTAAAAGAATTTATGCCTTTTGATATGATGCTATTAATTTTGAAAATATGTTAATTATCAATTTTTATCTTTGAGTTTTTATTATTTGTAGTTATCATTGTTGTTATTTGCAAATTTAAAGGTATACTTCTAGTTACAGGAAATTTTTGAAATAAACTTTTTTAATGTGTCTAAATAAAACTTTTGATCATGAGAAGAAGTTTGTGATGCAAAGAATCTTTATGACACAGTCTTCGAGATTCGTCCATTATCTTAAAGAAGGCATTTAAATTGCAGTTTCACATCATGAACCCGTAAAAAAGGTGTATGAGAATCATTGAATAGATTGGTAGAACTAATACTTATTAAAATATCGATTTTATGAAGAAGAAAACCCGGTTACATGGACCTGATTATTCAATTATATTTTAACAATTTAAAAGAATTTATGTCTTTTGATGAGATGCTATTAATTACTAAAATAAGTTAATTATCATTTTTTTATCAAACAAAACATGGTCTGTTTCTCTTTGAATTTTTATTATTTGTAGTTGTCGTTGTTGTTATTTGCAAATTTAAAGGTACACTTCCAGTTATAGGAAATTTTTGAAATAAACTTTTTTAATGTGCCTAAATACAACTTTTGATCATCAGAAGGAGATCGTGATGCAAAAAATCTTTATGACACAGTCCTCGAGATTTACCCATTATCTTAAATATCACATTTAAATTGCAGTTTCACATCATGAAGCCGTAAAAAAAGTGTATCAAAATCATTGTTTAGATTGGTAAAAATAATACTTTTTAGAATATCGATTTTATAAAGAAGAAAACCCGGTTACATGGACCTGACTATTCAATTATATCTTATCAATTTAAAATAATTTTTGTATGTTGATATTTTGCTATTAATCTCTAAAATAAGTTAATTATAATTTTTTTATCAAACAGAACTATGGCCTGTTTATCTTTGAGTTTTTGTTATCTGTAGTTGTCGTTGTTGTTATTAGCAGATTTGAAGGTTTACTGCTTGTTTTAGGAAACGTTTGAAATAAACTTTTTCAATGTTCCTAAATAAAACTTTTGATCATGAGAAGGAGATCGTGATGTAAAGAATTTTTATGACACAGCTCTCGAGTTTCGTCCATTATCTTAAAGATCACATTTAAATTGCAGTTCCACATCACGAACCCAGAACAAAAGGTGTATCAAAATCATTGTTTAGATTGGTAGAAATAATACTTATTAGAATATCGATTTTATAAGGAAGAAAACCCGGTTACGTGAACCTGACTATTCAACTATATCTTAACAATTTAGAAGAATTTATGTCTTTTGATATGATGCTATTAATTACTAAAATAGGTTAATTATCATTTTTTATCGAACAAAAAGACGGTCTGTTTATGTTTGAGATTTTATTATTTGTAGTGGTCACTGTTGTTATTTGCAGATTTGAAGGTATACTGCCAGTTATAGGAAATTTTTGAAATAAATTTTTTTCATGTGCCTAAATAAATCATTTGATCATGAGAAGGAGATCGTAATGTAAAGAATCTTTATGACACAGCTCTCGAGTTTCGTCCATTATCTTAAAGATCACATTTAAATTGCAGTTTCACATCACGAACCCGTAACAAAAGGTGTATAAAAATCGTTGTCTAGATTGATAGAACTAATACTTTATAGAATATTTATTTTAGAAAAAAGGAAACCCGGTTACATGGACCTGACTATTCAATTATATCTTAAAAATTTAAAAGAAGTTATTTGTTTTCATATGATGCTATTAATTTCTAAAATAACTTAATTATAATATTTTTATCAAACCAAGAGATGGTGTGTTTATCTTGAATTTTTATTATTTGTAGTTGTCGTTGTTGTTATTTGCAGATTTAAAACGATACTGCCAATTACAGGAATTTTTTGAAGTAAACTTTTTTAATGTGCCTAAATAAAAGTTTAATTATGAGAAGGAGATCATGATGTAAAGAATCTTTATGACACAGCTCTCGAGTTTCGTTTATTATCTTAACGATGACATTTAAATTTCCCTTTCACATCACGAATCCGTAACAAAAGGTATATGAGAATCATTGTCTAGATTGGTAGAACTAATACTTATTAGAATATCGATTTTATAAAGATAAAAACGCGGTTACATGGAACTAACTATTCAATTATATCTTAGCAATTTAAAAGAATTTATGTCTTTTATATGATGCTATTAATTTTTAAAATAAATTATCATTTTTTTATCAAATGAAAAGATGGTTTGTTTACCTCTGAAATTTTATTATTTGTAGTTGTCGTTGTTGTTATTTGCAGATTTAAAATTATACTGCCAGTTACAGGAAATTAAAAAAAAAAAAAACTTTTTTAATGTGCCTAAATACAACTTTTGATCATGAGAAGGAGATCGTGATGCAAAGAATCTTTAAGACACAGTCTTCGAGATTCGTCCATTATCTTAAAGATTGCATTTTAATAGCAGTTTCACATCACGAACCCTTAACAAAAGGTGTATTAGAATCCTTGTCTAGATTGGTAGAATTAATACCTATTAGAATATCGATTTTATAAAGAAGACAACCCGTTTACACGAATATGACAAATAAATAATTTCTAAACAATGTAAAAGAATTTATCTCTTTTGAATAAATAACTAAAATAAGTTAATTATTATTATTTTATCAATTTAAATCTAATTATAAAAATGTTATGAACTACACTAGATGAAAAAATGAATATTTGATCCGGGTTAACATCCCGCAACTGCCATTTTTTTAAAACAAAGAGTATAAAAACACATGGAAATACCAATAACAAGTTCTAATTAAGTATGTTATCTTTTGGATCATTAAATAAAGAAGGTTTTGAAGAAAAATATCTTCATTAACTTTTCCTTAAAAAATATCTTCATTAACTTTTCCTTATAATAGTACTAAGTATACACATACTTGGATTCGAATCAGTACCATTATTATATGCATTCATTTATAATTTAAACACGTGCGGAGAGAATCGTGTTGTTAAATTTTTAACATTGCAAGTGTAACACCCATAGGCGGAGCTTCCTGTTTAACATACGGAAAGCGCCGCCCGTCCTCAATAAACTAGCAAAGAAGGTTTTGATTGACGAAAGGAAAACATAATTTTTCTGTAGGGCAGTTTCAAAATTCCGCTTTATTGTTTTATCATCAATAAAAATGGCTTAAAAGTAACATTAACTCGTAGAAAAAGCGTATAATGTACTTATCAGCAATAAAAGCTTTTAAAATAAATTAAAAGAAGTAAACTAAACGTATTGCTTGACCAAACATTCCGAGTTCCCCTTAACCCATTTTAGGCCAAGCATAGAAATTTTATAAAATGTGGTATTATTTGCATTGAAATTTGCTTAAATTACATTCATTAAGACACCACAAAAGTTTCGTGCATGAAAAATAATATTTTATTCAATTTGACGTTACCATTATTATTTTACCATTAATAATTTACCATTAATAATTTAAATAAAAAAATTTAAGTTTTCTTATGGCATTTGTTTTATTTTTATTTTATTTACAGAACTTGCAACTTTCCTCCATTATAAAAACATATGATTAATCTCAAGTGGAATAATTATACATTTTCAAAAAGTCGAATTTGTCAATAACCGTTTCAAGTAAAAAACCAGCGTATTTTGAAAATTTCTCAACAGAAAGTGATTACTTCAATTGAATTACTAATATTTTATAGATGTCTCCAGAACCCTTAAATATAGCAGAAAAATAAAATTAGTGAAAAATATACGTCACAGTATTAATAAAAATATATTTATTGAAATGGTGCGTTTACGCACCTTTGGCCGAAAATGGGTTACTTAAAAAATTGTGTTGTACTTACAGGACAAAGCAAAAACACGTGTGTAACTAACACACAATAAAAACTTCTTATTGTGGCTTTGAATTAATGAAACCGTGATTTGATCGTGGTGGTGAATTAATTTATGGTCTGTAGAGGGGTGTAAACGTTTGATTATCCACTGTACTTAACGTTTGTGAGGAGGAGGACACAGGTTAACTATATATTATTAAGCAAAAACATGTCCGTGAGTAATGCTGACGTCATTTTGGCGGTAGCAACATCTGGATAATAAATTCCTCACTAACTCAGGGCTCTCAAATGATCCGCGTTTTGAATACCGGTATTTTCTTAGAAAAAAATAATTTTTAGATTTTTCTTGCAAATTTTTCAGAAACCACCATCGGAGGAAAATTTTTACCGAAATGTTGTAAAAACCTACCATGAAATTGTCTATTAAAAAATATTGGTATTCAGTTGGTGGACCATTTGGAAGCCCTGCTAACTGCATTTCTTTTAAACTTTAGACGTAATTTTTTTTCCGTTTCACACAATTTCAATTTTTAAGGAGGCCAATTTTTAGAACCAGATTTCCAAAGACATATCAGAGGGAAGGCTCTCTATGCAATACAAAAGAGGACTTTGACCACAATTTTCAGGAACTGTAAAATTGTTGCCAATTGTGTATTACAAATGACAGAGATTATTTCAAGGTAATAACATATTTCATGTTTTAGATAAGAATATTTTGTTTATGAGCACATTCAATAAAATTTATTGCCGTAACATGTATATTAAAAAAAAGTAATCAGAATAATTTGAAACTTATGTTCGGGTTTATAAATGGGATAATTATATTTCATAAAGTAGATTATTATATTATAATAAGATATAGTACAATTTATGCATAACAACTGATGCATAAATTGTTTGGATACAATTCCCATTTATTAAAAACTAAAAAAAAAAAAAAAAAAAACGTAAACAGAATAATCTGAAACTTATGTTCTAGTTAATGTTTGGGATAAATATATTTTAGAAATTAAATTATTTATGATACGCAGATATATTTAATTCATGCATAGAACTAATGCATAAATTGTTTGGATATATTGTATATATTCATCCGTTATACATTGTATACATTCACCATGTTTGAATACATTCACCCATTCTACATATTTTCAATCAAGGAAAATCGAATACATGCATGCATAGAAGCATATGGCGCAACCAAAGGGAGAGTGACTACGAATACCTCAACTTTTGCATATAAAATTTCGCCTTTTTTAACTGCGATAAAATCCATAACCCCACTTTTGGGTATGAGATTGTATATGAATATCTATTCAATTGGTTTGTTAATTGTTTTGTCTGGAAGTTTGTATTTACATATTAAGTTGCTTCTTTTCATTTAGTCAAAATCTTTCAAAGTGTCTAAGGAACTTAAATTTCATCGTCTTTTTAGATAAAGATAAAAATACATTTCGGAATGTGCTTTGAAAACTAATTGAGAACGAAAAAAAATATAGAGAAACGCTTTCTCAGAAGAGTGGTTATTTTTTATATGTCTAATCATTTAGTTTTTTATTAAAGCTGTCAACTCGCGCTGAGAAACAAATTACGAGCAAAAAAGCTTTTATTGAAATTAAAAACAACGTTTTATAGTTTTTGCAAATCCAATACACTTTAATTTTTATGTTGCTTAGGTTGATGAAAATTAATTTATTCCTTGCATAGCATGAAAATGTGCGTTTGGAAATATTGCATGTAACTATTAATTCTAGCATACTTACTAAAGTACAAAAAAAAAGTGTACACATTTTTTTTTTTTTTTTTTTTTTTTTTTTTTTTTGCAATGTATTTATTTCTTCATCAAAATTAGAATTACAAAAGGGCAAAACATTTTCAAAATTAATCCTGTGTATAGAAAATTTAAGTAATTATACTTCGGAAAGCAGAACAAGTTGTAAATATTTAATTCGAAAATCATTAGATTTTTTTTTTTTACTTTTTCTTGACTAAACACAGAAAAAATATTTTATCTTGAAAATATCTTGAGAAAATATATTATCTATTTTATTGTGAGAAAAGCTAAACTATTCTAGTTAATCCTTACATAGTGGTAGCATAGTTGCCAACCTCCCGATTTTTTTCGTACCAGTATTTTTATGAAAAAATATTTGTTTTATGTAATCGTGCAATTTCTGCTATTTAAGAAAGCGAAAATTTTGGTATTATTTTACTGGTATTAAAAAAATCGGGAGGTTGGCAACTATGGAAGGTAAGTTATCTTACACATAGAAAATTAATATATATATATATCGTTAAGAGTGAGAAACTATGGAATGAAGTTTAACTTAAATAGAATGTGATCAGTGAAATTTGTTTCTACTCGACACATATATTTTTTCGATATCAAATATCATGTATTTCAAGAAATCCAAGGGTTATATTTTATCCAAAATTTAACTTCAGAAAAAAATTAATCTATAATATAAAGCAAAAACATGACCGGGATTAACGCTGACATCATACTGACGGTGACAACACCTGACCAAGAAAATTTCGCTTTTGCTACAATTTTTTAACCCTTTCAGGGGCAAAGAACTTCCTTTTTCTAAAATGTTGAAATGAATGTATGACGCCGGAATTTATAAAGAAATTTATTTCGAAATAAGAAAAAGCTATATGTTATACACGAAATAAACAGAAAATTTTATACCAAAATTCTGGTGTCACTGTGGCATTTGGGAATCAAACTTCAGTGGTTTCATAAACATACCCCCGCCCTTGAAAGGGTTAACTTCTACACATCGCATAATTTTAACTTCTAAACCGTCGAATAAGGAAAATACTGTTCTTTCAAATGCAATTTGTTTGAAAACTGTATTTCAATTTACAGATTTTTTATGGTTTTAAAAATAATATTCAAGTGTGATCTTTTAAAAACCTATCTCTATCTCGTTCAGCCCGATTACGGAAGGTTCACCGTTTTGTACTTAAAACAATATGAATGGTTCAGCATTTTTTACGGCTAATATACCTTTACGAAATAAAACTTTATTAATAAATAATTAAAATAATAATATAATATAACTAAAACACAAATCAATCAGACTTGTAATCGAAGTTCGCACATAAATCATTAAAACTGTCAGAATAAAAAAAAAAAATCCCTGACGGTTCGGCCTACAGGCACAGGTAGATTTCGAAGACGCAGACCGTGGGGCGCCTGTTTGTTGGGAATTGTGAAAGAAATGACCTTTTTGCCAGGATGCCGCAGTTGGGTTCCATAAGGGACCGCCCACTTCGAAATCTAACTTGTTCGCAGGCGGAGCTAACAGGGATTTTTTTTTTTTTTTTTTTTTTTTTTTTTTTGCTATAAGGGTTGGTCCTATAAAAAACTTGTCAGGGTAAAAGTTTTAGATAACAGTAAGAGGATTTTTAATAAATTCAAGCGGATTTGATATCTTGTAAATTGACGAAGTTATGGATTTTTTCTTCTAAAACCCCCCCTTTTTCCCCCCATTGGGGCCATTTTTAATGATATCAAAAATCTGTCATACATAAATTTTCTGTCCTTTACCTAGAAGTAATAATAACTTTAAACGGATTCGATACGTTTCATAATTAAAACGTTAAGGGTTTTTTTCTGTTTTCACAAAAATCCCCCCTTGGTTTGAGTTTGCCCATTAACGAACGTGACCGAGATTTTATGCCCTTTGATTTTATGTATCAGTTTGGAAGAGATTTGTGAAGAATTATTCGACTTATCGTGTCCATAAAAAAGTGACATAGATAGATAGATAGATAGATAGATAGATGATATAAAGTTTTGAACTGAGGGTGGTTTTGGGTTCTGGGAGTCATGATCGACGTAGACCTGCAAAATTTTTTCAAAAATTCCAACTTAGGGGAGAATGTAATAGGTAGTATTTCTTACGAAATCTACCTAAAAGCTGCTGTTAGTGGCGATCATTGGCGATTCCTTTGTCTATTAATTTCTGGGCTAATACGAAGGCATCACTTTATAAAATTCAAAACTTTATTTGAATACATTATTGATATATTTCGTATAAAATTTCTGTTAACAAAATGTTTTCAAACGTTGTGGCAGCAAAAGAAATTTTATTTTTATAAATGCTTCTTTAAATATTCAAAAATATATTGGGTTCTAAAATTTTAAAAGATAATTAACGGTTGTTTTCTAAGTTATTTTCCTAATGTCAACTATATACATATATTTTCACACTACACTACCATTCACAGACATTAACAGTAAAATTTCACATATAAAAAGCCAATGTAGATGTTATTTACAAAAGTATACGTTACTTTCCTCCAAACAGAAGAAGTCAGTCCTTTTAAAAACATTTATGTGTACTAAAAAAATAGTTTCGCCTATCGTTTTGGGCATCCTCAGTTTTTCTGATCTTAATCATCGCCTCCCGATGTTATTCTACCTTTCCCGGGATTTTTTTTCAAAATATGACAGATAACGCCATCTGTTGTCTATTGTGGCATGCATGAGATCATTGCAAGCCTCTGTTTTTTCTGTGTCTTTTTGAATGGCTTCACGAATTAAAGCATAATTTAAGTTCTTGTAATTTCCAAGTTTCGGAACTTCTTTAAAATTTATCTTTATTAGGTATTTTTTATTTAGTCGGGCTATTTCTGTGGTTTCTTTATTTAATCTGATATCGCTTTTATGTTCTTTAATCCTTTTTTAAAACTTTCCAACCTAGTTGAAAAGTGTTTATGACTTCGGTTTGTCTGGCCGTCTGTCGTCTGCCGTCTGGCCGTCTGGCCGTGCTCTAACTCCCGTAAATATGCTCGGATTGCCCTGCAATTTTTATATGTTATTGTCGTTAACTATAGCATGTTCCCTATTTCAACTGAAGTGTGTAGCACTTATAGTTTTTTTACAGGGACACTCAAAAGAATTCCGTTACATTGCGGTCTATGGGAAAAATCATTTGCGGTTTATTTTAATGATGTTACACAATTTCAAACACATTGTAATTGATATATATCACTAAGGTGCATTACCAGAAGCTTAATATGGAATACGGTGTGCATAGCACTTATAGTTTCTTTACAGGGACAGTCAAAAGAATTCAGTTACAATACGCCTATGGATAAAAATCGTTTGCGGTTTAATTAAATAATGTTTCACTATTTTAAACGCATTGAAATTTATATATATCACTAAGGTGCATTACAAGAAGCTTACTACAGAATATTGTGTGTATAGCAGACATCGTTCATTTACAGGGACACGCAAAAGAATTATCTACTGTCTGTTAACAATAATTCTTGGAAGTGCGTTTTAAGTTGCTGAACGCGATTTTAAATTTAGCTTAGTTTTTGTCTATTACGTGACCTGTATAAATTCTGTAGATCCTATACAGGGCAGCACAAAAGTCCGCGAACACATTTCCGTTTATTGACAGAAACTCCAGAAGGAGAATTTTAAACTGTGCTACGCGTTTCCTAACTGAACTAAAATTTAGCATCCTATGTAGTATAAATACAAATCTATAGATCCTATATAGGGCTGAATAAAAGTATTCGGATATTTTTCCCAATATTGTATATGTTGGAAATTCCTGAACTTACGTTTTGAAATATGTTATGCGTTTTCCAAATTGTTTACTTAGATGTTATCTTTCAGCTTATTAAAAGGTAATGATTTGTAGAATTATTTTGAAAGCCTTGGAAAGTGTTACATAATCTATGCTTGACGCATGATTTTCCGTTCTTGTTCTATTTTCCGTTTTGTCATACCTATATATGCACCCTCTTTTCCTTCCTTGCCTTTAAACTTTATCCTATATATTTCTGACGTTGTTAAGTAGTTTATTTTTTCCCTGTCTGATTTATTTGATTATTGAGGGGTCTGGGATTATTGGTATATTTAATCCAAGTTTTTTCAAATTCTCTTTATTTTAAGGGAGACTCCATTCATATATGGTATTGAGCTTGTAAATTTCATATCCTTCTGAGCTGATTGTATTGTATTATATCTATTGTACATATAAATGTTTTTAAAAGCATTGACTTCTTCTGTTTGGAGGAAAGTAACTTATATCTTTGTAAATAACATCTACATTGGCTTTTTATATGTGAAATTTTACTGTTAATGTCTGTGAATGGTAGTGTAGTGTGAAAATATATGGATAATTAACGATTTTTAGAATCATGCGAACTAGGAAGATATTATTGTATGTTTTCGTTTATGGTTATATTATATTTTCCTAAATTAAGAAACATTTATCTTTTGTTTACAGTGCAGACTTAAATTACACATGATATTGGAAGGGTTACGCTTATCTCACAAAACAACCGTAACACGTTCACTGCCGGGTTAAAATTACCAGAATTTCATTTTATTTAGTAAGTTCGAATTCATACCAGAAAATACTGATAGCAACATTTACTTTATTTAATTACAGACAGTTCGTGATTATATAAAATAAAAATTCTTCTTTCAAAATTTTCGGTACGATTTCGTAATTTTACATTGAAAAACCACGAGTATACTCGTGTTTGACAGCGAATGGTTTAAATACATTTCTCTTAGAACACAAATACACTTTTTTTTTATTTTCCTGTCCATTTATACGCTGCAAAAAAAAGTGTTGAATTTACAGAATAATACTGGCATCCAAGCTCTCAGTATTATACCGTAAAATTAACAGTAATAAGCAGTAACATCGGCAGTAATACGCTGCCGCGTATGCGCGGATGCCAGTATTATACTGTAAATTCAAAACTTTTTTCTTCAGTGTATATACTTATTAAGTTGCTTCTTTCCTCTTGTCCAAATTCTTTCAAAATGCATAAGAAAATTAAATTTAATCTTTTATTTTTTTAAATTGAGAAAAAATGGGAATCTGATGTATATTTTGGAAAACTAGTTGAGAACAATAAAAGTATTACAAAAATTCTTTCTAAGAATAGTGACAATTTTTTATCTGACTAATTATTGTGTATTTTTATGACAGACGTCAACGCATACTGAGAAAAAAATTGCCAGTAAAAAACCTTTTAGTGAAATTAAAAGCAACATTTTATACTTTTTTCAAACATTATATACGTTAATTTTTCTTTTCTCTGATGAAGATTAATTTGTTCCCTGCATAGCATAAAAATGTTCGTTTCTAAATAATGGAAGTTTTTTTTCTCTCTCTCTCTTAGAAGGCTTACTAAATTAAAAATAAATTAGTGCACATATTTTATCTTTAGTTTTGGAACATTTTTTTATAATGTGTGTTTTCTACTATAAAATAATAACTATAGTGTAACGTGTTTTAAAAATTAATCCGATGTATAGAAAATATGAAGAATTATGTTTTGAAAGTATGAAATTAAATTAAGTTACATAGAAGAATAATTATATATTTAAAAAAGAAATCATCGCTACTTTTAAATGTGGAAATTATTTATTACTACATGCCTATGTTTACAGATCTGTGATTATATACAGATTATCGAACATTAAATTTAATATATCGCTATGTTTACCAATGTTGGTAGTCCACTGATTTTTTATGTGCGTTCGTAATTATATAAATAAGTAGCACTTACAGTCGTCGTCTGGTCCGTCTGTCTGTCCGCATATAAAAGCGCAAAAACTATCCAACCGAATGGTTTTTAATTTAATGTATATTAACGTTGCAGAATTTTGTCGAATCGTTTCAAATTTTATAGAAATCTAATCAAAAATTAAAAAGATATTAATACAAGTTTTCTTTATTCTATTAAATTCTATCGTACGTAATCTATATAATAGAAGCGCAAGTCATGTGACGGAGGAAAACAAATACGGGCAAACCACTTCTTTTTTCATATGCCAGGTGACCATTTTAATACAATTTTTTTTTTCGAATAAAATTACGTAAAGTTACATTTTTAAAAATATCGTTCAAAAACATTGTTTGCTTAAGAGATGAGTTACATTAAAAAATGTATAGATTCTGGTATAACTTCAGTGGAAATTAGATTAACAGCCGAATATCTGAATCCATTAGAATAAATAAACACAGGAGATTCATTCATTTATGAGTCATAAAAACATTAAACCAAGACTCCCTTATCATAGATCAGACTTGACAATCCGGAGAAAGTCTATGGGGGAAAATGTCCGCGGTAATTGCCAACTTATTAATTGACTTTCTCCGGAAGGTATCGCCGCCTGGTGGATACTACCGCACAGTTGCCATGTTTCGGGCTTTTTGAACACCAGTATATTTTTAGAGAAAATGTTGTTCTTTTAAATCCCAGAATTCTCCGATCAAACAAAACAAAATTGTCTCTACTAAAAAACTGGTATCCAAAAAGAGAATAGAAAAATCTATAGAAAAATCTAGCTGGTCTGCTACCGCATAGCTGCCAACTTTTACGCTTTTTTCTTACCACTAAAATTTAATAGAATTTTTTTCGTCATGTAATCACACGATCTTGTCAATTTAATAAGATAAAATTTACTATAAAATTTTAGTGGTAGGAAAACTACTAGTTCATAAGCAAATGCATAGAACAAATGGAGCTGTGAAAAAATTTCGTGTTATTTCGTGTCGTAAATACTATTACTGACGATTGATGGCGCTAGTAGCAGGACAAGTATAGCGGTCAAAGGCAACTTGCTGATTGAGAGGTCTGATACTATGATAAGGAGGTCTTGCATTAAACTATGGAGGTAATCATTCGCAAAACAAGATCTGCATGGTGCGCTGTCTGGTGTAGAAGACAATATGCGCATTTGTAAACGTGGCTTACATCATAAGAAAAAACACAAGGCATGCTCGTTTCGCTCATAGCAGACGATATAATTCATTTCAATGAAATAATAAGGATGATTTTTTTACATTGCGAAACTAGTTATAAAACGAACGCCCCTCATATGTCACGTTTAACGTACAATTTCCAACTTGTTTTAATTCAGATGATTGCTTGTTTGTTACCAGGTTTTTGAAATAGAAATATGCACATTAATTAATGTCAAATTAAATGTACGAAAAAATGAAAATATTACAGTTTCGAAAAAGTGGTAGATATGAAATAAAAGTAAATTAAATAAAAATAAAGTAACGGACTAGTAACACTGCTCTTTACTACTAGTTACCGGCTTTCTTGTGTCTTTGGAATCCTAATAATATTATAAATCTGATTGTGTGCAAATGTTAGGCTGAAGCCAGCGTCAAAATGGAGCATTTATTGATCCTGTGTTTTTGCATATAGGTGGATTATAACCCTCTTATGAACATAGGCTTGTTTTTGTTAATTTTATTCAAATATTTTTCTTAATAATTCCAAATTTCGTTATTTTCATAGAGAATAAATGGACATTTTTTCGTATAATATTTTAAAATGGTTAAATTTACTTTCCCGTTGCTAATACTTTACCGTTGCCAAAACTAATTAAAAACCTGGAATAATAATTTTTACTCTACAATTTAGATTCAATTGAAAAAATTTCACGTGAAAAATGAAAATGAAATAAAAAAATTAAAGAATTAAAAAGATTAAATAATATTATTAGAAATAAAACGTACTTTTTTTAGTTTTTGATAATAATACAAGGTTTCAATATGCGTAACCATAGGAAACAGGCTAATATGACGTCATACATGGAAAATAAAGTGGATATGCTTTGATTGGTGAAATAAAATTATCTTAGGTTTATTTTCTTCAATTTTTTTCTTTTTTTTTCTTTTGTATGGTAACAATACGTGGTGTTTTACCATCTGCGCACGGCTAATATAACTATACCGTATTTTTTATTTAAATTTTAAAAAAGTAAAAAGAAATTTCAAAAGAAAATGGTTAGCAAATGTCAATAATATGCTCCGCAATATTATCCATGTCGAAAATGATGTCATGGATAGCGAGAAAAAAATATTTTCATTCTTAAAACTAAAAGAAATACCTCGATTACCTAAAAAAAATGACGAATGTTCATAGTTCCATTTTTGTTGATAAAACCTAAAGATTTAATATTATTTCGTTAAAATAACATAATTTCCCTTATGTCAGTATTGAAATTAATTGCCTGGAAAAGAAAATTAACAAGTATTATGTCATTTAAAAGAGATTTCTCTGGGGAAATATATATTTGAAATAAAACGGGAATTTTCCGATATGTTTTAAAATGAATGTGAATCAATTCCTTACATTAATAATACAAGGATTAGTAAGCATATAAAGTAGATGAGTTTCACGCCATATTTATAACGAAAAATTTAAATGTTTTTTTTTATCTACACTGGTTATTAAGCATGAGTATTCATTATATACAGATGAGAGTTTTCTGCTAAAAATCACATCATAATTTTAAGAAAAGGAAAATGAACACGAATCTATTATATTAAAATCTGACCGTGTGTTTGTATTTCGAAACTACTCCTAGACTATCGAACGCAACGCGATTTACTTAATACCGGTTATCATTGATCCGAAGACTTAACTCTCAGAATTAAAAAAAATAAATTAAATACCAAGATTTTTTTTTTTTTTTTTTTTTTTTTTTTGTAAATTTTAATGAAGTTTTTCTAAAAACGGAAAGTAACATACTCCATATTTGTGTATGAAAAAGGAGAAATAAAACAGATCAGTATATTTTTTACACCATTTTCTCATTAAAACTGAAAAACAGAATTTATTTTCACTTTGAATAGATAGATGGTGAAAACAAAATCTTGATTTCAGTAAATTATCCGAAAGATAAAAACATATTTTCACATATTCAAACTTCATGAATCAATTTATTCGGGAGAATAAAAATTGCCTGTCAACATACTGTCATTTAGAAAACAAGATTTGTTTCAGCTATACATTAAACCACGGAGGCAGAATTGAATTTAAAGAAAAAGCATATACTGATTCCAATTAATGTTTTTGTGAAGGATGGCTGTTAAAACGTTTCACAAAGGCGTTAAAAGTAAAATTGTTTATCAGCTAAAATTCACAGTTGTTTTTATCCAATTCCTCTATTTCCACTATTTTATTTGGCCCTCCTTTTTGCATTGGTTGCAATTTCATTTTCGCGATTATTTGGCACAAAATTTCACTTTTTTAAGACTGAGTTACGTCAAGGTCCCTATAACAAAAAATACCGCAAGTAACTCTTATGAAATGTGATAAAGAGTTAGTTAATTATTAACGTTTTTAATTATCGGGAGTGAAATATTTTGCTTAATTAATGTATTTATTATTATTTTAATGTTGCGTGAACGAAGTCACGGGTAACAGCTAGTTGATAATATAAGTGTGAAATAATTTGGTATCACTATTTTCAATCTGAATATTGTTTGAACCCACCCTTGTGCGCAATTACGCTAAAAAAAAACTTGTTTGTGCCATTTCATAATTTGTCGGCTGTATACATAAGTTTAAATATTTATTTATTCTATAAAGTTGTTTTATGTTATTTATTTTCTTTTGTTACTTTATCTCTAACAGTAGTAATATTCAATGAATTTAGACAAGTCAATGATTTTTTATAATCTCAAAGTTCATTTACAACACTTTGAGTTTTGTTTTTGGATAGTCCAATTATAAAAAAAATATGAAAATATCACATTTTTAGTTTTTTAGCCTTAAAAAAACTCAAAATTATTTTTAATAAAATGACACAAGCAACATGTAAACACAACAATTATATCAAAACATCTGGCAATATCTGTCTGTGATTGTCAAGCGACAAAGGTTTTAAATAAAAAAAACTTTAAATTAATTTACTTCCAAATGCATTTTTCCAAGATACGTCATGTTTAACCCTTTCGCTACTTTATTATTTTTCAAATTTTGGAAAAAATCACTTTTACGAGAATAAAATAAAAAATAATTACCCAAATCATAGAAGTTAAAATTTACTGAAATTTAACAAATATGTTATTTGCTGAAACATAACGCAAGTAGTTATTTTGCGTATTTTTCATATGACACTAGTCTAAAGAAGTTTTTTTTTTAATGATTTTGGAAAATATCGCATTACAACAAAACTAAACAAGCATACAAACTTACTCGTATTTTTTATTGTTTATCACAAAGTATTAATTCGGAAAAGTAGTCCATAATTTAATTTTAAAGAGTAAATCATATGTTTGAAAAAAAAAAAGAATCATCAACGATTTAATGATAATTAAGGAAATTATTATTATCTATATTATAAAGGACAAACGTGTCAGTGCGTAACGCTGACTTAATTTTCTAATTGCAAAATTTGACGATGAAATTTCGATTTTGCGATTTTTACTACTGCATTTTTTAAAATTTCTAAACATCCCACATTTTTAATTTTTACGCCGTTATATAGGGGAAAAAAATTTACTTTCAAATGCAATTTGTTTGAAAATTGTATCGCAATGTACTCTTTTATAATAGCATTTAAATTAAATTTCAAGCATGATTTAAAAAATATATATATTTCTATTGCTTGCAGACGATTAGAAAATATTAGTCCGTTTCCATTTTAAACAATAGAAAAAGCATTTGTTTCCAGGTAATATTAAATAACGAAATTAAAACTTAGTTAACCCTTTCAGGGGCAAGCACTTGTGCTCCTGTAACGTTGAATTCCCACCGGAATTTAGGAAAGAATTTAGTTCAAAATAAGAATAAGCAATTTTTCAACTGTTTCTCGTCAAAATTAAAAAAGTAAAATTTAATTAAAAGTTTCTGGTTTGAATCGGATTAAAATTAGGTGGTATATAATATATACCACCGTCCCTCAAAGGGTTAAGCAATAAATAAAATAACATAAATAAAACACAACTTTAACAAACATGTAATTGAAATAAGCTGAAATTATCAGAATTAAAAAAAAAACAAGTGCTGTAGATAACGAACGTTTTAGTGATTTCTTCGGCTATTAACTTCTGGCACGAGACCAATACAAAATTACAGCTTTTAATAAATTTCAAAATTTTATTTGAATATTCATTTTAAAATGTTCTTCGGTGTTGTTAGAGTACAGCGCGTAGAATAGATAGTGCAGAAAACGGCTACAAAATAGTACTACAAAATTGAATCCGATAAATGTAGAACGATGCTGAAAAGATAACGGGTCGATCGCAGCGACATCTTCTAGCAGTGGCGTAGACAGGGTGGAGGTCCAGGTGGTTTGGATACCACTATTTTTATAAAAATATTTTTACTTTATCTAATCTGATAATTTTCTGCGATTTTGAAGTTGAAGAAAACTTTATAATATTACTGGTTTCCAGAGCATTTCCACCCCCCCCCCCTCTCCGGCTACGCCACTGTCTACTAGCTCTTTTCAACGCAAACATTGCATCAGAATCGAACTGAGAAAACGTTTCAGCTGGTGGTAAATATTTTAAGTAATTAAATTATACCCTATTCCCTTTGACTTGGATAGTGATTTTCGTAAGCTTTGAAAATATGAATGATACTGATCATGCCAAAAAACGTGATACGCATTCTTTTGTTCAAAATCAGTTACATCTGAAATATACACTTACAAGAAGATTTTATTAACAGAAATTATGTTCATGTTGTCAATAGTGAAATGGTTACTTTTTCTAGAGGTAAATTTATTTTTAAAGCAGATGTCGCTGCAATCGCCCTATTATTGTACCGCATCGTTGCACGTTTATCGGCTACAATTTTTTAGCACTTTTTAAAGATTACCAGTTTGGCCTTGTTTAAAGTCCGAAATTTCGCATTCACACCAGAAATTCTCTATAATGTTCTTTTCACGGCAGATATTTCGTGACTTCTTAAAGTAAAAATTCTTGTTTCAGAATTTCCGGTTTGAATTCGAAAATTTTGAATTAAAAAACAGTAAAACCGTTTTCCACACTATGTATTCTAGGCGCTGTAGTTAGGGGCAGTTTAAAAAATCTATCAAATGTAAAAAATATATTAGAGTTTTAATAATAATAATAATTTTAAAAAAATGTATTGCACACATATTCTCTATCCCGGGAAGCCCGGTTTGGATGCCCTAGTTATTATAAATACTAAATGCTGAAACGTAGGTGAATGCATAATATTAAATATATAGACATACACTATCATTATTAGATGCTGAAATTAACAGAAATAATTGTTAAGATAAAATAATACTCAATGAAATGGCATGTCCTTGATCAAGGACGCCAGTAGCGGAAGATTTAAATTGATATATCTAAATTTCTACTAAATATAATGCTATGCTATTTCTTGCTATTATTTCTAGTTATACAGGGTGTAACAGAAAGATGGAATCACGTTTCAATTTGGTACCTGTTAGAGAACCGTGGGCAATGTAAATTCCAAAAGTGTTCAAAATAAGGTAGGATTTAAGATTATGTAGATAAATTAGTCCCTTCATTAAATTTCAAAAAGTTCGGTTTTTCTTATGCGATCCCCTGCTCATATATATTTAGAAATGTTTTTCTATGCTTTGACAAGTACGGTTGTAAAAATTCCATTCTTAACCAAAATTCACTGAGTTATACAATTTTTAATTTTAAGAAATTTCAGAGCCAAAAATCGTTACAAAATTTCCTAAATTTCAAAGTATCATAACTCAGTTAATTTTGGTCGTAAATGAATGGTATTTTTTGTATCGTACTTGTCAGAACATGTTGATTTTTTTAAAAATCGGACTCAGGGACCGTATAAAAATTTAAAAATTGTGGGAGTTATTTCCAAGTATGTATTGATAAAATTGAGGGACTTTTGTTTTCAGAAAGAATAAAGTATTTTTGTCAGGGTCTGATCAAGTCAAAGACAGGTCTAAAAACCAAAATAACGTGGGCGACGTTTTCACATCGAAGATTTGATGAGGCTGTAAAAGCATACCTATCATCTGTTTAAAGAAATGGACGGCTTGAACCATTTAATCTTTAGAAAATTCGCCTACAAATGTACGTTGATCTTGGAGGGAACTTCTTTGAACACATCTACAAGTTTGTAAGTTTCATTTGTATCATTTAGGCATAAATCACGAAATTTATTATGATCCTCGTATAAATATATTAAAACCAGCCAGTAAAAACACTATAGCATTAAAAATTAATTGTATTCTACGTGCACTACTATTTGTAACACAATTGTTTTACTAAAAGCTAGTTGAAATTTTTAATTGTTTAGTCTATTTTAGGACATTCTGTATATAATGATAAAGCTGCTCAAAGAATATTTGAAAGAAAGTAAAAAAGTAGTACCAAGCAAAACGAATCGTACATGTTTGCCAGTGGTGGCTTGTGACTGGCTTTTTGGGGGGCACTAAATGCATGCCTGTAACACATATTATTTTCATACCATTATTTTTTACAAGAAATCTTCCCTTGTTTAATGGCAGGACTTTCTGAAAATAAATAAATTAAATTATTCATTTTTAATAATAGTGGTAAGAAATGAATAAATTTTGTAGTTATGCATTTAAAACCCCTAATAAAGTCAGTCATGAGTCGCCACTGAGTTTGCACTGCTCCTTTAAACACAACCTTCTAATGAAAACTGTTTTGTAAATTAGCTACGCTACAGTTAGCGTTAGGCATAGAATGGATACAGTATAATATCTGAAATCTCTCATACCAAAATATGCGTGTGACGACAATTTTTCATTATCAAACAATTGAACACTGACTTTTACTTCACGAAAACTTAAATAATAAAACATTAAACTTCTATCCATGTAGTGTTAATTAAAACCTTTGGGATTTATTTAATTATCGATGGAATAAATTGAACTGGTCTACAATTTCGGTGCCTATAAATTTACCCGTCAAATATGGACGGGTACTTATCTAGTATATACAGGGTGCCCGAAAATGTCTTTCCCTTATTAAAAAATTTATTCATATCAGCTATATATAAGATAATTATGGCAAACTGGAGCCCAAAAGGTTGCAAATCTAACCAAGTTTTTTTGTTGCAGGTTTTCTAGGAATTTTTTACGATTGAATAAGGCAATGAAAACTGGATATTTTTTTATTCTAAATTTAAACAGTAAGCAGCATACATATATTTTTTAATTTTAGTAACGTCTTTTATTAGTATGTTAAAAATGTCATTTACGGGAAGTGTGACATATATTTTCATACCAGAAAAATATAACAGTAAAGATAATATATATAAATTTCTTGAGCCGTTACTCGTTCGCATCATGTAGCACTGTTAGATCAAGTAGTTTAGTAGTCTTAATTGACTGCCAAGGTGATGAAAAATGTAAATGTTTTAGAACATTCTTTCGTTCAGATTCCGCTTTTACAAAAAGAAGTTCCATCTACGATCACTTCCCATGAAACCATGGATGCCACTTTGTCGCTTTTTTCCCGAATTTATACCAGAAGTTCTAAATAATAATTTTTCCTTTATTTATTGACAGATATTTCCTGATTACATAAAATAAAAATTCTTCGTTAAAAATTTCCAGCATAAGTTCCGAATTACTAAATTTAAAATAAGGGCAAACTGGCAAACCTGGTTGAAACCAGAGGCGGATCCTCTATTCAAAATTGAATATTTTTTGTGACCAGAGAAAGACTTTTCAGACACCTTGTATATGAAAGAACATTTGAACTGAGGGTGGTTTCGGGGTCAGGGAACATGAGTGGTGCAAATGTGTAGGCATTTTTTGAAAAGCTTTCCTCTGGATGACTGCAATAAGAAGTTTCTTACTTTTTGTAATGAAAGCTTACTTCATAAAACTCATAAAAACTCCATTATTAGAAACTGTATTTACTTTATTAAATAAGTAACTGAGAGATGATAATAATATTATAAATAAATTATAATAAAAGTCACCTGTAGGATAAAAAGTAACTGTTATATTTAGAAAATAAATACTGACCATGGTATTTATTAAAACATGATAAATGTGATAAAAGTAAACTGTATCGTAATTCTTGAAATTTTCGTTAGAATGTTATATATTTGTGAATATCATCTATTAGACGCTTAAAATACTGAATTTGGCTTAGCGAAAAAATAGCATCTATGATGGAAGGACTAGCCACTAAACTCACTAAGATTTTCTACAACTGGTATTATGAAAACAAGTCGGGGGGATGTTTTTATAACAAGGGTCAGATAAAGAAGTTGCAGTGTTTGTAAGAAAGTATATTATGCCCTTACGAAAGGGTAAAATTTCATTTCTAATGATATTTGACTTACAATACTGTTACTGATATAATGAAAGAATACACGTAGAATGTTAATACAAAAGTAGCCACATAGAATCTGTATTTAGATGCATGTATACTTAATTAATACAATGTATAAAAAACAAAATGGTTTAAAAAACACGCTTTTATAAGCGTACAATGTTTCATAAAATTCATGTTTAATTTCATGACTGCAATTCGTCCTGTTCCAGTCATATCCGTTACAATACGTAAATTTAGCGCGGGATATTTGTAAAATATTTACAAGAATAATTAGATTAATAAACAAAAAATACTGTTAGGGAAATCTCGTTATTCTTATAAAAACAAAGAAAATAAAAATATTGGGATCCTATCTGAAAAAAGAAATGTTTTTTGTAGGGTTTTCAAAGGTTTTAAATAATATTTTTTAAGAAGAGAAAAGCTACACGTATTTAAATGGTTGAGAACGTAACTACTTAAAAAAATATTTAGCTTCGGCCGTTTATCTGTGCTTTTTAAATGTGCTGCAAATAACAAATTCGACAACGATCAGGAAATTTTTTCAAGCAATTGTTAGTATTTGCTTATAGAAAAATGTCTCTTATTTAATCGCGCAATTAAGGGGCACAAGACACAAAAATCTTCAAGTTTTTGAAAAATATTTTATTCCAATAAAAATTCTCTGTTTTTTATTCGCTTAAAATGATACATAATAATGATAATAGCTTTCCAGTAGAGGTTGTCATAAACACGTTTTTTGCAAGGGTTTTTGTTTTTCCATGATTTTTTTTGTATCATTTCTCGTCTTTAAATTGTTATAAGTCAAGAACCATTAAAAATAAATTGTTCAAACTTGTAATAAAACTTTTTCAATTATTTTACTATAATTTTGTCTCATAGAATTTGAAAAAAAAAATTACTTTTGAAAATATGATTTTTTTTTAAAAAAGTTACATCGCTTATTAAAATTTTTAATTTAAAAAAACATTCCATAAAAAGTGAGTTTTTTTTTTTTTTTTTTTTTTTACGGAGTGACAATACCGCGAAACTAAACAATTGCAGGCGATTCTTTCAAACTCTTAACAGCACGTTTATAAATATTCTAAACGAAGAAGATGATTTTATTTTCTTAGTTTTGTGCTTGTTTAACACCTTCGCGACGAGCGTCTTTTACAGAATTTTTAATCTGTTACCACCGGTTTTTCAAATGAGAAATTTTCCCCTAATTGAATCGCAAAAATGATAAGGAAATCTTTACAAAAAAAATAACTGGTGGGAATAATCGAGGATTCTGAGCATCTTATGCGTCACGTATTCGTGTCGCTCGTCCCCAAGGGGTTAAAGAATTGTTTTTATTTGCACTACAGAAATGGAGGTGAGTGATTCAGAGTTAAAAAACGAAATGCGTTGTGCCATAAAAATGTTGCTATCGTTTGAGTAAAACAGCTCCAGAAACAGTTATGTTAATGAAAGAAGCTTACAAAGACAAACGTTTTGGTGAGTCTACTATTTTTAGATGGCATGTTAATTTCAAACGAGAACGAAAAATCACGCCTCAAGCATAGATCATGAAACACTTTCCAACACATCCAGAAAACTGTAACGAAACTTCACCGTTAAATAAGGTGAAAGAAGATATGTAAATAAACAGTTTAGAAAACATATAACACTTTAAAAAATAGAGTTTTCGAAATTACCTTCCAATGTCAAAAAAGTAGTCGAATTATTTTGTGCAGCCCTCTATAGGATCAATAGATGTGGATATATTGTATGATAAAATTTCATTCAGTTAGAATATTCACATTTAGCAATTTTCGCCAATCGATGGAAATGCATTCGAAATCTTTTGTACAGCCCTGTATATTATCTGAAGACTTTTGTACACACCATCTATTAAGCTAAAAGTCAACTTAAAACTAAACTTGCAGCAATTACCAAACGTAAACGACAACGTATCTTTTTTTGCGTAGCCCTGTATATGAATTTATTTATATTCCACAAACTTCTATTAGCCTACTAAGAATGAAATTAAAACAATTAAAAACAATTAAAAATTACCCTTAAGCAATTCACTCCCATAGACTGTAATACTTACGAATTCGCTTGTGTAGCCCTGTATATGATCAATCGAGTTTATAAACCCACACGTACTATGAGAGAATTTATACACACCACTTAATATGAAAACATTTATTTAAACTTAAAAACGCAAACCAAAGTTGAAAACGCACTTATCGCACATAGACTGTAAATATCGCACATGTACTGTAATCAATATCTTTTGTGTGTCCCTGTAAATAAACGCAATGCACACAAGAGAGCAATTTATAGTGCACCTCAGTAATGCATATAATTTTCATTATGTTTGAAATAGCGAAATATCACTAAATTACACTGCAAACGATTTTTCCCCATAGAGCGATGTGTAACAGAATTCTTTTGTTTGACCCTGTAAATGAATAATAAATGCTTTGCACCGCATATTCTACAAAAAGCATGTTTTAATGCTCTTCGTAATTATGTATCAATTTCATTATGTTTTAAATGACGTAGGGTCATCAAAATGCACTTGAAAAGATTATTCCCCATTGACTGTAATGTAACGGAATACTTTTCACTGTCCCTGTAAAAAACTATTCACTACACACTTCAGTTGAAATAGGGAACATGCTATAGATAACGATAATAATATATAGAAATTTCAAGACAATCCGAGCATTTTTACGGGAGTTAGACTCCGGACAGACGGCAGACGGCCAGACAAACCGAAGTCATCTAAACACTTTTCGACTAGGTTGGAAAGTGTTCAGAAGGACGTTTGTCTGCAGAACTGGCTCTTAAGCCTAGCCGAACAGAAAGTGTCGTGAATGATCGAAATGTTAACACTATGTGGGCAATCTTGCAAGAAAATTGGCGAATGACATATGAGGAGATAGCGGCATCAACTAACATTTCGAAAATGTGGATATCTCGCATTCAATGCAACAATTTACAGCTTCACCATGTTGTTTCAGATGAGTCCCTCATCACCTTACAAAAGAACAAATGCAAACAAGAATTCACCAATGTTGTGAGAGGAAACAGACGCTTCAAAATGATCCTAATTTCCTAAAGACTGTAATAATAGACGATGAAACTGGGGTGCATCATTTTGATCCCCTTACCAAGTACGGAACAAATGTATAGAAACGCAATGATTCTCCGCCTCCGAAAAAATTCGACAAATAAAATCTGCTGGAAAGGTCATGATAATTGTTTTCTTTGATCATAAAGGTGTAATTTATCAGCATGCTATGCCTAAAAAACCTACTGTGAATGATGATATTATGTTTCTGTTTTGAAAATTTTGCGACAAAACATACCGAGAAAGCGTCTTGAACTGGTAGAGAATTGAACATTACATCCTGATAATGCTCTCCCGCATGTCGCTACTTCTGTTCAGCAATATCTTAGTAAATGCAATATTAAAATCATGCCACATACCCTTACATTACAGATCTCGCTCCATGCGATTTCTGACTGTTTCAGACGTTGAAGGAAAATCTCCGTGGCAGAAAATTTAATACAGATTCTGAATAAAATAATACAATCACTTGTTAACTTTAAATTAATGTCCAATAATGCTTAAAGTGATAAAAAAACACAACGCAGGATATTTAAAATACCTTTTTTTAATGTAGATAACATATGTTTCATTCACAACTATCGGTGACATCTTCAGATCTTAATAATAAATACAAAATTCTCGCATATTTGAAAATAGTAAAACATCTACCACGAGATCGCATGACCAAAGTTAGTAGGGCTTAATTTGGCTAAAACTGGGAAACGTGAAAAAATTATTATTTATTTTTATTTTTATTGCTTTTCCATTTATTGATTATCGCGTGCCAAATTTTAGCAAATTCAAAGGAAACGGTTTCGTTACAAATGCAATCTTTTCGCAAATATATTTCTATAGTTCACGGATAATGGATAGGAAATAAGCTCTTGATTGAAAAATTATTTTACTATTATTGAAATCTATCTGCAACTGCTCCTTACTATATTGTCTGGCTAAAGCGGTGGTTCTTCTGTCATGTTTGATATCTGCCATATGTTCTTTTATTCTTGTTTTATTCTTGTTAATTCTTGTCGAACAGAAAATTTAAAACAATAATAAAAGAACATATGGCAGATATCAAACATGACAGAAGAACCACCGCTTTAGCCAGACAATATAGTAAGGAGCAGTTGCAGATAGATTCCCAACGGCTCAATATTTACAAGACACTTTACTCACAAATAGACTGGGCGTAAAGTTTGTGACGGCCATCTTTGATGTCAGGCCGTGTGTTAGAGCAGGAGACAAAAATAAGTCTATTTTAAGACTAAAACCAGTTTATTAGAACCAAACAGGTAGGGAAGTTGAGCGAGCTCCACTTGTTTTTTCCTAACTTTAATAAAAAGAAAGATTTTAGCTTGCGACTTGAAGCTGCGTAAAAAAAAACTATACAATAATCAAAATTAAACTATCAAGGCTCAAATTCACGATGCAACAATTTGATATTTCAAACTCAATAAGCACTGATCCAGGCTTAATTCAACTCAACAGGAGCGTAAAGCTTAACTATAAATGTCGAGGCCAAATATCAATCTCAAGACTCGATGCGAGGTCTCGAGGCTAAATCCCAATGTCAAGTCTCAAGGGCAATCTCGTCTAAGTCTCTCCTCTCTCTGCCTCTCGGCTAAGTCTCCTCTAAAATGAAAATCCACTACTTATATACTCCACAGTATTTTGGAGCTTGACCAGCTCCAAAAAATTTGCATAACTGAAAGAAAACAGCGACTCACAATTTCCGAGATTCAGACATCCATCGAACGTTAGAGAAAGAGAGCATTGATAAAACTTTTACGCACATGGCCGGTTAATGGACAAAAACTACGATCTCATTCAAAACATCGCCTACTTACGTGACGAGAGTAGTCGATCCCTTACAACCCCCCCCCCCGGAAATTGTGAAAGAAAAAGCGGTGGTCGAAATGCAAACCAGCGTCTTTTTCTTTAAAAAATTTCGAACCAAAAAACACAACAGGTGATGGGTAAATTAAATTTAGAGTCGAAATGCAAAATTTTGTACTTTTAACCCATCACGAAAGAAACTGGTCAAATCTATAAAAAAAACTTTCTGCACAATATCCTTTAATAATGAAGTACCACAAAATATTCTCACAAAATTTTCCTCAAAAAAATTCAGAGATTGCCAAAATCCGTACGCAGTTTTACCTCACAAAATTCCACCAAGTGCCCAAAAAAGTGCAAATTCAAATTGCTATCCAATAAAGTACCTTTCTCAACTTTACAATTCCCAATTATTCCAAAGACTCACACCCCAAAATTCATCGTAGATTCTCGCTCAGAATACAAGGGGCACATACTAACAGCTATGAGGAGCTGTGAAAGTAAAACAATGCTTTATAAAATATAAAATTTGAAATATACATTACAAAATGTTCCTGACATAATTCTTCTTCTTGATAACTAAAATAAAAAAAACTTATATAAATAGAGTATCTGCACTAAGATGGTTTTTATCTCCTGGAACAAACTTTGTTAGATACATGTATTTTTTTGTACATAAAATTTACATCATAAATGTGGAATACTAGTAACACTTTCAAACTTTCACAACTTACACAATCCAACACCAAAACCGAACCGATAACAAACACGAACAACGACCGAAGAAAGAAAGTTAGATGTTAGTAAAGTCTAAGATAGAACACGCGTGTCAAGGACAACTGTTTGACCGCCAAACACGTGCATGCCTAGCCGCGGCGCGTGTAAAAAAAATCCCATAACACTATCAATTCATACCTAAAATACAATATGTAGAACAATACAATAATATATACATAATATATACATAAAATATTAATAGCACAATTATACAACAATGTTGACATATACAAACAATAGTTTAACAATCTCTTGAACATGAAAGCAGTGAAACTCAAAAGATGTTCTCTGACATCATAACTTAAATTTTGGCAAAAAAATTTTGAACAGAAGTTAAATGCACAACTTGTGAAGCCGAGATACAAAATCAAACAATGGTCGAAAGGTAACTGTAACAGTTCAGCTGCTTTGTCCAGTACATAGAACTTGTTGACATTTATATAGGCACTTTAAATAAGAATAAAAAATGGAACGTCGTCACCTGATTTCATAATGAAGAACTTGAAGCTTGCAGGCTCATGGAAGAAATCTGGCGGCGTCCCCAAAATCCTTGTACAAAGTTCCGTTCTGATTCAGACTCGTATGGAGAGGCCACTGTCGCTTGTCGTGCCTGCAGCCGGGTGTTGTAACCATGGCGACGTCCTTTGGCTGAGCTCGTGTAGTGTCCACTCGACGACTGCTCGTAGAGTCCACTCGACGACTGGTAGTAGATTCCACTCGAGGACTTCTAGGCGGGCTTACTGCATTGTCCACTCGATGACTGCTAGGGGGGCTTTCTGAGGTCGATGATTGCTAGGCGGGTCTCGATGATTGCTAGGATCGAAGACTGTAGGATTAACAGGCTGTCTCTTCCATCAGGCTGCCGATCGTGATGTGGAAGGCAAAGTCCGCTTTCTGCCGATTCTCCGGTGCCGTTTACTTTTTGAGGGGAGACAGTCCATGCCGCGTTTGTGTGTGTTACTTTGGAACTGTCGATGTGCTGACTGCTGAGATGATTGGCTATCACTGGATTCGTGGAGATCTGTTGGAGTGTTAAGTGCTCTCGATGGGTTGCCTTTCCGTCCTCTCTTAACCGGAATGTCTGTCGATGAATTTGACAAAAGTCTTTTCTGTCGTGGTCGAAATGACGTAGAAGGATTCTGCATAAACTTCTTGTCTGGGGGCTTAGAGCTATTTGTCGATATCGAATGTGGGTGCTGTCTTTTGCCGTATTTATTAAGCACTTTAGGTAATGTCTGTTCAGCTGGCTGATTAACCTTGTCTCGGTTAACTTGAAGAGATTTACGCTTCACATCCATGCGTAGATTATCAGTATTAGAAGAATTATTTGCATAAGAAGATTGAGAGGTATTTGACTGAAGCATAGAGGATTCACCTTCCGACGTTTGAGAACCATTAGAGCGTTAGTGTCCCTAAACTTATAAACTCTGACCTGATCCAAGTTTACCGTGGTATGACAACCATCAACATCAATAATTAAATTATTACCTTTAACTTCCAATACTTTATACGGTCCCTCAAACTTAGGTCCAAACGTAGCAACTCGTTTTTGCCGACTAGAACTTAACCAATGCTTTTCCAACAAAACAAAATCACCAACTCTAATCTCCAACTCCCTCCGACGCATATTATAATACAACGCTTGTTTTTTCTGAGCCTTTCCCATTTTTATTTGTGCTTCCTTAACCAACTTATCAATATCCTGAATCATATATTCGTTTTCATTTCCCGAAATTCTAATTAACTGTTGAAAAGGGGTTATAATCTTACGACCCAAAAACAATTTTGCAGGGGTTTTACCAGTGGACTCGTGAACTGCCGTACGCAAAGCATAGGCAAAATGCTGCACGAACTGATCCCAGTTTGAATTATGAGTGCCAATAAAAGAAGAAATCATTTGAATGAGAGTTCTATTGACTCTCTCAGCCATATTGGACTGTGGCCGGTATGGAACAGTAAAAGAGTGAGATATCTCCAGCTGTGCGCACAATTCCTGAAAAATTTCGGATATAAAACAGGGACCGTGATCACTAATTACTTGGGATGGTGCACCATATTTCGAAATAAAGCCATTAAATAAAGCATTCGCTACAATTTTGCCTGAAGCTTTTCTGAGGGGGATGAACTCAACCCATTTACTAAAATAGTCTACAATTACTAATACAAATCTAAATCTATTGCCAGTTAAGGGATAAGGACCAATTAAATCAACTACGATACATTCCAGGGGAAAGCACTTTTTAATTGAAATTAGTTTGCCAGCTGGTCTTATATTCTTATAGTTATATTTTTGGCATGTGTCGCAGCTGGAGACATAAGCGCGCACTGCTTCCCGCATTTTAGGGAAGTAGCAGGAATCACATAATCTAGCATGCGTTTTCCTTACCCCTAGGTGACCTGCTAATGGATTATCATGAAATTCATGCAAGATGGCCTTACGAAGAGAAGCTGGAATATAAACTCTTAGTTCACCACGAGAATTTACAGTTTTTGAATAGAATAAAAGGCCATCGATAATTTTGAAATTCTGGGACCAGTTTTGGAACATGTGCACGTCCGCGCTTTGTACCATTTCAGCATCCTCTAAATATTTATATAACTGACCAAATTCCTCATCCTTTTTCTGTTCATCTATGAGTTGCTCTCTCGATTTCAAAACCAATGACGACAAAACACAAACCTTAACCTGCTCGACCATTTCAACACCTTCCTGAGGATTTCTCGATAAAGCATCTGCCACTGCGTTGTCCTTTCCTACCCTATGCTCAATTACAAAATTAAACTCCGCTAATTTCAAACACCATCGAACCATTCGAGAAGATAAACCTTTTCCGTGCGTTAACTTTGTTAGAGCAGAGTGATCCGTAACAACTTTGACCGGGATATTACAGAAAAAAATCTGAATTTGTTTAAAGCCCAACTGACAGCAAGACATTCGCGTTCAGTAATTGAATAGTTACGTTCCGCTGTATTTAAAATTCTGGACGCAAAAGCTATGGGGCGACTTTTCTGAGCTAACATCGCACCAATTCCGACTGCTCTAGCGTCACAGTATAATTCAAATTGTGAAGCGTAATCAGGATGAGCCAAAATAGGTGAAGAAATTAATGAAATTTTTTAAATGTTCGAAAGCATTTTGAGCCGCTTTCGACCAAACAAATTTAACCCTCTTTCGTTTTAAAGCATATAGTGGTTCATATATTTCTGAAAAATGTGGTATAAATTTTTGTAACCAAGCCACCATACCCAAAAATGTCGCTACTTGTTTCGCATTCTTTGGAAGTGCCATTGCCGCAATTGCATCTGTTTTTTGTTTGCCAGTTTGTATTCCCTCTTGTGTGATCCGAACGCCAAGATATTTTAACTCTTTACGAATAAATTTACATTTTTCTAATTTAACAGTGAGACCCGCGTTTCTGAGTAATGTGAATACTTTACGTAACAAATTTATGTGTTCTTCGAATGTTTCAGACATAACGATAATATCGTCCAGGTATACCAGAACTCAGAAACCAAGAAGGGGTTTCAGAATGGTATCCATAGCCTTCTGGAACGTTGCTGGAGCCCCCGATAATACGAAACTCATGCGAAGATGTGCGACAGCCGCCATTTCTTTCAGTGCACAGTACACAGGCCTAGTATTCAGGTAGTGGTGTATGATGTCAAAGAGACGTAACGTCGATTGGCTGTACTATTAGCATAGTACCTATTTGCTACACTTGGTTTATTATAATATTATTTTGAGTACTCGTGTTTTTAGAAATTAGCATTTCGTGTTTAGCGCTTTAATTTTGGACACAAATGTAGTTTAAATGATAAAGCATTCTGAACGTGCAAATTACTCGTTTTAACCGTGCTCATATTAAATGAGTTCAACTGCGTTACAGTAAAAGCTTGAAATCAGTCAAAATCCGAATTAACTAGGGAAAACGCGTTCTAACTGACAGCCCCAGTTAAAACGCGTTTTAACTGATTTATTCCAGTTACAAAGCGTTCTAACTTAGAGCGCTAGGAAAAACCCGTTTTTCCTAGTTAATCCGGGTTTTCACTGTAACATATATATGTTACTAGTAGACCTAGTGCTCTAAGTTAGAAGGCGTTCTGACTGGAATAAATCAGTTAGAACGCGTGTTAACTGATTTATATTAATATTTTTTTATATATACAAATAATATTGTCTAACAAATCTGTCAAAACCGGAATAAAACGGGTTTTTCCTAGCGCTCTAAGTTAGAAGGCGTTCTAACTAGAATAAATCAGTTAAAAATCAGTTTAGTTTTTAACTGGAGATCTCAGTTAGAATGCGTTTTCTCTATAGTTAATTTGTGTTTTGATTGATTTCGGATTTTCACTGTAACATACAGGGTGTCCCACAAAGTACGCAGCGTCTAATATGTATAGATTCGGATAGAGCACATCAATATGAGTATTTTGAATGGTAACAAGTGGGGTCCCCGAATATAGCGTGATAGTCAGGATGAACGTTGTTATTGACGAATTCGATAGTGGGTATTCCAAATGACGATGTGTACAACATGAAAGATTCCCCAGATGATTATGCAAATTTGTGGTAACCACTAAAAATTTATAGAAATTTTTGCCTTATTGAATCCCGTGATTTAGGAGATTTAGTAAGGTAAAATTTACTATACAATTTTAGGAGTAGGAAAAAAGCGTAAAAGTTCGCAGCGATGATAACGTTCATCCTGTAATTAGACTATCACGCTATATTCGGGGACCCCACTTGTTACCATTCAAAATACTCAAATTGACGTGCTCTATCTGAATCTGTACATATTAGACGCTGCGTACCTTGTGGGACACCCTGCATATATATATATATATATATGTGTGTGTGTGTGTACAGAGTTAATCACTCTCAATAAAGGAATATTAAATAAAGGTTAGTGAAATTGAAGATTTGTTCTGCTTATTTTATTTTATTTTATTTTATTCTTTTACTGTCTTATGCAGAATGTGTTAAAATGAAATTCCTCATCACAATTATTTATGATTTCTTATTTTATATTTAATATTTACATGTTTTTAAACAGCAGAAAAATTTGAGTTCCGTTTATTCAACAAAGCAGTAAAAGGTTCCATTCATCAAGGTTCGTACGTTTTTACTACAATATTTTAATAGAAAATTTATATTTAATATTTAAATAACAAAAGTTGTAGGGATTTTGTAGGAAATTGCAGGATTTGAAATACTTTTCTGCATTTAAAGAAAGCGAAATGTTCTATTAAAGAATTGTAGCAAAGGCGTACTAAGCCTGTTCATATAAAAAAGAGGATACATATATATATATATATTTTTTTTTAACTGTTACCATAGATTTTTTTATATCTGTATATATATCTATATATACAGGGTGTAACTGAAATGCTTCAACAAACTTTGAGGGATGATAGTACTCATGAAGACGAACAAAAAATGCAATGGAACATGGGGTCGCAAATGACGTTTAACCCCTTCAGGGGCAGTGGTATGTTTATGAAAGCGCTTAATTTTAATTCCAAAACGCCATAATGGCGACAGAATTTTGCTAAAATCTTTTCCATTTAATATGTATGTGAAATATAGCCTTTTTCTTATTTACAAACAAATTTTTTTATAAATTCCGGTGCCAGTTATTTATATCAACATTTTAGTACTAAAAGTAGTTTGCCCCTAAAAGGCTTAAAGGATAAAAATAGAGAAAATGCGTCTGAAAATGGACTGGCACCGGAATTTACAAAAAAAATTGTTTGGAAATTAGAAAAAGGCTATATTTCACATAAATATTAAATGGAAAAGATTTTACCAAAATTCTGGTGCCATTGTGGCGTTTTGGAATTAAAATTAAGTGGTTTTTTAGACATACCACTGTCCCTGAAAGGGTTAAATTTCATTTGCGACCCCGTGTTCTATTGCATTTTTTGTTCATCTTCATGAGTACTATCATCCCTCAAAGTTTGTTGAAGCATTTCAGTTACACCCTGTATATCTGGATCACTATATATCTGGATATATAATGAACAGGGGCGAATGCACCTATTCAAACTTCTCTTTCCCAACAGTAATTTCTATAATTTTTTTCTAATAAGTTTTCTAATAAGTTTTTACGAATGAATAAGGCACAGAAAACTGGATACTTTTGAATTCTAAATTTAAACAGTAAGCAGCTTTCATATTTTTTAATTTTTTAGTAACTTTTTTATTAGATTAAAAATATCATTTACGAGAAATATGACATATATTTTCGTACCAGAAAAATATAACAGTAAAGGTGTAGTCTAGAAAATTGTTGAGACGTTTGTTATGAGCATTATACAGGACGTCATTCGATCAAGTAATTCGGTAGTCATAATTGACCAAAGCCATTAAATAATAAGCCCAGTCAGATAAATGGGAAACTTTTCGCAAGTTGAAAATAGCTCCATCTAGCGGTTGGGAGTGCTGCATTCGGCACCAAGAATATTTTAATAAAATTTTGCTTCTAAAATTAAAGCTTAAAATAAGGAGTTCATATTTTCTAAGAAAGTCGTTTGTAAATTCCGGTGTCAGTCAGTAATTTCACATTTTACGAACATAATTTGTCTGTGCCGGAAAGGGTTAATTGCACAGTGATGTAAATTTCCATCACTTTTTATTTAACTTTTAATAAATAAATCAACTTCTTCGCCACCACTATATTTATATAGAAATATTAATCGAGTAAATTTCCACACTTTTTTTTCATTATAGTTTTAGCTTTAATGTAAAAGATCCCAATAATTAGCAAGCTTTTAAAGGAAGTGCAAAAACAAAACATCGATAAAAATCGTATAAAATATCGATATAAATAAATCGTATCGTTTCTCTGCGACCCACTTCTGTATTGTCCTCCTTCCGCAGCAGAGGTTTGGCGCTAGTGTGTCGCTAACAAATTTAACACTATCTGACTGGGCTTATTATTTAATGGCTTTGTAATTGACTACCAAGGTGATGAAAAATGAGGCGTTTAGAATGGCAGCGGAGTAAGCCAAAAATTTTTAAAATCTACATTATCATATCTTCTCTGAGCGTATATTAAGAGCCTACATCAGTCACGCGAAAAAACGCGCAAGCTAATGTTAAGTCTATGGGAAGGTTCTTGCGCGATTTCTCACTCGCATTTTAATATTTTTAAATGGTGTTATTTGCATAGGATAACTGAGGTCGATCTCTAACGTTGTTAGTTTTCACTTTTTCGATTTTTGTTCCTGTTTTTTTATATAAGGTACTTTAACTTTCAGAACCGGTTCCGACCGGTTTCAAAATTGAAAATGTCCGGTTATAAAAAAAAACTGTAACCAAAATCAAAAAAGTAAAAACTAACAACGTTAAAGATCGACCTCAGCTATCCTATACAAAAAACATCATTTAAAAGTACTAAAATGCGAGTGAGAAATCGCACAAGAACTTTCCCATAGACTTAACATTAGATTGAGCGTTTATTTGCGTGACTAGGGTAGGCTCTTAATTTCTACTCAAATGTGCCAGTCAAATAAGTCATAGTTCACTTAGGAAGCCGCTACAGGGCAAAACAAGTTGAACCACTCAATGCAACGGAAATACAACAAGCTTCACAAAACCCTTCATTTTTCAAATCAATAAATTTTGACTTACTCCACTGTCATTCTAACTCCAAATGTAAATGTTTTAAAACATGGATTTATATTATTCTTTTATGCAGACTGCACTTTTACAAAAAGAAGTGCGATCTGCAATCACCTTCCATCAACCCATGGTTGCCTATTTGTTTTTGTTTTTAATTCACAAATTCCGAATTCCTGTCAGAAATTCTGAATAATATATTTTGCAAACTAATTAATTTTTCAGCAGAGCTGAAATTACGCTGTAAATTATTGAAATACAAAGGATGTGAATTACCACTTTACTAAACAGCGTACAACCATTAGAGTGAAAAATGTCCAGACCGGGGTTCGATCCCGGATCCCTTGGTATAGCGCACCAAGTGCTTTTACCAATTATTGTGCTTCGTGGTTGTAGCCTTGCCATATATGAGTGAGAGAAGGCTAGATTGTCGTCTGGATAGCTTAATTGTTAAAAGCACTTGGTGCGCTATACCAAGGGATCCGGGATCGAACCCCGATCTGGACATTTCTTCACTCTAATGGTTGTACGCTGTTTAGTAAAGTGATAATTCACATCCTTTGTATTTCAATATATTTTGCTTTAATTTATTTACAGATATTTCCTGATTACGTAAAATAAAAATTCTTCTTTAGAAATTTCTTGTATAAATTCCAAATTTCTAAATTTAAAAAAAGGCCAAACTGGCAAACCTGATTGAAACCACAGACGGAACCTCTATTCAAATTGATCATGCGCTTTACCACTAGTAATATTTTTAAATATGTTTTCTAGAAAGTTTTAACGATTGAAAAAGGGGATGAAATTTGTACGAAAAAACTGGTAGGAAAGAGCATGCCCAGATTGGGTAACGGAATGTGCCTCTAAATTGAACTACAAAGTCACACGTAAAATATTTAAATCCTCTAATGTTCGAGTTTACTTCAGCCACATTAACAGCTATACTTAGAGTATATATTACAGATATATTACAGATATTCTTATCCATCCCGAATGACCTTATTGGTCACTATTTTCATTTTTCGTACAAAAGCTTTCCTTTTTTCAGGGTTTGGTTCATCTCACAAAACTCTATTCGTCCCACTACGTTGTCTGTCCGTCGCAGAGCCGGTTCTCAGAAACTATACAGGGTGTTTCTAAACTCATGGTACAAACTTTAAGGGTAGGTAGAGCACACAGTAACAATCATTTATTGTATAGGAATGTAAGGGACCAAGTGACGCATTAAGGTAAAAACACCAGGGGGGCAATTCGGCCCCTTTTTTAATTTTCAAAATTTCTCATTCAAACCAGAAAATTTTAATGCTATCCTTTTCTTGACATTTCACAATTACTTAACAATAAAATTCTTCTTTGAAAATTTTTGGTATGAAATCGAACTTTTTGAATTAAAAAAAATGGCAAACTTATCAAACGAAATATATGAATAAAAAAAGATAAAATGTTTATTTACAATGTAGTTTACGAGTAAATAATAACGCATACAATAATATTGCAATAAGTGTTCAAAATTACCCCCACCAACTATGATACATGCTTCGCAGCGTCGTCGGTGGAACGATTGGCGTACACTTCTAAAGATGTCAGGCATTTCCCACACACGTGCAGCAGCTTCGGATATGCGATATACTAGATTTTCGTCTGAGTCAACTGGAGTCTCATAAACAAGACTCTTCAGATATCCCCATAAAGAGAAATCAAGGCTCGATAAATAAGATCGCAGTGGCCAAGGAACTGGTCCACCACGCCCAATCCATCGCGTCCCAAGTGTGGCATTCAAGTAACTGCGCACATCAGGGGTGAAGTGCGCAGGCGCTCCATCATGTTGAAACCACATCCGGTTACGAATGGCGTTCGGAACATCTTGCAGCAGTTCTGGCAAAACCTGTTGAAAAAAATAAGGTAACAGCGACCATCCAGCCTCTTTAGTAGTAGGTATGAGCCAATAAAATAATTATTAACAATACCCACCCACAAATCACAGAAAATCGTTGTTGATAAGCATGTGGATTATTGGTTGCCCAAAGATGGAAATTGTGCGCATTAAATACACCCTCGCGTGAAAATACTGCTTCATATGTAAATAGAATATGAGCAGTAAAGTCTGGCTGCAATACATGTTGCTGCAAAACCCACTGGCAAAAGTTCAACCGCAGAAGATAATCTTCCTGATTCAAATTTTGTACACGTTGAAAACGGAAGGGATGAAATCGATTTTTATTTAACACTCTCCAAACGGTCGGATGACTCACACCTAAATTCTGTGCAACAGCTCTTGTACTTGATTCGACCTTTCACTCACAAAATTCAAAATAATTTCTTCCATTCTTGCACTGCGTACAGCTCTTTCTCGCCCAGTTTCCTGTCTGGTGACGTGGAAAAAACCTGTTTCAGAAAGGTGACGTTGTAAGCGCTGAAACATTCTATGATCAGGCATTCTTCTGCGAGAAAGCTGCTCCTGATACATTCGTAGGGCAGCCCTGGCGCTGCCATTTGAACGACCATACATGAAATGCATATCGGCTTTTTCGGCATATAAAAAGTCTTCCATGACGAACGATAGCACAATTAAAAATGTCCATTTCTTCTACTTGAATGCACGGTATTGAACGGCGACCAGTCACTTACTGCCCTCTACCGCCAGTGGAATCAACCAAAAACTCCATTTCTATTTTTAAAAAATTCTATTTCTATTTCTATTTTCAATTCAAAAAATTTCGATTTCATACCAACAATTTTCAAAGAAGAATTTTATTATTAAGTAATTATGAAATGTTAACAAAAGGATAGCATAAAAATTTTCTGGTATGAATGAGAAATTTTAAAAATTAAAAAAAGGGGCCTAATTGCCCCCCCCCCTTGGTGTTTTTATCTTAATGCGTCACTTGGTCCCATACATTCCTATACAATAAATGATTGTTACTGTGTGCTCTACTTACCCTTAAAGTTTGTACCATGAGTTTAGAAACACCCTGTATAACTTACAGACTTGAAATTTTGTGTACTTATAGCTTAATACCTACTATGAAGCTGAAAATCATAAAATTAAAAAAAATTGTATTATTTTAATATAGAGAGATAAAAAACCAAAAACCTATCTTTTCCTATTAAATTTAAACATTTTCCGTTATAGCAGTTGCCAACAATTAAAAATCCACAATAAAATTCTTATTGCACTAATTAATTTTCTATTAAAAGATGATTTCCACGTGAAAAAGGAAAATGAAATAAAAAGTTTCCCTAATTGAAAAAAGATTAATAGGACGTCATATTGGTAATAAAACGGAAATTTTCAAACGTTTCTCAATAATACAAGGAGTATGAATATGTGTAAGTACAGGAAGCAGGTTAATAGGATGTCATTAGAGAATTAAAAAGAAAATTAATCTGACGTCATATTGGAAGTTTCACGGAATTTTTCAAATGTTTGAGAATAATACAAAGAGAGTATCAATATGAGTAATTGAAAAAGCAAGTAGATAGGACGTCAGCAAGTGATTATAACGTCATATGAGTTTGAGGAACGTATTGAATCATGATAAAAAACCGATTATGGAAATATCGGTATATTTTAATATTTTGAAGGTCTCTATACAACATGTTTAATTTTGAAATTGATTTTTTTATTAATATCGCATTTAGTCCACATTACAGATATTATTATGATAGAGTATAATAGAAGGCTTCGCCCGCTATCGGACCGGTTCAGATTTTTGAAAAAACGAGAAAAATAGACCGGTAAATTTTTACTTTTTTTTAAATATTACTTCTTTTTTACTTTCTTTTATCTATAATAGAAGAAAGTATTGTAATCGAAATTTTTTTCGACTCCCGGTTTTCGACGGATTTACACGTTTTAGGGGTCAGAGATTCCGAAAAACATGTTTTTACAAAATGTCTGTCTGTCCGTCTGTCCGTATGTGTGTGTCTTTTTTGTACCATCGAAAAGTGTATGAAGTTATGCTTCAAATTGAACCACATTTTTTTTCTATGTTTTTGGCTATGGCAAGCAGATTCTATCAGAATGTGGGGATATTTTGACGAAAGGGGGCGCTGCGATCGATATTTTTGTTCCATTTTCACTATTGTACCATCTAAAAGTGTATGAAGTTATGCTTCAAATTGAACCAGATTTTTTTTCTATGTTTTTGGCTATGGCAAGCAGATACTAGCAGAATTTGGGGATATTTCGACGAAAGGGGGTGCTGCGATCGATATTTTTGTTCCATTTTCACTATTGTACCATCTAAAAGTGTATGAAGTTATGCTTCAAATTGAACCAGATTTTTTTATATGTTTTTGGCTATGGCAAGCAGGTTCTATCAGAATTTGGGGATATTTCGACGAAAGGGGGCGCTGTGATAGCCAAATTCAAAAGGTCAAAATAGCCAAATTCAATTTCAAATTCAAAAAGATGTGCAAAAAAATTAGAAATCCTAAAAGTTTTTTTCGTTAAATGTTCGGCCTTGATCCGGAGAATCCGGAACAATTTTTGTTTTGCCTCTATCTTAAAAAATGCCTGAGATATAGCGGTTTGAAATTTTAGGGTGGCTGACATTTTCAAACAAGACAGCAGAATTCATCCATAAACGGGTTTAACTTATGAGTTTTAGTTAACATTGTTTCGGAAAATTTTCTTTCATTGTTGTAACAATTAATCCTATTATATGCTTATCACTATATATTTATATTCGCCAACGTCAAATTCTCGCCAAACATGGCGACAGTTGGCGAAATATCGCCGAATTTGGCGACCAAAATAGGTTGTCATAAATGAAGCCAACTTGGCTGTAGAGGACTAATTTGGCGATATTCTCATTCAAATTCAATGTTGACGAGAACTAGGATTGAATCTTCTTTAATTAGGTTCCACGCATTTTACCTTCGTGTTTTCCAGTAAAATTAGCTAAAATCGATAAACCAAGAAATAGGGAGGCTATCATCAGTTCTTGTCGGTTCAGACCTGAAGGACTTTTCGTAGTTTAGTATTATACATCAGTTGATCGCATCCCGGTAATCCGACGATTCGAAAGCAGCTGACGTACAACAGAATATCGAAAAACATTGATTTTATTGGCGATGTGATAACGAATTTTGAAGTATTAACATGACTGAGATAGAAGAAAGTTTTGGGATTGGCACATCCGACTAGTTTTTAATGAAATGTATTTGGTTTTATTAAAGAAAGTATAAAGTGTTTTGAAAGGAACATTAAACGAAACCCTTTGTGCGATCTTCGATCACACTTACCCACTTGTTATTTCTGTATTTATTTTTACAAGCATTATAAGGAATAATACAGCGGCTGTTCCTGGGATATTCAAGTGGAGATTCACAATACATAAATTGCGAAAATCAAATCATCAGATACGACTGGATGTACAGATTAAAATTCATTTGAGTTTTCAAAAGTTGAATGAAAACAAAAGAAATAACAAGCACAGAAATATGCAACATTTCACTTTCTATGAAGAAAAATCATTCAATTAAACAAATAGGCAAAAATAAATTAACTAACTGAACATAGAGAACCCATTGAGATTTTGGATAAATAACAATCATGAAGGAGACTGCAAAATGTGCCAGCTCCCGCACAATGAATTGTTGTACGAATGGAAACATAGCAGCGTGCCTTTTCCTCACGCCACACTTTATATTTTTTTCCACATAAGCTGATTTCGAAGGGAATTTCTTGGATCACACGTACGATCGTAGAAAGACCGGTTGCTCTCTATTGATATTTTTTTATTTAAATTTTTAGAGTAACGTTTTACCTTGGACGTATTTAAAAGCGATGAAGTGAGTGGTATTTAAGCTCATTCTCGAGACCAAAATCTGGAAATGTGTTTAATATTATTTTATTTTATTTGTTGATTTCTTTCTCCATTTTTCTTTGGGGGGTTCACGTGCTCATGTGCACCAATAGAGGAATCGCCACTGGAATAATACATGTTATTACTAATTTTATCAATAAGAATTGTGTTTTAAACTAATGTTTCTTATATCCACAAAGATTGGATTCAAGGATTACCACTTTATATATTTCCTATTTCTGGTTAGTATTATTCACCTTGCATAATCTCAGAACTCTGTGATTAAATAATACAAACACTGCTATTTGAGAATAGTGGTATGCAAAATCCGCAAACGTTGATACCTATGGCCCCAAAGGAATGGAAAATATTTATCAGTAGCTAAGAATGTCTACTTTTCTTTGATATATTATCAGCAACTATTTCAAATTTTCTTTTTAATGTCAACTTTTCAATTTTATCAAATTAAATAAAATGTTTTTTTAACTTTATATGACAATAAATAAGATAAAATTCTTGAAAAAAATCTATCAGTTGCCTTGCAGTAGGGGTTAACTACAGGTAATTGTTTCTGACATGTTATGAGTGTCAAGTTAAATCGGGGTAAATAAATAATAATTGGTAGAAACCTTTGCGTCCCAGTAGTCATCCAGTTATTCCGGTGAATTGGGACACAAGTGTTCTATGACGATTTGCCTCGATAAAGTGGCTACCTCATTTATCAGACATTTTGTCCTAATAAAACGACTGCTCAGTTGGCACTGCTCCTGAAATATCGAAATGGTGAATTTTATCTGAATTTGCAAAAACTTTTTAAATAAACTAGGGGGCTCTGCCCTTGCTCGCTACGCTCACCAACCCCCGTTCTGCTTTCAACACGTGATCATTTAATTATTATTTTAAACTTTCATCATTGTTTTTAATAGTCTCGCGCAAATACATTTTTTATTTGAGATAAAACATAATTCTTTGCGTTGATTTAGATATTGGCAACTATATAAAAAAGTAACTTTTTCAATAAAAGATTTTTTACTCAATTTTTAAAGATTTTTTTAGCTTTTTGTCCGACCGTGATAATTTTTGAATTTCTGAAAGCTTGTTATATTTCACGTCTGGTGGTATGATTTTCGAATCCGTAGGATGGCTAGAAAAAAGTAATCGCTTCTCAAAAAAGTCCTTCGTAAAAAAGCAATGAGAATAACCCGGAGTTTCTACGTCATTAGTCCATTTTCATTAGTCCATTTCCAAATCGTTTTTTTTTATATATATAGAGAGAGGGAGATAAATAAATATATTCTTTACGTATATTGTAAGAGCAAAATTGTATTCAAAATTTCCTGACTGTTTCATTTGGCTGTTTGAAATTAAAATTAAGCGGTATAAAAAATATACTACTGCACTTCAAATTATTAAATGGTTGCTTAACATTTTCTTGACCGACAATTTATATGAGATCACCTTTTAAAAATGCTTTTTTGTTACCAGTATATTTTAAGAATAATCTTCTCCTTATTTAATAGCAGAAATTTGTAATTTACTAAGCATATTATTTATTTTTTTATTTATGGGAACGATACAACATAAAAATTGACAAATACGAAAAACGTCACGTGACGTCTGCGTTCAACAGTGTGTTAAGCTTAGCTGTCAACTTTTTGCGATTTTTTCTTACAACTACTTTTAAATAGAAAAAAAATTATCTTATTTAATCGCCGAAAATTTGTATTAAATGAAGAAAATGTTTCTGTTTAAAATTGTCGTAGGAAAAAAAAACAAAAGTTTGAAACTACGGTGTTAAGAATCATAAGTATACAGAAAAAGAAACGAGGGGCTTCCCAGTTGCTAGCAACTCCACTCCCTGTATATAAGTATTTGTGTATCACATCTTAAAAGAACCATGAGAAAAAGAGTATAAAAGTAGCAAAAATGCACTGTAAAATGAAAGAAAAAGCAGAGGATTTCGTCGTCAACTTCATCAGCCAATCCGAAATAAGTAAAATAGCCAATCAAGATTAGCTTGCGTAAAGCAGCCAATCAGATTTTACTTGCAATTTAAGAGTGTAATCATAATCATAAGTATACTGTACAGCAACAACAACAAAAAAAATATGTTTTACATTAATTTTCTGGTTGCAGTATATTTTTAAAACACGAAAATGTGCGTCCCATCTCCGCCAGGTGTTAATAAGATCAACCTCGTCAGAACTAATTGAGTTTTAAAATTAAATGTTTTTGAACCAATTTCAAGAATTGCACTTTAATTTTTGGTTACAGAGAAATGCTGTTTCGTTTCTACCGTCTCTCTTAAAAACAAATTATAGTTCATCGACTCTGTAGAACTTGTCAAAATTGTAGCAGATAACTTGTCAAAATGAAACCAATAAAAATCGTCCTTTGACATTTTCGTACGAAATATGTCAGTATACATTGAAAATAGAAGACTAGAAAAAGGTGATATAATACAATAAATTTTAAAATCTTCGGATTTTAAACGGATTTTCAGAGATTTCTTGAAGCATTTTAAAAGGGAAATATAATAGTAACGTAACCTAAATCTATACAGATTAAGGTATGTTTCTACCTTCTTTACACTTTTAGAAAAATATGAATTTTTTATGAAACACATGTATTTTAAGTTAAAACAGGGAATAAAACTGTGAATTCAAATAATATTTTAATGGAATTTTAATTAACTTTTCAAATTTAGGCAATATTTAGTCAAATTTTAGTAAAAGTTAACATTTATGCCAAACCTTCTATAACAAAATCTAACCACTTTGTTTTTCAAAACTATATTAGTAAATCATTTACCTGTGTTATGGAACATAATATTTGCAATACCTTTTAAATTTACTAACATGTACCAAATTTTGTAGACACAACATCATGATTTTTTAAAATTTTATTTATATATAAATAAAAATAGCTCTTAAATTGGGTCTAATTTTAAATAATAATAAAAACAGCGATCAGGCACATACCTTAGGCACATACATTAGACACGTACCTTAAACTGAAGCCACTTTATATAGGCACACATACATTAGACTGAAATAGGAAATTTTTTATGTAACATATATACCAATAGATGAGTACAATCTTGTGAAAATTTTTCATTTCAATATTTTAAAAACCTTTTACGAAATGAGATTTCTCGTGATTTTTTAGGTCAATTCCAATTTTGGAATGTTCAGTTCCGGTTTATAATTCGGGTTAGACGTTTGCTTCTAATTATCGCTAAACCAAAAATAAATGATTTTTGAAATCCTAAATGTTTAAACTCCAGTTGTAAATAATAATAAAAACAGCGATCATACCTTAGGCACATTCCTTAGGCACATGCATTAGACACATACCTTAAACTGAAGTCACTTTATGTAGGCACATACATTAAACTGAAACAGGAGACTTTTTTGTGTAACATAAATATGGTATATAAAAATGACTTAAAATTTCGCTTAACTATTCATTTTTACGAGGTATTTTATTTATTTTTTTTTATTTTTTTTTTTTTTGCCATGAAATTTATTGGAATTTTTTCTTTGATAAATCACAGATTTCAGAAATTAAATAAATATTTACTTTTAAACATTAGTGGTAGGAAAATAAACGTAAAAGATGGTAGTGATGATTTCTTATGCATACCTGTCAACTTTCAACTAAACTTCCGTACATGTGAGTTAATTTGATCCACGTTGAAGAAGTTTCTAACCAGAAAATATATCTGAAAAAATAATATTCATGCTCTTACATGGAAACTATTTCACAGCATTTCTTAAAAACAATTCTGGTTTGAATTTTGTTTAACCTTTGTTAAATTAATTTAAATTGCACGGAAGTTTAGTGAAAGGGTGGTAGGTATGCTTATAAATGAATAAAACACATAACTGTCAACTTGAAAGTTTTTTTTTCCAATAAAATGAAATAGTAAATTTACTATTAAAGTTTAGTTAATGCGATAAAAAAAATTTGCAGCTATGGATGTATTACCTGTTATTTCCATACCTTTCCGTTACAATTCATATACTTGTGTAATACACAAATTTCGGCAATAACTGTTCAATAAATTAATAGCTCTATACGAACAATGAAAACAATATATGTACTTATAATTTCCCGATTTCATTTATAATATAAAAATATAAAAATAATGCGATTTATAGACCATAAATATTCTTATGATTAAAGCATTTACTTTTTATGCATTTACTCATTTTAAAATTTTAAAATATACCGGGTGATTATAATTAAAGTTACGATTTCAAAAATCGATAATTTTAAAACTACTGGTCAGAATGACTTGATATTTTAGCAGAACAATCGTGAGGCAATGGAATTTTGTTTGGCGAAGGAAAAAAAATAGTTCCAAATTGTGCCGATAGATGGCGTTGTCAGGGTAATGTCAGGGGAAAGACCAAAAATGTATTCTTGAACCCTTTCCGGCGCGGTGTAAATTTGTTTGCAAAATGATGAAATAATAGACTGACACCGGAATTTACAAACGAATCCATCAGCAAAAAGAAACTTGCTTATTTTCTGGTTTTTAATGAAAAGAAAATTTTAATTAAATATTCTTGGTGCCGTTTGTCAGTTTTAGAATTAAAATTGGGTGTCCTTTTTTGTGACCACCGCCCGTTAAAAGGTTAAACATAGGAATGATGTTGCCAAAAGGAAAAAAATAGAGTTCAGAGATTTACTAAAAATTTATTAGCGAAAAGACAAGACTACGTGTTTACAGCGACGACAGCGATAATGACAAAAAATGAAAAAAAAAAGAGCTTCATGGAACAAACACCTTACTGATTATTAAGGCATAAGTTGCTCAATATGCCCTCCGCCTTGTTCCGCTACTAATTGGAAGCGCAAAACGGCATGCTCCGCAACAGATCGGAGGGTATCTGTACTAATGCAATGGGTGTGTTGTGTGATGCTTGCCTTCAAGTCGGCTAGATTCTGAATCCGCCCGCTATAAACAACATTCTTCAGGTACCCCCAAAGCCAGAAATCACACGGGTTTAAGTCGGGGGAACGTGGCGGCCACGTTGTTGGAAAATGGCGGCTTATGATCCTATCATCTCCGAAATTATCACTCAGTAGCTGCTTCACAGTAGTAGCAATGTGCGGAGGAGCGCCATCTTGCATGAATATTATGCGATCCACACACTGACGCTGTTGAAGTGCCGGAAGAACATGGTTACGCAAAAGTGCTTCATACCGCTTGCCAGTAACTGTGCAGGTAACGGGACCCGCAGGTGTGATCTCCTCGAAGAAAAATGGACCGACGATAAACGCTGCCGTTATTCCGCACCACACAGTCACCTTTTCATACTGAAGAGGTAATGGCTGTAGCTGGGACGGATTCTCGGTCGCCCATATCCTGCACTTTTGCGTATTTACAGAACCTTGCAAATGAAAGTGGGCTTCGTCAGACCACAGAATGTTCCATCGCCATCCGTTGTCCACTTCCATCCGGGCAAGAAATTGTAGTGCAAAAGATTGACGTGCTTCCAGGTCAGCAGGTAGCTCCTGCACATGAGTTATCTTGTACGGATAACAGCGTAAGACGTTCCGTAGGACTTTACGCACCGTGCTGTTCGGCATATCCAGCATTCGGCCAATCCCCCTTGCACTGCTGATTCCAGCATCACTGTCAGTATGTTCCTGTAATGCTGTAGCCACATCTTCCACTGCCGCAGCTGAAACTGGTTTCCTTCCTCTACCCCGTTTAACGTCAAATGAACCGGTCTATTCGAATTTAGCAATCATTTTTTGCAGACCATTTGTTGTTATTGGACCTTTTTTTATGGATTTTAATGTCTGAAACTTCCTAATAGCTGTAAGTGCACAGTCATTGTTCTTATAAAAAAGCTTCAAGAGCAGAGCGCGATCCTTCATATTCAGAGTCATGATGAAGCATTCAGGCAAAGAGCTGCTGCTCTGCATTTTTATGGTTGCTATGTCTGCGGTGCGCATGTCACGTATTAGTAATTTGCATATCTTCAGACAATGTGAACCCAGACAGCGCCATCTATGGGCACATTTTGAAACTTTTTTTTTCCTTCGCCAAACAAAATTCCATTGCCTCACGATTGTTCTGCTAAAATATCAAGTCAATCTGACCAGTAGTTTTAATTAAAATTATCGATTTTTGAAATCGTAACTTTAATTATAATCACCCGGTATTTAATTAAAATTTTCCTTTCATTAAGAACCAGAAAAATAAGCAAGTTTCTTTTTATTAATGGATTCGTTTGTAAATTCCGGTGTCAGTCTATTATTTCATCATTTTGCAAACAAATTTACTCCGCGCCGGAAAGGGTTCAAGAATACATTTTTGGTCTTTCCCCTGGCATTACCCTGACAACGCCATCTATCGGCACAATTTGGAACTATTTTTTTTCCTTCGCCAAACAAAATTCCATTGCCTCACGATTGTTCTGCTAAAATATCAAGTCATTCGGACCAGTAGTTTTAAAATTATCGATTTTTGAAATCGTAACTTTAATTATAATCACCCGGTATATACCAGAGGTTATCTTTTACGTTCCTTAATTTCTAAAAAATATCTTTCAAAACAAATCACAAAAGCTCCGAAAAATCTCGAAAAAAAAGATATTTATATCCCTAAAACTTTTAAAGTGTAAAATTTAGTAAATATACAAATCTATAAATGTGACACTTAAAGTTTTACATTTCGACATAGATAGCTTAATTCGGACCTCCATCATTTATCAAAATTCGTAACCAAATTTTATTCGTACTGTCAAATTATGGATAGAAATTGTTTTGTAATCAATGCTTATATTTTATTTCTTATATTTTTATATTTTCTTTATTTTTTTAAAAACTTTACTTAGTAATAAAGTATCAATTGAAGCAATAACTTTTTATCTTTATCAAATCAAATGAAACATTATCACTATATAGAGTGCCTCCTTAGTCCGTTTCGCCTCAAACATAGCTTATGAACACAGTTAGCTACAGCTATGAACGCAGAGTCCAGATACAATAAAACTTGTATGCACTACAGCGCCTACAATACATAGTGCTGGAAACGGCTACAAAATAGTAATAAAAAACTGAATCCGATAAATGTAGAACGATGCTGAAAAGATAACTGGTTGATCGCAGCGACATCGTCTCGTACTGGCGTAGACAGGGTGGAGGTCCAGATGGTTTGGATACCACTAATTTTATAAAAATATTTTTGCCTTACCTAATCGGAGAATTTTCTGCGATATAGAACGCGAAAAACCTTTATAATATTACTGGCTTCCAGAGCATTTGGAACCCCCCCCCCCTCCTCTTTGGCTACGCCACTGTCTGCTAGCTCTTTTTAACGCAAACATTGTATAAGAATCGAACTGAAAAAACGTTTCAGCTGGTGGTAAATATTTTAAATAATTAAATTATACCCAATTTCCTTTCATTTGGATAGTGATTTTCATAAGCTTTGAAAATTTGAATGATATTGATCATGGCCAAAAAACGTGATACGCATTCTTTTGTGCCTGGTTGCAGTACTCGATACAAGACAGCAAACTAGAAACTATCCCTATTTAGCATACCAAAGGATGAATCTCTTCTAGAAGAGTGGAAAGATTAATTCCCTGATATGATAAAAAACTAACTTCAAAATCAGTTACATCTGAAATATACACTTACAAGAAGATTTCATTAACAGAAATTATATTCATGTTGTCAATAGTGAAACGGTTATTTTGTGCTAAAGGTAAATCTATTTTTAAAGCAGATGTCGCTGCGATCGCCCTATTATTGTACCGCATCGTTGCACGTTTACCGGCTACAATTTTTTAGCACTTTTTTAAAGCATTACCAGTTTGGCTTTTTTTTAATTCCGAAATTTCGCATTCACACCAGAAATTCCCTATAATGTCCTTTTCCTTACTTAATGGTAGATATTTCGTGACTTCTTAAAGTAAAAATTCTTGTTTCAGAATTGCCGGTTTGAATTCGAAAATTTTGAATTAAAAAACGTTAAAACCGTTTTCCACACTATGTATTCTAGGCGCTGTACTACAGCTATATCACTTCACTTTCTTCTAGTTATTTAGACTCTATCCTTAATCTCCTTCCCTTTACTTTTTTAATCCAAATTTGTTATCTCTTTTCTTAACTTTACATCCTTTTTATTGCATTTGTTATTTTATCTTGTAGTTAATACTACATCTTAACTTTTCCCAACGGCTCAGTTTAATACAAGACACTCTACTCATAAACAGACTGGGTGTAAAGTTGTCTGCAACTCGGAAGCCCCTTAACCGACATCAACTGTTCGATTTAAAAGAGCAATATTTTCTATTAGAAAAAGCCTTCGACATGACCACTGTGCTCATGGTTAATTTATCAAATTAAATGAATTTTAGCAAATTAATATTTTTTAATGCGATTAAACAAAAAATCTTTTCTTCTGTGTTTTACTAAAAAAAAATATTTCCCTTCTGTTGTTAACTTTTAGAAATTACAGTTCAGTGACTTCGTTCGTCGAACATATCACCAGTAAACTTTACATCAACTGTTTAGACATCAACGATTCGGCAACTGTTCGATTTAAAAGAAAAATATTTTCTACTAGAAAAAACCTTCGACATGACAACTATGCTCATGGTTAATTTATCAAATTAAATGGATTTTAGAAAATTAACGTTATTTCAATGAGATTAACCCTTCTTTGCATGAGTTTTTCTTTTACAATTGTGTTTTTTTTTTTTATACATATATTAAATATTAGACACCAGAAATTTTAAGATAGATTTTTAACTTTGTTTAGCAACACGGTTCGCGGGAAATTTACTTGATTAATCTTTCTATAAAAATATAGTGGTGGCGAAGAAGTTGATTTATTTATTATAAGTTAAATAAACAGTGATGGAAATTTACATCACTATGCAATTAAGGGTTAAACAACAATCTTTTCTTCTGTGTTTTACTAAAAAAAAATATTTCTCTTCTGTTGTTAACTTTTAGAAATTGCAGTTCATTGACTTCGTTCGTCGAACATATCACCAGTAAACTTTACATCAACTGTTCATTAACTGTTTAGACATCAGCTGTTCGGCAACTGTTCGATTTCAAAGAAAAATATTTTCTACTAGAAAAAGCCTTCGACATGACAACTGTGCTTATGGTTAATTTGTCAAACTAAATGGATTTTAGCAAATTAACGTTTTTTTCAATGTGATTAAACAACAATCTTTTCTTCTGTGTTTTACTAAAAAAATATTTATTTTCTGTTGTTAACTTTTAGAAATTACAGTTCATTGACTTCGTTCGTCGAACATATCACCAGTAAACTTTACATCAACTGTTCGGCAACTGTTCGATTTAAAAGAAAAATATTTTCTACTAGAAAAAGCCTTCGACATGACCACTGTGCTCATGGTTAATTTATCAAATTAAATGGATTTTAGCAAATTAATGTTTTTTTAATGCGATTAAACAACAATCTTTTCTTCTGTGTCTTACTAAAAAAAATATTCCTCTTATGTTATTAACTTTTAGAAGTTACAGTTCCGTGACTTCGTTCGTCGAACATATCACCAGTAAACTTTTCAAAATGAAACCAATAAAAATCTTCATTTGTCACTTTCGCGTTGAATATGTCAGTAAATATTTTTTTTAATGTGACAAAATAAAATAAATTCTATAATCTGCGGATTTTTAACGGATTTCAAAAGGTTTCTTGATGCTTCATGAAAAGAAAATATACCAAAAACATAACCTAAATTTTTAAGGATTAAACTGAAAGGGAGTGTTTTTGTACAACAAAATACACAAAACTTTTTAATTATGAATTTTATAATTTTTGCAAAACGTTAATTTCTACAGTATTTTTAACACTTTCCGACCTAGTTGAAAAATGTTTATAACTTCGGTTTGTCTGCCGTCTGGCCGTGCTCTAACTCCCGTAAATATGCTCGAATTACCCTGCAATTTTTATATGTTACTGTCGTTATCTATAGCATGTTTCCTATTTCAACTGAAGTGTGTAGCACTTATAGTTTTTTACAGGGACACTCAAAAAAATTCCGTTACATTACGGTCTATGGGGAAAAATCATTTGCGGTTTATTTTAATGATGTTACACAATTTCAAACACATTGTAATTGATATATATCACTAAGGTGCATTACAAGAAGCTTAATATGGAAGAGGGTGTGCTTAGCACTTATAGTTACTTTACAGGGACAGTCAAAAGAATTCCGATACATTACGTCTATGGAGAAAAATCGTTTGCGGTGTAATTAAATAATGTTTCACTATTTTAAACGCATTGAAATTTATATATATCACTAAGGTGCATTACAAGAGGCTTACTACAGAATATTGTGTGTATAGCAGTCATCGTTCATTTACAGGGACACACAAAAGAATTCTCTATTGTCTGTTAACAATAATTCCTGGAAACGCGTTTTAAGCCGCTGAACGCGATTTTAAATTTAACTCACTTTTTGTGTATTACTTGGAGTGTATAAATTCTGTAGATCATATACAGGGCAGCACAAAAGTTCGCGAACACATTTTCGGTTATTAACAGAAACTCCAGAAGGAGAATTTTATTCTGTGCTACGCGTTTCCTAACTAAACTAAAATTTAGCATCCTATGTAGTATATATACAAATCTATAGATCTTATACAGGGCTGAATAAAAGTATTCGGATATTTTTCCGAATATTGTATATGTTGGAAATGTATGTTGGAAATTCTTGAAATTACGTTTCTTAAATATGTTATAATGCGTTTTCCAAATTGTTTACTTAGATGTTATCTTTCAGCTTATTGAACGGTAATGATTTGTAAAATTATTTTGGAAGCGTTGGAAAGTGTCCCATAATCTATGCTTGACGCATGATGTTTCGTTCTTGTTTAATACAAATTGGCTTTTATCCTGTGTTACCAAATATTATGGATTTTTTATTCAGAAATTCCAAACACTTACCTGATTTTTTACATAGTTATTTTTGTGTTATGTAATGATAGATATTCCATGAATGAAATAAAAGAAAATTACTATTCAAAATTTCTGGATGATTCAAAATTCGGAATTTCTGAATATAAAATCTGCCAGATTTGTCAATACTGCTTTTAATCCCTCCAGTTCACTGTTTTTTGTTGTTGTTGTTGTTGTTGTTTTGTTTTTTTTAATTCAGATTGCGTGATTGCTACCACTTTTTTGAAACAGAAACATTCGCTTTATTGAATGACAGATTAAATAATACGAAAACAAAGCGAATTATGGTATTTTAAAAAGTGAAAATCTAAATTTTTAAAAATGTAGCTAACTGGTAACACTGATGTCATGTATACAGTCCATGTAATATACGTATGATTTTTTTTTTTTTTTTTTACCAGAAAATTTTAGTGTAATCTTTGCTGTGTCTAATCGAGGAATGTCTAATCGAAACATTATGTACTCAGTAACTGTTATTAAAAATTAAAATATCGTTAATTAACGTGAAGGAGTTAAGAAAGGAGTCAGAAGTAGTTAAGAAACAATAAGACCACTGTCTCCGGCATTTTAAAATTTTAACACCAATTTCATACATATTATTTTCAAAAAATATTAGTATTAAGAACAATATAATAAATTATAACACCTTGTAATAATATAGTTCTTTTAAATGCTAAAAGGTGTAAATTAACAACATAATACAAATTAAAATAACTTTTATTAGGTTGTTTGACCTGTTTCAACTCTTTCCGAGTTATTTTCAGAAACAAAATGAGAATATTCCATAATTGCACGGGATCTGAAGTTATTATTTTCATGGTTTTTTTTTTTTTAATTACGCACGTTATCTTTTATTTTTACTTGGATGTTTATTTTCATATCTATGACCATGGAGTTACTCGAGCCACCGTTTCGGTAAATTAAAAGATGCCGCAACGTTACATATTACATTATTTAATTACAGAAAAAAAAGCTTATAGCTGATATTAAATATCATAGAAAAACTACAGCCCTGGCAAGACTATATCAAGAAGAAACCATCCAAATAAATTTCAATGAAAGTAAAATAATATTTCCCTCCAGTCTATACTATCCATCCATAATAAGAGAAACCATAGAGATACTAACGACGTAAATATTCAATATGTAACGATGCGGCATTTTTCAATTTACCGAAACTGTGGCTCGAGTTACTTTATGGTCATAGATATGAAAATAAACAACCAATTAAAAATAAAAGATAACGTGCCATATTTTTTTTTAAAAGTACAGGAAAATAATAATTTCAAAGCCCGTGCAATTATGGAATATTCTCATTTGTTTTTGATAATGACTCGGAATGAGTCGAATCATGTAAAACAACCTAATAAAAGTTATTTTAATTTGTATTATGTTGTTAATTTACACCTTTTAACATTTAAAAGAACTATAGTATTAAGAACGTAAAATATTTTTCGTGCACAAATCGACATAGTTCATGCATTTAAATATATCTCAGTGTCCCCTATTTTAAAAATTTATTTAGATAAAAAATTAGCAATTTGTTTAAGTTATTTAATTTCTAAAAAATCAAATTCTCAAAAATTCCTCCATGAAATATTTTTAGTAGAAGATAGTTCCAATGCGAATTTTCCGTCATTATAATGGTGATAGTAATAATAATTCTCTTGTCAACAGATGAAAATAATAGAGAGTAATGACTTTTTCATAATAAAAAAAATTCACAACAGAATAATGACTACAACAATGGTTTCTCTGCATGATAGAGATGTATTTATCACCTCGTTTATTCGAAGATTCAGATATATTAAAGATCGATACATTAAAAATCGAAGATTCAGATTATCATGCTATCCTCATAAAAATGAACCCAAACTATTACAATAAGCCACTTAATCATAATCTACAGTTTGAATGCTTTTGCAATATTAGTTTCTACAGGGTTATCCAAAAGATATTCGTTTTTCTTCAATTTGTTGACGGCCCCTTATGGGGTTTCGGGAAAAAAATCTTCGCGAAAATATATGACGTCTATCATGTTGTTTACACTCCTGAAGTTTCAGGATAATTCCTCATGTAGCTTTTCAGATATTTAACAAAACGTCTAAAATCGCAAGTGACCAATCATCATTGGAAATATAGTGTACTTCATTGTCACGTTTATCACGAGAGTAAAGTAATTTTTAGAGAAATTTTCTTGTGATTCATGTTAAAACGTTTAAAAACCCATTGAAGGGCGGTGGCACATATACAGGGTGATTATAATTAAAGCCCCACTTTCAAAATGCTGTAAAAAAGGAACCACAGGTCAGAATTACTTCAAATTTGAACTGAATATACTGGAAGACGGGGAAACGCTATGGCATAAGAAAACAAAAGTTCAAAAGTGTAGGAATAGATGGCGCTGTGAGTGGCATATTATGCAAATTAAAAGACACTCCTGCTCAATTAAAATCCGAATCATTATGTACTTTTTATGCGCTTTTTGGCCCAAGGACAATTAAAAACACATTTTTCCCATCCAATGTGGTACGACTGTGGTGGATGTGCTTTCCACTAACAGTACCAGAACTGCTGACTGTTTTCGAAGTCATTTTTTCCGTCAAACAACCAAACTACATATGCACACTGAAAATTACGGTTGGTTTACTGTGCAACTCATGCCAAAGCCGTCGTATTTCGATTAAAAATGTCACTTGTAGCTGAATCCGCTTTCGTTATACCGCTTACAACGCCATCTATTGATACACTTTGGAACTTTCTTCTTTTTTATGCCATACCGTTTTCCCTTCTTCCAGTATATTCAGTTCAAATTTGAAGTCATTCTGACTAATGGTTCCTTTTTTACAGCATTTTGAAAGTGGGACTTTAATTATAATCACCCTGTATATAAACATCTCTCTGAAATTTTCAGAATATTTAAATTGAATACGTAGAAAAAATTTTAAAATGTCTTAATCATATTTAAAAAACATTCATTTTCCTCGCTTAGAAATTAGAATTAAAAATTAATGATATTATTTTACTGCAGAAATCAAATAAGTATTACGGAAAATCGCATTTTATTTAAATTTAATTACAGAGTAAAGTACAAATGTCATTCCTCCGAAATCATTTTACATTTAGTTAAAATAATGAAGTAAATCTGCATTTCTAAAAATTTCCTGAGAGTAAATTCCGTTGCTGATTAGCGTAATTAAGGATCATGTTGTATATGAAGCGATGGGCGAAAAAGTAAGTAGTTGTAAGTGCAGCGTAATGTTATGAGGGAATTGATCATTAACTTCTTTGTTTACTTTTATGGTTCTTGAAATGTTATTTTCCATATTAATGAAAGATAAATTAATGAAAGTCAATATTAATGAAATCAGAAATATTTATAACTTCCAATAGAAATATTTATAACTTCCAATAGTAAGTAGTTGTAAGTGCAGCGTAATGTTATGAGGGAATTGATCATTAACTTCTTTGTTTACTTTTATGGTTCTTGAAATGTTATTTTCCATATTAATGAAAGATAAATTAATGAAAGTCAATATTAATGAAATCAGAAATATTTATAACTTCCAATAGAAATATTTATAACTTCCAATAGTAAGTAGTTGTAAGTGCAGCGTAATGTTATGAGGGAATTGATCATTAACTTCTTTGTTTACTTTTATGGTTCTTGAAATGTTATTTTCCATATTAATGAAAGATAAATTAATGAAAGTCAATATTAATGAAATCAGAAATATTTATAACTTCCAATAGAAATATTTATAACTTCCAATAGTAAGTAGTTGTAAGTGCAGCGTAATGTTATGAGGGAATTGATCATTAACTTCTTTGTTTACTTTTATGGTTCTTGAAATGTTATTTTCCATATTAATGAAAGATAAATTAATGAAAGTCAATATTAATGAAATCAGAAATATTTATAACTTCCAATAGAAATATTTATAACTTCCAATAGTAAGTAGTTGTAAGTGCAGCGTAATGTTATGAGGGAATTGATCATTAACTTCTTTGTTTACTTTTATGGTTCTTGAAATGTTATTTTCCATATTAATGAAAGATAAATTAATGAAAGTCAATATTAATGAAATCAGAAATATTTATAACTTCCAATAGAAATATTTATAACTTCCAATAGTAAGTAGTTGTAAGTGCAGCGTAATGTTATGAGGGAATTGATCATTAACTTCTTTGTTTACTTTTATGGTTCTTGAAATGTTATTTTCCATATTAATTAAAGATAAATTAATGAAAGTCAATATTAGAGAAATCAGAAATATTTATAACTTCCAATAGAAATATTTATAACTTCCAATAGTAAGTAGTTGTAAGTGCAGCGTAATGTTATGAGGGAATTGATCATTAACTTCTTTGTTTACTTTTATGGTTCTTGAAATGTTATTTTCCATATTAATGAAAGATAAATTAATGAAAGTCAATATTAATGAAATCAGAAATATTTATAACTTCCAATAGAAATATTTATAACTTCCAATAGTAAGTAGTTGTAAGTGCAGCGTAATGTTATGAGGGAATTGATCATTAACTTCTTTGTTTACTTTTATGGTTCTTGAAATGTTATTTTCCATATTAATGAAAGATAAATTAATGAAAGTCAATATTAATGAAATCAGAAATATTTATAACTTCCAATAGAAATATTTATAACTTCCAATAGTAAGTAGTTGTAAGTGCAGCGTAATGTTGTGAGGGAATTGATCATTAACTTCTTTGTTTACTTTTATGGTTCTTGAAATGTTATTTTCCATATTAATGAAAGATAAATTAATGAAAGTCAATATTAATGAAATCAGAAATATTTATAACTTCCAATAGAAATATTTATAACTTCCAATAGTAAGTAGTTGTAAATGCAGCGTAATGTTATGAGGGAATTGATCATTAACTTCTTTGTTTACTTTTATGGTTCTTGAAATGTTATTTTCCATATTAATGAAAGATAAATTAATGAAAGTCAATATTAATGAAATCAGAAATATTTATAACTTCCAATAGAAATATTTATAACTTCCAATAGTAAGTAGTTGTAAGTGCAGCGTAATGTTATGAGGGAATTGATCATTAACTTCTTTGTTTACTTTTATGGTTCTTGAAATGTTATTTTCCATATTAATGAAAGATAAATTAATGAAAGTCAATATTAATGAAATCAGAAATATTTATAACTTCCAATAGAAATATTTATAACTTCCAATAGTAAGTAGTTGTAAGTGCAGCGTAATGTTATGAGGGAATTGATCATTAACTTCTTTGTTTACTTTTATGGTTCTTGAAATGTTATTTTCCATATTAATGAAAGATAAATTAATGAAAGTCAATATTAATGAAATCAGAAATATTTATAACTTCCAATAGAAATATTTATAACTTCCAATAGTAAGTAGTTGTAAGTGCAGCGTAATGTTATGAGGGAATTGATCATTAACTTCTTTGTTTACTTTTTTATGGTTCTTGAAATGTTATTTTCCATATTAATGAAAGATAAATTAATGAAAGTCAATATTAATGAAATCAGAAATATTTATAACTTCCAATAGAAATATTTATAACTTCCAATAGAAATATTTATAACTTCCAATAGTAAGTAGTTGTAAGTGCAGCGTAATGTTATGAGGGAATTGATCATTAACTTCTTTGTTTACTTTTATGGTTCTTGAAATGTTATTTTCCATATTAATGAAAGATAAATTAATGAAAGTCAATATTAATGAAATCAGAAATATTTATAACTTCCAATAGAAATATTTATAACTTCCAATAGTAAGTAGTTGTAAGTGCAGCGTAATGTTATGAGGGAATTGATCATTAACTTCTTTGTTTACTTTTATGGTTCTTGAAATGTTATTTTCCATATTAATGAAAGATAAATTAATGAAAGTCAATATTAATGAAATCAGAAATATTTATAACTTCCAATAGAAATATTTATAACTTCCAATAGTAAGTAGTTGTAAGTGCAGCGTAATGTTATGAGGGAATTGATCATTAACTTCTTTGTTTACTTTTATGGTTCTTGAAATGTTATTTTCCATATTAATGAAAGATAAATTAATGAAAGTCAATATTAATGAAATCAGAAATATTTATAACTTCCAATAGAAATATTTATAACTTCCAATAGTAAGTAGTTGTAAGTGCAGCGTAATGTTATGAGGGAATTGATCATTAACTTCTTTGTTTACTTTTATGGTTCTTGAAATGTTATTTTCCATATTAATGAAAGATAAATTAATGAAAGTCAATATTAATGAAATCAGAAATATTTATAACTTCCAATAGAAATATTTATAACTTCCAATAGTAAGTAGTTGTAAGTGCAGCGTAATGTTATGAGGGAATTGATCATTAACTTCTTTGTTTACTTTTATGGTTCTTGAAATGTTATTTTCCATATTAATGAAAGATAAATTAATGAAAGTCAATATTAATGAAATCAGAAATATTTATAACTTCCAATAGAAATATTTATAACTTCCAATAGTAAGTAGTTGTAAGTGCAGCGTAATGTTATGAGGGAATTGATCATTAACTTCTTTGTTTACTTTTATGGTTCTTGAAATGTTATTTTCCATATTAATGAAAGATAAATTAATGAAAGTCAATATTAATGAAATCAGAAATATTTATAACTTCCAATAGAAATATTTATAACTTCCAATAGTAAGTAGTTGTAAGTGCAGCGTAATGTTATGAGGGAATTGATCATTAACTTCTTTGTTTACTTTTATGGTTCTTGAAATGTTATTTTCCATATTAATGAAAGATAAATTAATGAAAGTCAATATTAATGAAATCAGAAATATTTATAACTTCCAATAGAATGGAACTCTTTGGATTTGAATGCCGGGGTTCCCGTTTGGAGACTTTACCTCTACGCAACTGATTACATCGATTACATTGATAACTGATTACATTGCTTGATTACATCGCGGCAATATTTCTCACTCATACACTCTTACATTTCTTTGGTGATTTTCCCTACAGAATTATTCTCAAAATGATTTGATTTCAATTATGTAATATTAGGTAGCTTTCAATACAAAAAAGTATAAAGCTACCTATTGCAGCCGTTCGGAGGAAAGCAATTCCGAAAAATTTCGGTATATTTTCACCGATCATGACCACCCCAAAACCACCCTCCGTTCCAAGTGTTGATTTATATATATATATATATATGACCTATGTCATACGGCAACACTCGTATTTATAAATCGATTTGGATGAAACTAATTGTGTGTATTAATCTCACCAATGTCTAAACCGAGTTCGTTGGCCAGCTTGATCCGCCATCTTGTTTCAAAATGGCGGCCACTGAAAGATTTAAAACTAAAATAAATACACAAAAAAATTTAAAATTCAAATTTATTTTTTGTTTAAGTGTTAGGCCTTTATCCTCTTCGCTGCTGAAAGAAAAATAATTTTTGAAAAAATGTTGGAATAGGTTTTTTTACCTATTTTGGCTTCCAATATGATAATAAAATAATTTTAAAAATTGATGTACTAGGGTACCAGTAAATGGAGGTCCACATCCGTGGACCTTGGAATTCAACTGCAAAAAAAGTTCAAAATTTCGGAAATACATTTCAAACATTTGTTTCTTTTTAAAATTGCAAAAATAAAGGTTTTTTTTTATGTAACATAATTAATTATTATTTATTATTGCTTTAAAAGTATTAAATTAGTTAAATTGTAATTCTCAATATTTTAAAATTATTTTTGTCGAGAAATATAATTAAAAAATTACTAGGAAACTCGAACTTTATTACTTTATTTTTAACTAAGTGTGAAATTTTTCAAAACAATTATTTTTCAAAATAGATAAATAAACGTTACACTTTATACACATAACTCTTGTTTTGGATTTACATCCTTCCAAACGACACTTAGACGCATTTTTGCTGTCTAAAAATCTTGGCAAATGTCCTACATTGTCAAGACAGATTTCCTTATAATGTATGTTAACAACTTTTCTTGAACAACTGATTTCTGACACATTTCTGAATTCATTTTAGTTCGAAATCGCATGAAATTGACATGTGTTTTTATTCTGAAACTATGTAATTTAAATGCGTCTTTTAATTTTTGGCAAAGATGATCCTTCCGAAAATGCTCTTAAAATCGATATTTTGAACTGAATTCCCTACGCGTAAGTCCGAAAAAGAAAAAATAAACTTGTCGTTACTTGACAAGAATCGCTCATAGCTCTATAAGTAATTTATTTATTAACAATGGAAAACTTGCTTCGGTTTCAAATCGCTGCAATAATCAGGCCTGCCAATTTTTATGCATGTACGTTAAAAAATGTCCCAGAAAATGTGTCAGTCATTTCATCATGTTGACCAGGGGATTTGAAAACATCTTAATTTAGTTATTCATGTATGATATAAATATTTTTTACTAGAATAAATAATTGTTTCTATTTAATTATGTCTACATATTAGATCCACATATCTGGATTGAAACATGCATTATTCAACTGGTTAAAATCATAAGTGGTGATTAAATTTTAGTTTGAAAAAAATACTTAATTTTAACAGTACTAAACTATGTTTTGTGCATTTAAAAGTAAACAGCTATTAAATTCCCATTATGTAGTTTAAAAAGAATATATAAGAAAAGTGCATATGCATTATTAATATAAGTTAAATTTTTAAAAAAATCAAAAGTTGGCCTAAGTAACAAGGAAACAATACAAGGAAATTTTTTAATATTTTATTATTATTATTATGTATTATTTACAAGAAAGATTATTTTACAAATATAACTACGTAAAAATAATTATATTTATCTATTTTCATTAAAAAATAGCATTATATATCTAGAAATAGTCTCCAATATGTCCATATATTTTCAATAAAATTGCATAATTTAATCTGCATTAATTAATAATTAACCTAATAAATATACAAAATCCACTTAATCTAGCTTAAATTGCATATTCAGTTAAAAAAAAACACGTATTTTGTGTTAATTAAATATAGAGGGACTCTATTATTATTTCTAAGTATGATAACAGTAACCCCTGAGTTTCAGCCTATTTATACTCGTTGAGTACTGAGGTCCACATATGTGGACCTCAACAAAATGATACTTTTAAAATCAAAAGCGTCACCAAATAAACAAAAAAAAGTTATCAAATGAATATTTATAATGTTTTTAACAATATAAAAAATTATGACATTTTAATTAAAATTTTAATATAGATAATTATTACTTACTTTTACGCAATCGGTGAGTTGACGGTATTTTCGAAAATCTCACTTTCAACCGACTGTTCAGCCATGAAAATATGTCAGGTGCTGACATGTGTTGGATTTTTTTTTAAGCTTAGACTATCACAAATGTGAATAGAAAATGAAAATTTAGATACTATTCGTGGTTTTATTACAATGAGCTAAGATCCAAGGTCCACATTCGTCGCTACCATGTCAAACTATCGAATGTGAAAAAATGCATTTTTCATTATTTTCAAAAATGAGCCGATTGTCACCACTAAATTTTAACATTGTTTCAAGGTTGCAACATCACCAGGGTTGCCAGTTTGGCCTCCTTTTCCATTCCGAAATTTCAAATCCATACCAAAAATTTAAAATAGAAATTTTTGTTTTATATAATGACAGCATATTTCGTGATTACTTAAAGTAAAAATTTTTCTCTCAAAATTTCCGGTATGAATTCGACATCTCTGAATAAAAAGGGGAGACCAAACTGGTAACCCGTTCTTTACAGAAATTTTATAAGTATTTTTATTAGTTGAAGAATTCTAATAAAATTTAGTGGTGACAATCGGCCATTTTTAAAAGTAATGAAAAATGCATTTTTCATATTCGACAGTTAGAGATGGTAGCGACGATATGTGGACCTCAGTAGTGAAGAGGTTATACAATGATTCCGGAGCATTTTTTGTTTAATCTCTATCGTAAAAAATGGCTGAGATAGAGCAGCTTAAAATTCTAGGGTGGCTGGCATTTTGAAACAAAACAACACATTACAAAAATCAACGATTAATTTATGAGTTTTAGTGAACGCGATTTCCTGCAAATTACTATCTTTCATTGTTGTAATCAGTTTCCTAGTCATACGTATAAAACTATATATTTATATCCGTTAGCGACACTTGGCGAATTATCGCCAAATTTGGCAACCAAAAATAAGTCTTCATAAATGAAGCCAACTTAGATATAGTTGACTAATTTGGCAAAATTCTTATTCAAATTCAGTATTAACGAATCTTCTTTGCATTTTACCTTGCTGTGTCGAGTAACATTAGTTAAAATTCTATAACGAAGATATAGGAAAGCTACCTTTTCCTCCCGGTACAGGCCGGAAGGACTTTTTTCAATTTAAACCTATATTTATAAGATTAGAGTTAAATCGAATTTAACCCACGAGCAATGAATAAAATACTTTTTTAATTTAAGATATATCACACTTAATAAACGTAAAATACATCAAGTTTTTTTTTTTTTTTTTTTTTTTTTTTTTTTAACCTAATCGAAAATAATCTGCTATTAAATAAAGCAATCTGTTCGGAACTAATAGTACTCAAAGTATGCGCCACAACACACTATTACACTATTTTAATTGATAATACAAAACCGATTTTCAATTTAAAGGAAAAAAAAAAACTCTTTAACGAGTAATCCAGAACACTTGAAAACCGGAAACTAATTTTGAATAGTAATAATTACCTTTTTTTAATTTAATATTTTGGCGTTTAAATAATGCGATGATTATATACTATTCTGAAACACTGGTGTTAATGTTTTAAAAAGTGACCGTGACCGCCCTGATAAACGAAATGAAAATGTCTTTCTTTTCTTTGCTGTTATTCCAAAATCTAAAATTGCTTAACCCTACAGTGAATGAATTTTTCTTTTAGAATTGTGTTTTTTTATACTTAAATTAAGAATTCGACACCAGAAATTTTAAGATAGATTTTTATGTTTATTTAGTAGCATATTTATGTTATTTTTAGAGGATTAATATTTCTATATAAATATAGTGGTTGAAAAGCACTTAATTTATTTATTAAAAATTAAATAGAAAGTGTTGCCAATTGGCTATACTACGCACTGTAGGGTTAATATATATGATTATTTTTTTTTAATTAAATAACAATAAATTTCTATTAATACCTTTTCATTTAAAAGCAAAAAAAGTAGGAATGCAACTTCATCAATGTAAGTATCAATAGAAGTGTTGAGTCTATCACAGAATAAAGTTCAATTGAAATGAGATTAGGGGGTTTTTTTTCTTTATTTTAACTAAACTAATATTACCTTAATTTGAAAAATTTAATTAAGGCATCTTTAACTATTATATTTATCTTTTCATTACTCTGAAAAAAAAATATTTGCTTTGCAGAACTCGAAATTGGATCATTTAGGACTTCATCAAGTACTTTCCGCTTTATTAATTTCGAATCTACTTTAATTAAAATGAAGTTTACTAAAACATGTGTCTTATTTTCTCTAAAACTTATATACAGTAGAACCCCGATTATCCGAAAATCGGCTTAACCGAAAAACCATAAAACTCTTTTTTTTTTCTTTTTTTAAATATGAAAAATTTTATTTTTAAACAAGCATGCTGTTTGTGTAATAAATAAACATCATCAACTTACTTATTTGGACCATTGTGTAAATGCAGGCATTTTTTGTATAGACACATGGAACACTTCATTTCTTTACAAAATCTGTTGTGATTTTTTTTCAACTTTGCAATGCTTTAATGGTACAGTCGTGGAAAAAAAAACGGAACACCCCCCACTAACTCTGCAACAAATTATAGTAGAAGGACGTGACTGGTACCAAACGATTGGAAATAAAGTCTACTTTTAAGTGATGTATCTAAAATTTGCTTAAGGGGGCATCTACATATTAAAACCAGCCTAAACTTTAATTTTTTCAATGGCAACACCCACTTTTGACATGATATTTTAAATCTTCGTTTCAAACTATGCCTAGATACAAAATTTTAAGTCATTTGGATGATAAGTTTTTGAGTTATAAACATTCAAATTTTAGAGCTTCTAATGTTAAATTACATTTTCATATTTTTATTAATATCTCCTGAAATTATAATCCTAATGTGCTAACGTTTTGTTTGGTTATAAAACTCAAAAACCCAAACATAACTACGTCAAATTTGTAATTTTTAAAATTTTATAATATGAATTATGAATTATGAAATTAATATTCGAAAAAATTATGAATTGCAACCTACAATTTTTTTGATGGATTTATATTTATTATGTCCTGCTTTACGTGTATTCAAAATTTCAATTTTTTTTTCCAAGTAGTTTTCAAATTATGCTTAAAAAACGACAAAATGCTGCTTTAAGGGGCCGTCTATGTGTGCATTAAAGCATAGTTTGAATAGGGATGGGAGCGCTCCGACTCGAAATCCCGATTGACACCACTAAATTTTAATAGTATTTGTTACCTTATTCAAGGACAAAATTTCTGAAATTCTTTACGTTGGAGAATACTATTAAAATTTAGTGGTAAGAATCGATATTCGGGTCGGAGCGCGCTCATTCCTCTTTGAGAAAATATTATACTCATAGGCTGGGATTATAGTGACTTGATAAACTTACAGATTAAGTCTGTCTTACACTATAAACAATGCGTAAACCGTATTTCAATGCTTCGTGATCTTACGTTAAACAACTCTGACAACGACCTGCGATTGTAGTAAGATATAAGATAGCGAGGCACCAGAACCCCAGCCTTTATTAGTATATATATATATTTCTTTTACTTTTTCAATGTCTGCTTTAAAATTTTTCATTAAAATTACGTAAAACGTATTTGCATGAGATATATGTTTTCATTTATGGAAAATAGTTTCGCTTTTATTTTTAAATTAACAAAGCTCATTTTTGAAAAATATGATCAGTTCTACCTTAGAAAAAACTTAATCATTTTTGTTACCTTTAAATGGATTTATGGCTTTTTTTCCAGTCTAATAAAGCTATATTGTTTTTTCTGCAGTATATATGTTTGAAGTGAAGTTTATTATAAATGCATATGTGTAAAGTATTTGCTGAAACAAAATGGCCCCACAATTAACTGAAGCAACGAAAGGCCAAATGATTGGCATGTGGCAAGCTGGAAGAAGTTTTCGTTATATAGCTGGGTATTTTCAAGTGTCTCTTCAAACTGTTTCAACATGGATTAATAGGTAAGGTTTATATTGGTAGTTTATTGCGAAGAAAAAATTACAATATTTCTTCTATAACTTTCGTATTTAAATCTATTCGATTAAACAGGCTAATTGAAAAAAAAATTACAAGTTATTTTTATGGTTTTCTGATAGGCAAGATTATTTCCCAATCGCTAGCAGTGTGCAAAAAAATCTAATAATAATAATAATAATAATAAATAATAAATGTCATATGGCAAGTTTTCTTGCCAGGAGGCATTAATGAGTTAATTGTAAAATTTCAAATGAACTACCAGAATAGGTTTAATCATAGAATTATTACCCCTATTCCGAAGGGGAATAACGGATGTAAAGTTATTCAGATGTCTTTATAACATATATTTAGTTTTAGGTCTTCAAATAAATCGGAATGTAAATTCTGCGAACATATCTCAAAACAAGACACCCCCCCCCCCCTTCTCGCTACTAAAAAAAAGCAATGTCTGGATTTATTTTCAGACTAAAAAACAATTTATCTGCGGGTTTTTTTTTTGTTATTTTTACTTTGTTTCATTACGCAGCTTTATACTATTTTTTTTTAATTCTAAATTTTGTATCTGTCAATATTATTCACGTTTCTGCAAATAAACTAAAGAAAAGGCGAGTTAAATAGATGCAAAATCTGAGAAAAAGCATTATAAAAGCACCTGTAAAATTCCAATAACATTTACATATTCTAAGACTATTTTAATTACAAATAATCTTATGGTTTTTTAATCCCTTCGTGACGAGAGTCTATTACAGAATTTTTAATAATTTACCACCGATTTTTCAAAACAGAAATTTTCGTCTAATTGAATTGTGGAAATGCTAAGATATAATAAGGCAAAGCTTGCAATAAAAAATAACTGGTGGGAAAAATCGAGGATTCTGAGCATCTTATGCGTCACGCATACGTGTCGCTCGTCCCCAAGGGGTTAAAATCGGATAATTCAACACTTGTAAACATTATCTTACAGCATATAACAATAACCGAAACTTATTAAGTGAGTAAAATGGTCATATCGGTAAAACATGATACAAAAGGTGACATTCTGCAGCATTTCAACAATCGAGTACCGAACTTCAATTTGGATACAGCCCCTTAAATATGCTCATTATAAAGTAATTAATTTCTCAGAAATTAATCGTAGGAATTTGATGAAATTTGGTATCTAGGCATAGTTTGAACTGCAGATTTCAAATATGTTGTCAAATTTGGGTCTTGCTATTGAAAAAACAAAGTATGGGTGTGTTTTTATATGTATATGGCCCCGTAAGCAAATTTTGTATACATCACTTAAAAGTAGACTTTTTTTTCAATCGTTTGGTACCAGTCACTTCCTTCTACTATAATTTGTTGCAGAGTTAGTGGGGGGTGTTCCGTTTTTTTTTTCCACGACTGTACCTTATCACGCCACCTTTTACACAACAACATATCTGAGGCTGTTGCATCTACCTGCACTTCAATATATTGAAGTGCCAGTATCATGAACACAACAATAGATAAGGACTTCTAACGAAATAGCCTTCTAACGAAAAGAAGAAAATCGTTCCTCGAAAAATGTGTAAAATATGTAGCGCCTGTGTAAGACAGTTGCTCTATACGTCACTAGTTCGTCTGCTTGACAGGCTTCGTCTGGGGGGGGGGTATCCGTCACCAGTTCGTCTGCTTCTTCAAAATGTCTGCTTGACAAGCTTCGTCTGGGGGGTATACGAAATACAGTTTCGGTTTGTTGTTGTAAGTGGCGCTATCTTAGCAGAAATGCTCGCCGACTGAGCAGAACCGTGCGCGCAGCTGCCATTAAGTTCGAACGTCGAGACACGATATTAGTACTATTTCGTTAGTCCTTATCTATTTCTATGTTCATGGCCAGTATAAACTGTTTTCAACGCACTGAGCTCTTCATGCTTATGAAAACCCGTTTGCGCTTTAAAGTATTACTCATCAGTAAATAAAGTTTGGAGGAAATTAAAACATGCGTAAACAGGAAGGGAAAAATCACTCAGAATACGGACTCTTGCTTCACCTTCAAGAACGAACGCGTTACCTGACTGTTGGGAAGTCAGAAGGGTGAGTAGTGTCATCTGGTAGAATAAAATTAGGAAGTCTCCCGGTTATCCGAAAATTCCTATGGAACCCGGTCAACCAAAAATCCTTTGGTCCCATGCTTTTCGGATAACCGGAGTTTTACTGTATAATCCCTTCTCAGAAATGTTTTTTATTCTTTTAATGTAAAACAATTTGTGGACGGTGACGAGTAGTGGCGTAGCGAAAGGGGGGGGGGGTTTGATTACTTTACTATCAGTATTTTATGTACAACATTTGGACTTATGTAGTTCATAACATTCAAATATTAAATAAGGCCAAATGTAGTATATAATGTAGTATATAAAAAACTCGCTTAACTCATTAATGCCGGTTGGTACGAAAAGTTACCATTTAAGTAATACGAAACTTTTAAATATGAACACCAGTATCTTAGTAAAAGAAAATTCATATTATCTAATGTGAAACTATCAGAAATTCAAGCAGTTAAAATAACAGTATGGGAAACCTGGTGTCAACTGGTATCGAAGTATTAAAAGAAGTGTAAAATAAGTCGTCATTAATGGGTTAAGAGCCTACATCAGTCATGCGAAAAAATGCTCAAGCTAATGTCACCAGTTCGTCTGCTTCTTCAAAATGTCTGCTTGACAAGCTTCGTCTGGGGGGTATCCGAAATACAGTTTCGGTTTGTTGTTGTAAGTGGCGCTATCTTAGCAGAAATGCTCGCCGACTGAGCAGAACCGTGCGCGCAGCTGCCATTAAGTTCGAACGTCGAGACACGATATTAATACTATTTCGTTAGTCCTTATCTATTTCTATGTTCATGGCCAGTATAAACTGTTTTCAACGCACTGAGCTCTTCATGCTTATGAAAACCCGTTTGCGCTTTAAAGTATTACTCATCAGTAAATAAAGTTTGGAGGAAATTAAAACATGCGTAAACAGGAAGGGAAAAATCACTCAGAATACGGACTCTTGCTTCACCTTCAAGAACGAACGCGTTACCTGACTGTTGGGAAGTCAGAAGGGTGAGTAGTGTCATCTGGTAGAATAAAATTAGGAAGTCTCCCGGTTATCCGAAAATTCCTATGGAACCCGGTCAACCAAAAATCCTTTGGTCCCATGCTTTTCGGATAACCGGAGTTTTACTGTATAATCCCTTCTCAGAAATGTTTTTTATTCTTTTAATGTAAAACAATTTGTGGACGGTGACGAGTAGTGGCGTAGCGAAAGGGGGGGGGGGGTTGATTACTTTACTATCAGTATTTTATATACAACATTTGGACTTATGTAGTTCATAACATTCAAATATTAAATAAGGCCAAATGTAGTATATAATGTAGTATATAAGAAACTCGCTTAAGAGCCTACATCAGTCATGCGAAAAAATGCTCAAGCTAATGTTAAGTCTATGGGAAAGTTCTTGACAGATTTCTCTCTCGCATTTTAATATTATTTTTTTTTTTTTTTATAGGATAGCTGCGGCCGATCCTTAACGTTGTTAGTTTTCACTTTTCCGATTTTGGTGCCAATTTTTTATGTAAGGGTACTTTAACTTTCAGAACCGGTTCCAACCAGTTCTGAAATTGAAAATATCTGCTAATAGAAAAAAAAACTGTAACTAAAATCAAAAAACTAAAAACTCAGCTATCGTATGCGAAAAAAAAAAAAAAATCATTTAAAAATATTAAAATGCGAGCGAGAATTCTGTCAAGAACCTTCCCATAGACTTAACATTAGCTTGAGAGTTTCTTCGGATGACTAGCGTAGGATCTTAAAATATTTATTTTAAAAACTAGCTTTTAAGTTATATCAGTGAATATCCCCCCAAATGTTATAAAATTTTTGTAGGAAAATCAGAGGTAGTCGAAATTTTGCACAAAATCCTTGTTCTAAATGGGATTCTCTTAGCATAGGTGCAGGCAAGTGTGAGCAGGTCAAGGTAAGGGCTGATGCACCTACACGGATTTTCAAATTTAATTAACTAAATTTATTATTTTTTAGAATAAGTAAAACGCTAACGGAATGAGAAAGTAATATTTTTTGCCAGAAAGGGAACTCTGTCTGCCGCACCACCCTGTAGAAGACAATTTTTACATTCATGTGCTTCGAATTTATTTTAAACGGGGTAGAGGGAGGTTCTTCTGACAAACAAAATAATGAACTGTTTCAATAATAAATAACTAAATAAATTAACAGAGACTTATTTTCAGATATTTAATTTTTCGAAATTGTTATTTTATTTCTTTTTATTGTTTTTATTATGTGAATATATTTTTAAAATGTCCTAAATGAGGAAATTGTGACAAAAAATCCTTAGTTTTGCTTGATTCCTGCTTATACGTGCTTAATATGTTTAAAAAATGTCTAAATGTTTAAATGCGTAGCATAATTATAACAAAAAATTCTTAGTTTAAATTAATTCATGTTTATATTCTGCATTTTAAAAAAGAAGATGCGGCTGTGGACAACAGGCACGTCGGTTCTTAAACCTTGCCTCGTCTTAGAGTAATTTCTAACCACACCCATGTCATTTAATATTTTAAGTTATACCTTACTACTTACCAATATTCAGAAGTGTGTGTGTGTGGAGGGGGGTTATACAGGTCGCCACATTTTCAAAGTTATAATAATCATGCAGTTGCTGCACAAGTATATATAAAATGGTTGATAAGAATCATTGCATTTATCAATCAATATATTTAGCGGCGGTGTAAACCGAAAATGTTTTTGTGTAAAATATATGTTAATGTTAATAGTGATTATTTAGATTTAATTTAAGCTCATTGCATTTTATTAGTAAAATGATGCATTCATGTTTTCTAGAATGGTATACACACATAATGTGTTACGCATTATTTGTCTTAAAAGGTACTTAGATAGATAAAGAAAATATTTCTAATGCATAAATGTCAACTTTTACATTATTTTCTTACTAATAAAATTTAATAGTAAATTATTCCAATTAGCCATTTTTCCTTAGTTAAATTATTCCAAATTCTTACAATTCTACTCTTACTTTACTACTCTATATTCATTAAATCCTTATTCTTAAATTAGCTCTATCGTTAACTCTGTTAAATTCCCTTTTATTTAATTCTAAACTGTCCAAATTTACTTAAATAAAAATCTTTTAGTTATTCTTAATTTCTATCATGATCCCCGATCATTTCTGGGTTTTAGAATGTTTTTTGAGAGCCATTTTCATTTTTATTCCGAATATTAATTTCCCGCTCTAAAGTCACTTTACTACAAAATTAATCCACTACCTCTCTGTCCGAACTCTTTTACTAATTATCTTTCATTGGTCGTGACGTAGCATGACGCGTCTTCTTTAATTCCTCATTGGTTCAGTGCGCGTTCTACGTCATAATTTGTGTAATTGCGCTGGGTAACAAAAAGCAGCTACCTGCGGCGCTCCCTGAGAATTAAGTCGTATTTTCACTTGTAAACAACTCCCTGGCTGCTCGTTTGGAGAATCATTGATATGTTCTGATACTTACCCTACCTAGAGCTCCTATAATACAGGCTGACGCATCCTCGCAGATATGTGTCTCAAAGTCGAAAAACCAAGCTAATTTTCCGCCATTTAACATCCAGCCTCTTTCAGAAGGTGGAGGGACGAGGCCTTAAGCAACCCCAGCTCCGGCAGCGGTAGATTGAGATGCTGAACTGAGACCCGAATAGTGCCAAACAAAATGGATATGCGTCAGCTCCTATTATAGGAGCCTTAACCCTACCCTCTATACCTTGATGACGTAGTGATGCACGGCTATTATGGTTATGGTGGAAACTGCCCAAGAGAAATATTTAATAAAGGATTGAAATTGAAAGCCTTGTTCGTTTGAATTCATGGAGAAACGCCTCTGGGTTTTAAATTCTACTGCCGGTATGGCCGCGTCGAAACTGCAACTAAAATGTTACGACTGCTTCTAAATATTTATATCATCAATAACAACCAATGTTCTTAACTTCGTTGTGCGACCATGTGTGCTCCTGCTTCTATAATCAACGTTATTGCAACTACAACATATGACGGTAAATCATCGTAATATAATATATATATATATATATATATATATATAATTTTTTCACAGTCAGCATATATAATATTTATAAAATTCATAAGAACGCTGATCGCTAGTCCGTAAATCGCTAGTCCGCTTTTGGTGCAATTATGAACATTTAAAGTACTTATATTCTATTGATTAATGGTAGTTACTAAAATTAGCGATAATCTATTACAGAAATGAGTTCGAAGACCGCATTTAGATTTTCCAGAGTGCTTTCAATAATACCACATCTTTGCATAGAATTTTCTCCTCATTGATTCACAGAAATTGTGCAATTAATCGCAATATGTATTTTAATTTAAAGAAAAAATATTACACAAAACTTTCTCCACTGAAATGTCGTTGACATGCTCCATGGGAATTCTAAGTAGTGTATGCACCTTGGTGTCCTTATATAATAATAAATTACTAATATAAACTAATTATTAATACTAAAGAATTCATATTAACCAATTTTGGCTTATAAATATTAAATGCGCAGTGTATAATAGGGGAGGTTCCTGAAAGTGAGATCGAGATGAAATGTCACATATTGGAAGAAGAGTTTTTGTTTTCGCTCTTGAAAAACAACAAAAATGCACACTGCTGTCTGCTATCAGTAAAATTGGTATTATTTATTTGAAATTTTCTTAATCATAAATAAGACACCCCAAAAGGGGGAATACTCTAACAACGAGTCCATTTATATTATTATTGTTATTATTATTATTATTATTATTATTCCATATACATATATATATATATTTGGTCGCATAATTAAGCTTTATGCCTTTCACTATGATGATTATAAAAAATTCCTGAGTTTTTAAAGCGTTTAATGGAAATATTTCAAACAAATCTGGTGCTTGTTGGGATACATTGTAAAAAGAAACATCTGAAATAAAACAGTTGATAATTTTTAGAACATAGAAATTTTTAATTTCACAAGAACTCGCACTTCTGTAAACACTCGCTTTAGGTATAAACACGGACAATTTAAAGTGCCCGTTGTAATCTATAGCGCAGTGTTATTTACTAAAACTAAAGCCAAAATCTACTATAGATATGAGTTCGAGGACAGCAGTTACGTTTTTTGCCAGCATATCCCAGAGTATTTAAAGTATTATTACATTTCTTGGAATAGAATTTTTTCAATTATTGTTTCGCAGATAAATTTTACAAATTCTGCAAAAAGACTTCGAATCTGAAGAAACAATATTAAACAAAATTTTCTGATCTGAAATAGAGCTACCATACTGCTTGTGAAATCTAAGGAGTGTACGCACATTGATCTCAATATTTCATAATGAATTACAAATATAAACTAATTAGTAATATAAACATATTTATATTAAATGCTTAATTCATACGGTTCATGAGCTCATAGAGAAGGTTCCTGAAATTGAGATGAAACGCTATATATTATATTTAAAATATTGTACTCTAGCATTTGTGTTATTAAAAGGAATTTTTTTGTGTAGGAGTACTATGTGTAAAATATATCTAACAAATACATACATATGCATGTCCACGTACTGTGGTGCCACAACTATAGAGGCCAAAGCCATTAAATAATAAGCCCAGTCAGATAAATGGGAAACTTTTCGCAAGTTGAAAATAGCGCCATCTAGCGGTTGGGAGTGCTGCATTCGGCACCAAGTCAGTAATTTCACATTTAACGAACATAATTTGTCTGTGCCTGAAAGGGTTAATTGCATAGTGATGTAAATTTCCATCACTTTTTATTTAACTTTTAATAAATAAATCAAATTCTTCGCCACCACTATATTTATATAGAAATATTAATCCAGTAAATTTCCACATTTTTTTTTTCCATTGTAGTTTTAGCTTTAATGTAAAACATCCCAATAATTAGCAAGCTTTTACAGGAAGTACAGAAACAAAACATCGATAAAAATCGTATCGTTTCTCTGCGACCCACTTCTGTTTTGTTCTTCTTCGGCAGAAGAGGTTTGGCGCTAGTGTGTCGCTAACAAATTTAATACTATCTGACTGGGCTTATTATATTATGGTCTTATATTTAATGGCTTTGGTCTACAATGACAACGAGGAAAAACTTGCTGCCGTATAGGCGTTCACTGGTTTTTTCAAATCACAAGCCAAATGTATAAGCTGTACAAAATCATCTTTTACTTTATTTCACAGTACTATTTTAATCTTAGTAGTATGAGAGTAATATTTCTACAGTGTTGCTCTTTAGTATTTATATGATAGCAGAAAAGTTCAGTTTTCATTCGGTAAGACTTGGGTTTATTTATCACAATGAAATTATTTTATTGTATATATTTTATTATTTTGTAATAGCGAGAGATAACAGAAATCGTTCTTCAATACAGGAAATAGATTTTTAGAAGCATTGTTAGTGTAATCATCTACTAAAAAGTGATTTCATGGATCCCTTACCTATGCAGCTTCAACAAACGTTTTAATAAAGTGAGGGGAGGGGGGACTTCTATAGCACTTGAATAAAGCATTCTTATTGAGGGATGAGCAGAAAATAACAATAAATAAATATATATATATATATATATATATATATATATATATATATATATTTTTAACCTTACAAAAAGAGATATTGCTAAGTTTGTTTGTTTTTTCCCTGAAAATAGGCATTTGTTTATTTTGGATGGGTGAATTCAGCATTATGATATGTACAAAACCAAAAACAAGTGTAAAATTGCCTAGTGTGTATAAACTGAACATTCAGCACCCAGAAAGTTGGGGGGAGGGGAATAAATGTGTACTATCCTAATTTTTACTTCTTAACATATTCAGTAATGAAATATGTATATCAAGTGCAAGTTACATAACAGGAAGTGACTAATTTAAATATATTTTTTCTTTAAGTATGAGTAGCTACTCGTGTATAATGAGCGGATTATATATATATATATATATATATATATATATATATATATATATATATTAATTTATAAATCTGAGGTAATTTTAAATCTTTAATTTAATGCCGCGCGATTTTATTTTATTTTTATTTATTTTTTACATTTTTAAATCTAGAGTGTACGTAACAAACGAGGACTTGATATTTGAAGACCGGCGCAGAACAGAACGACAGCGATGTTGAAAATTAATTCAATTATAAAGTATACATTTAATTATTAGAAATATTATTTGCATGTTTTATTTAGTATTTTTCTAATAGCTGGTAACATTGGACTTGAAGTTCATATCTGGAACTTCACGTCCTACTACACAATTTCTGACCTCTGTGTCTTATGATCGTTGGATGACTATTTTTTATTTTATTATACGAAATCATTAAAAAATACTTTGTAAACATTGTGCAGCATTAAATATAATTCATGAAATTTAATATTATAAAATCTGTTTGATATATATTTCTGATATATTGTATTAAATATGTATATTTTTCGAAACGTGGTATTAAATCTTATGGCACTCGTGTTAAACTATTATATAGGGTGTAAAATGATTTAGAGTATAATACGTAAATATCTGATTGAAGAATCACTCATAATGGTTTCCTTTAAGGAACGAATTGGATTAAGATTGTAGCAATAAAATTTGAAACATTTCCTTCAAAAATATACTGCGTGAAATTACGCATGATTAAATTTTTAAGGTTTATTTTGATTTTTGTGTGGTTTATACTTCTAGAGCTGCTAAAAGTCTCTGTTTAGAGGTGTTTACTTCGTCGTACTTAGCTATCCACAATACCTTATGTGAATTATATAGTTTTTCAGTCTTTTTTTAATATTTGTCATCTTTTATTTCTCGAAAGATTACATTTTATAGATGATTATTGAAACGCTGAAACTTGTATGTTTCACTAGGGAAAATATCAAAGAGGTATAAGAATTCGACGACACTTGCATGTAATAAAATGCCGCAAAGTAGAGCCACTTGTTGTGGGATAATTAAATTGTTCGGTAGCGGGCGGGGAGTTCCAAAATTAGTTTTAGGATCTGCTTTCAAGACCCGAAATGTAACCGCGGAAATTTTTGTAAATTTAATGGAATGATAACTAAAATTTTCGGTAGTGGGTGGGGAGTTCCAAGATTAGCTTTTGGTTCTGTTTTTATGCCCTGAAATGTAACCGTTGAAATTTTCGTATATTTTGCTGCAGTATGACTACAGTGTGTAGAATAATACTTCTAGAATATATTTCTAGACGCCATACCTGACCGTAGAGCTTCCCTCCCACTTTATTTCGGATCGCAACCACTGCACCTACAGTGGCGCTTCTTTACACCGCCCACTTTATTATATACGCTTTTTGGTATAGGGTCTATTGTTCCGTCTTCATTGTAATTGACGGTGCTAGTCTGTAATTGATGGTGCTAGCCTATAACAAATACGAGGTTGCCTTTATTTTTATTGTAGAATATCAATTTAATTTTACTGATCTATGAAAAACATTTTTTTAGTGTTATTATTTACTACAAATATGATAACATATTTTTTTTTCTTGTATTATTCCCTATGATTTGGATTGTTTTTTCTAAATGCAATTATTTTATTTATTTATTCTTATTATTGTTTTGTACTAGGAGAGCCAAAACACAGTCTCATACAACTGAAAGAATTTTTGTTTCAGTACTATTGTCAGCGAATTCATCTAATAAAATTTCGATTGTTGAATCCTTTCTGTAGGCTGCTTCAACAAACATGTTGATGAAGTAGAAAAAACTTCTATAACACTTGAAAGAGGCATTCCAACGAAGGGATGACTTTCAAAAATTATAGCGATAAAAATTAAACAACAATAAATATTTATTTATTTATTTAATTTTATAACTTACAGGAAGAGCTACTGCTAAGAATTTTATCGTATCTCATAGGTTTTGTCGTATCTCATCACTCATAGATTTATTTCAGATGAGTAAATTTTGAAATATAAAATTTGCCCAGTTTATAAAAAGCTGAACATGCACGCAATTTTCTTTAAATACACCGTAGTTACTCATGCGTGCCGCGCGATTTCTATACCATTTCTTTTATTTTTTAAATGTGGAGGAGTTCGTGACACACGAGGATTTCATATTTGAAGACTGGCAGCGACTGTTAAAATTAATATTAAATACAAATATACCTTTAGTTATTAAAAATATTATTTTATCTTTAATTTAGAATTGTTCTACTAGTTTACAACATTGGACTTCAAGTTTATCTGTGGAGCTTCGCATCCTATTACACCATCACTGGTTTATTTATCTTATGATAATTGGACAAATGCTTTTTATTTCATACGAAATAAAGTATACGAAATCATGAAGTAATAGTTTGTAAATATTGTGCGATTTAAAAAACAATTCTTGTATTTTCGTATAATAAAATCTGCTTGAAATATATCAGACTGTATACATAATATATCAGAACATATAATACTGTATTAAACACATATATTTTTCGAAATAAGGTATTAAAACTCAGGATGAGCCTGTTACACGAGAAAATAATTTGTATAAATATTTATAATATAATACGTTAACCTATAATTAAATTATTAAATTTTTAAGGTTTTTTTTTTGGGGGGGGGGAGGGGGGTTATACTTATAGAGATGTTGAATATCTCTGAGTAGTAGAGAAATAATCTACCTAGCGCATATACGTCAATTTGAAAATTATATCAAAAGTACAAAATTACTACCATTTAAATAAATTTTTTATAATCAAAAGCAATTTTTTAATATTAAAAATAACATTTTTTAGTAAAAAACAGCGTTCGTTTTAAAGTATCTTTTAAAGTTTGTGATTTTTAAAGAAAAGTGAATATTTTAAAGCCATATTTTAAAAAACAATCACTTTTTGAAACACGCTACCATATTAAAAGACAGTAAAAAGAACTAGCATGATTTTATTAAAAAATATGTTTTTTATAAAATGATTAAAAAATATAACCCGCTTTTTGCATGCTTCAAAACACCCTCGAATAAATTATTTCCCAGTCGAGAATTAAAAACTCCTCTCTACACCAATTATATCAAATTTACTACAATTTAAATTATTTTTTTATAATTTTTTAATATTAAAAATAACATTTTTTAGTAAAAAACAGCATGTATTTTTTTAAGTTTGTGATTTTAAAAGATAATTTAAAAAACATGTCACTTTATAAAAATGCTCTTTTCTAAAGACATTTTTTTGTAATCAATATTAAAAACATTTTTTGAAAAATGATTTAAAACTAATTTTTTAATATTAAAAACCTTTTCATAATCAAGCGATGATTTAAAAATAATATTTAGCTTAAAAAAGAAACCTTTTAATATTAAAAATAAAAGCAGTCATTTTAAACACTTTTTATAATCATACATTAAAAAACATTTCTTTTCGAAAAAAAACTTTTAATTTTAAGAACCTTACTAGGACATTTATAAATAAAAATACATCATTCAATCTATCTTCAACAGATGGCAGCACTAACATTTATACCGAGCTTTCCTTCATTGTTCTCTATATCTCCAACAGATAGCTTTGCTTCGTTTTAAAAAATAACGTTAAAAAGAGAGTTAAAAAATATGCAATAGTTTTTAAGATCTTTTTAAATAATTTATTTGTAAGAATAAGAATTTATTTTAAAGCCATTTAAAAAAACAAAAAAAAAAAAAAAAAAAAAAAAAAAAAAAAACTCTTTTTGAAACATGTTAATATTAAAAGCCACTTTATAAAGCCATTATTAAAATCAATGATTTAAAAATAATTTTTACCAATCACTTTAAAAAGAAAAAACATACCTTAAAACCCGCCTCTCTGCATTTCACAACCAGGGCTTGAGACCTGGCTACGGCCGCATTAACGGGCAGGTGTCCCCTCCTTTTTCAAGATTAAAGCATAGTTTTTTCTCATCACCTTCGAATGCCCCACCAGTGGCTGAGAGGTTGTGCTCTCGAAGCTGGTAGATGGGAGGTGCTGGGTTCGATCCCAATCGCGCCCGTCGGCCTAATCGTTCGGAGTTTTCGTGGTTTTCTTCGAGCCGTGGATTTATCCATGCGTAAATACGGATTAGGTTCCCTTAGAAAGACCCCCACGAAGGGCACTCCCCCCGGGCCTATATCCCTAGTGTAGATAATTGGCCGTCACTAATCAACCCAACCCAACCCATCACCTTCGAATTCTTTTTCTAAAGATGCAATATTTTGAGTAACGCTATCTATATTAAGCTCAATCGCTTCTTCTAAATGTCCCCTCCTTCTTTACAGAACACCTCCGTTTTCAAGATTAAAGCATAGTTTTTTTTTCAAAACTACTGAATGTTCAGTTTTTTCTCAGCACCTTGTAATTCTCCTTCTAAAGATGTGATGTTTTGAGCAACGTTATCAATATTAAGCTCAATAGCTTTCAGTTCTTCCAGGTGTTTCTTAATCAGAAACTTCTTTTTTCGTCTCTGTTCTTCTAACCTTCTTTTTTTATTATTTTCTCTCGCAATTTGAAGTTCTAATGAACTAACTGATGCATTTTTAGTACATAATTCTTGTAAAAACGTTTGCACTCGTGAATTAGAATCCGCACTCACATCTTTCATGTGGACATCTCTTGAATTCTGCGTCATGATTAAAATAGCACGTTCTTTCCCGACCCTTATATATACTCTTATGTTGACGTGGAGATGGTAGCAGTAAAACTCTCCGCGCGTAGGAAGCGTGACGTAAAACAATGACGTAGAATTTGTTCTATCATATTCTATGGGAAAGAACGGCATACGAGAACGGCATACGGGGCATGCGAAAAAAAAACATTTTTCGCGACGCGAGAGAAATTTTTTTTAGTGGAACGCATAAAACAAGGAAGTGGTTTGACTTCGCTTTATTTACGTTCAGATCTTTTCCACCAGTGAGTTTAAACAATAAAAAATTCAGCTCTTTAATACTTCCGTGGGCAAACTAAAGTCATTTAAAATACAATAATCATAATATAAATTATTAATTTCACCTTTATAATGGAAAATATAATTACCTTCGTTTAGTTTCTCAATAGCATTATTTGAAAGTTTTGCAGAGCGCTTTGCAAGATAAAAATCTTTTTCTTCATCATCAATTATTAATTTTGCTATGGTTGTTTGTCCATATTTAGATTCAATTTTTCTCAACGATACCAATCTATATTTTCCTGGATCTAAATCTTTTAATTTATAAGTTTCAGAGAAGCTGTTGAACTCTTGCATTTATATAGAATCATTTTTATAATGTCCTAATGCTCTGGTATTTATTTTATCTTCTAATATAAATATTTTATCATCTTTTGCTGATAAAGCAATCTTATTCACTTGAACAGAATATATTTCATGTTTAACACTTTTAATTAAATTCATTAATCGATACTGATCAATTTAATTAAATAAACAGTCTTTGTAATCATCGAATGTAATTTTATTTTCAACAGTACTTTTTTTAACGCCTTTTGATTTCTTTAACACTTTATTGCACTCTAGTTTATTTGCATACATTTTAGACCTTAACCCATTAATGCCGGTTGGTACGAAAACATACCACTTAAGAGATGCGAAACTTTTAAATATGAACACCAGTATCTTAGTAAAGAAAAATTCATTTTATCAAATGTAAAACTATCAGAGATTCAATCAGTTAAAATAACAGTATTGGAAAACTGGTGTCAACTGGTATCGAAGTATTTAAAGAAGTGTAAGATAAGTCGGCGTTAATGGGTTAAACCAACAAATTCTTCCATAATCACACCACTGTTTTCATCTTTCATTTTTCCTAATACTTTTTTATTAACTTTTGGTATATTACAGCTTTCTGGATAATTTGAAGTATCAAAGTGCTCAATCATTCCTTTCATATCTTCATAAAAATCCTCAGTCCTTATATGATCTATAAAACTGTCCGTGTCTATATAAAGTAACTTGATTTTATCATCATATTTAGGTTTCATAACATTATAATGGAAATCATACATTAAATATTTAGATAAATCTAATATACACATTCCTACATAGATCGGTTTATTAAAAAGTACTTTTATTTTATTCATATAACAGCTATTAAATTTTCCGAGAAAATAGTTCTGTTTAAAATTAGGTTTAGCAATTAATTTTTTAGCCTGTTCATAATTACAACATATTTTTATATATTTTCTACGTCTTATAGATTCCATAGTTTTTCCAAAAACAGAATTATTCATCAGTTTATAAAAATCTTCTTCAAATTTATTACTAGCCTTAGTTCTCATTTCAGTGTTTAAATCTATATATTTCTTTAACCAATCTGATTGTTTAAATTTCCTTACTCCATGGACTTTTGTCAATTTTATTCCCATTTTCAAACACTATTTTAAATTTCTATAATGGATGACATAACGTTCTTTATCGTATAAAGTTGTTAATAATTTACTCTGTTTAGACCCATCTGGAATTTTATTTTAAGGACATAATGGTAAATCAGAATGATAATCATGTAATTCTTTTGGATATCTCAAATCAACTTCAAGTATATATCCATCAGGGGAATTATCAGGTATTAAATCTACCTGTATAGGTTTGTCTATCCATTCAAATCCACCGTATGGTAAATATTGACTCATAGCCCATCCATATAAGTTATTAGCATCAATATACATTAAATAACTAGATTCTTTACTTTTATCATAGTTTTTCATGTATTTGTTATTTGCTTTTCCGTATCTATTACAATACTGAGAAACACCTCCTCTCAAACCTTTTTCTAAAAAGAGAATCATATCGTAATCAGTTAATAAATCTAATTTAATTTCTGTCTTTTTAAGCATAGCGTCCCAGGATAATCCAGGGGCAGTAAAATACCAATCTGGATCTAAACCATATGTTTTTAAACAAACATCTCTAAAGTTTTCGAAAATATCTGTTAAAATTAATACATCTGTTTTAACATATTGTTATGAATTTTGTATATACCTGTAAATATTCCATTTGTTTAAATTTATTTTATTTTATTATTGTGAAAATTGCAGTATTATTAATGTATTTCCTATTGAGCATCATGTAACTCAATGCTAAAGACCTCAGGTGGTTTGCAAGAAAAACAACCTTACAGCATCGGTTTTATAATGAAGCTCTATTGGAAAATCGCCAAGGAATGGGTTTATCGCCAAGTTGGCGATGGTTTTGGCGACTTATTTTTGTCGCCAAATTTGGCGATATATCGCCAAATGTCGCCAAGTTAGCGACGGATTTGGCGACTTTTTGTGCAACCACGCCCCCTTATACCTGTACATTGGGATCCTTTCTCGCTTAGGTTCTCTATCGAAAGTTAAAGCACTTTCTGGTAATTTCTAGCATCTGAAGGCTCTGGAATAATCTGGAAAGATCTCTGAAGCCTATATAAGGGACCTCCACCAGTCCAGTTAGTTGTCTGTCAACTGCGATTGAATTCATACGAGAGGCTTTGCATTGAGAACTGTGTTACTCGGATCGATTTTGTCGTTGATACGTCGTATTGAACGCATTGTTTCTGTGTGAAATTTTGCTGCACTTTTATTGGATTTGAAGATTACTGAATATCTTGTAATTTTCAGAAGATATTTGTGATCGTATTGCACTGTTTATAGTGAATAAAGCCTTTTGATTGTTCTTATATATTGGCATCAGTCCTTTCGAACCCCGAGCTCACAACATTTGGTGTCAGAAGTGGGATTGAATGCCGATTACCAGAGCAATGGAGGCACAACTGACTAAATTATTGGAGAAATTAGGAGAGATGGATGAGAAAATGACTGCGAATCAGGCTGAAATGAAGAAGGATATGTCAGCGATGGATGAGAAAATGACTGCGAATCAGGCTGAAATGAAGAAGGATATGTCAGCGATGGATGAGAAAATGACTGCCAACCTTGGCGAGTTGAAAGAAGAAATGAAGAAGGAAATGACTGAGAATCAGGCTGAAATGAAGGAAATGTCGGAAGAAATGAAGAAGGAAATGTCAGCGATAGACGAGAAAATGACTGCAAACCAGGCTGAAATGAAGGAGATGTCAACCAACCTTGGCGAGTTGAAAGAATTAATAGATAATAAAATAACATCTTTAAATGAAAGAATTGACAGCGTGGAAAACAAATTTGAAGGAAGATTTCAAGAAATAGAAGAAAATGTTCAATTGACAGCCAAAACCGTAGAAGAAAGAGTAGAAGAAAAAGTTCAAAAGATCGCCAAGACCGTTGAAGAAAGCATAGAGAATGTAAAAAAAGATTTGGAAAATGTGAAGAAACAAAAGATAACTGCCGAAAACTATCCCGAAGATGTCAAGTATCAAGCTATGCTTCCTCGGGCCTCTATTAAATTCTCGACCTATGACGGAAAATCCTCATGGCCAGTTTTTAAGACACAATTTGGGATCGTAGCGGACGCCAATGGATGGGATTCCCAGACAAAGGCTTGCCAGTTAGCTGCTTCTTTACGAGCTGATACTGCCGACGTCCTACAGACTTTGCCTGTAAATGAACCGCTGGATTTTGAAACGCTCGTCAGTGCCTTAGAATTGCGCTTTGGCGAGGAATGCATGAAGGAATATAGCAGACTCCAGCTCAAATCTCGACAGCAGAAATCCACTGAATCCCTGCAAGAGCTTGCTACGGATGTCGAGAGACTCCCCCATCTTGCTTATCCTGACTGCCCGACTGAAACGAGAGAAAGTTTAGCTCTGCAACATTTCATCGATGGTGTGCGTGACTTTGAGATCCAGAAACAACTCCGGATTGCAGATCTCAGTGACTTAAAAGGGGCTTTAGTTTATACCCTGAAAGTCGAGGCAGCCCAGCAAGCTACAAGGAAAAATCGGCACTTTGTACGAGTAGCCAAAATGCCTGAGACGTCGGATAGAGCTGTGGAGCGCTTACAGCAGCATATGAATGACATAATGAGAAAGATGAACTCCTTAATGGCCAACAAACCTTACAGGAAGATCAAGTGCTGGAAATGCGGTGGAGAAGGCCATATCCAAATCGACTGCCCAAGACGACCCAGCACCGAAGGTAATATCTCTCCCGCTAAAGGAGGAGCAGGAAAACTGATTAATGGCCATCTTGCGGGGCGGAGGTTGCCGATTTTGAGAAGCCCCATTTTCAAATATGTGAAATTTCTGCAAGAAGTTGCGGCGAGAACGGAGTTTTTCTAGTCGGATGTGTGAATGATTTGCCCTGTAATATGATCATCGATACAGGAGCCAATGTGACCATCATTCGGAAAGATCTAGCTCAGCGGTTGAAAGAAAAACTCTTCTGGACCCCGCCGCGTGTTATTTTTCAAACTGTGACCGGAGATAAGATCGATATACATGGAAGAATGACACTGAAAATAAAGTTTGGGAACGCCGCTTATCGCCATACAGTCTACGTGGCCGATATTTCAGACCCTTTCATACTCGGACTGGACTTTTTAAAAGAGCATGGATTTACACTGGACGTTAAGAATAATGAGTTACGCTCTGCTCAAGAAGATGTCACTATTTTCAAACTTGGAAATGAGTCCGGATCTATTCAACGGATCACAGCCAAGGCAGATGTTATCATCCTCCTCGGACCGAAATGATGATACCTGGATTAACTGGAAATCAAAGAATTTTCCAGTATGGCTTGACTGGATATCCTGAGAAGAGCCCAAAGGGAGTGCTAATAGCATCAGCGCTGGTAGATCTGTCGAGAGATGTGATCCCTGTGAGGATTGCGAACGTAAGTGAAAAGTCTAGAATTATCCCGAAGGGTGAAGTGCTTGCAACCTGTGCTCCAGTCACCTGTGTTTGCAAAGACCCGAGCTTGACGTTGTCGGAGCCGCCCACAAGTTTAACACCTGAAATTGGAAGGAATGAGAATTTATCTCCTGAGCAGAGACATGCCGCAGAAAGACTGTTCCAGGAATTTAAGGATGTGTTTTCACAAAACGAGAATGATATAGGTCGCACTTCTCTGACACGTCATAGAATTGATACTGCCGACCATCCACCGATTAAACAGCATCCAAGACGCTTGCCGTTCGCAAAACAAGAAGAGGTTTCTAAGCTCTTACGAGAGATGCAGGATAGTGACATCATCGAACCGTCATCAAGTCCGTGGGCCTCTCCCATCATGTTGGTCCGAAAGAAAGATGGCTCCACAACATTTTGTGTGGATTATCGTAAACTTAATGATATCACGAAGAAGGACAGCTATCCTCTACCAAGAATAGACGACACGCTAGATACTCTTTCAGGACATAAATGGTTTTCCACACTGGATTTGAAGAGTGGATATTGGCAGGTAGAGATCCATCCTGATGACAAAGAGAAGACCGCATTTACTACTGGACAAGGACTTTGGCAATTTAAAGTTATGCCGTTCGGGCTCTGCAATGCCCCAGCAACGTTCGAGCGCCTCATGGAGACAGTGTTAAAAGGCCTGACTTTTGAAGCTTGTCTCATCTACCTAGACGACGTTATCATTGGTGGCCGCACGTTTGAAGAACATCTAGAAAATATTCGAAAAGTGTTAACGAAGCTAAGAGCGGCGAATTTAAAGCTGAACCCTTTGAAATGCAAGTTCTTCCAACGGGAAGTAAATTATCTAGGACACATCATTTCAGCTGAAGGTGTTCGAACAGATCCGGAAAAAGTGTCCGCAGTAAAGAACTGGAAGCGTCCGGAAAATGTCCATCAGTTGCGAAGCTTTCTGGGACTATGCACTTATTACAGAAAGTTTGTCCAGGGGTTCTCCAACATCGCAAGACCATTGCATAGGCTCACTGAAAGCAAGCAGAAGTTTCTATGGACACAAGAATGCGACAATTCCTTCCAGCGGCTGAAAGAAGCTCTCACATCCTCTCCAGTCCTTACCTATCCGCACCCCGAGAAACAATTCATTGTGTACACGGATGCCAGCCATGAAAGTGTCGGCGCTGTACTTTCCCAAGAAATAGATGGCCGAGAACGAGTCGTAGCATACTGGAGCAAATGTCTATCGAAACCAGAGCGGAATTATTGCGTCACTCGCAAGGAGTTATTAGCTATAGTGAAAGCCATAGAACACTTCCATCACTATCTCTATGGCAGGAAATTTCTCCTTCGTACTGACCACGCATCCCTAACATGGCTGATGAATTTTAAGAACCCAGAGAGCCAAGTAGCCAGATGGATACAACGACTCCAGGAATACGACTTTGACATCAGGCATCGCAAAGGCTCATCGCATGGAAACGCCGATGCCCTATCAAGAATACCGTGTCCCGAGAGCTGTCGCTATTATTCCAGAGCGGAGAGCAAGTATAATCCCGAATATGTCATACGCCAGACTAAGACTTCACAATCAACGCCACCAGATCCCTGGAGTGATGAGAAGATTCGAGAAGATCAAATGGCAGACTCTGACATCAAACCAATTTTGGAGTTATTAGAATCTTCTAGCACGAAGCCCAGTTGGAAAGACATCTCGACTTACAGTCCTACGACGAAGCAATATTGGGCTCTTTGGAACTCCCTCCACGTCAGAAATGGTGTCCTGTTCCGAAAATTCGAATCGGAAGATGGGAAGACATCTCGGTGGCAGTTGGTACTTCCTCGATCCCGAATCCCTGAGATCCTCAAGGAATTACATGACAGTCCCACTGGTGGCCATTTTGGAATCATGAAAACATTACACAGAGTCCGAGAGCGCTTCTTCTGGGGAAAAGCGAGAGCTGACGTCGAACAATGGTGCAAATCTTGCGATGCATGTGCAGCTCGGAAAGGACCAAAGAAACGTAGCCGAGGAAGACTACATCTCTACAATGTAGGAGCACCTTTCGAACGCATCGCCCTAGACATCCTAGGTCCTTTGCCAAGAAGTTCCGATGGCAACAAATACCTCCTTGTTGTCATGGACTATTTCACGAAATGGCCTGAAGTTTATGCCATCCCTGATCAAGAAGCTTCTACGGTTGCTGATGCCTTGGTACACCAGTGGATATCAAGGTATGGAGTCCCCCTTCAAATGCATTCTGACCAGGGGAGAAATTTCATCTCTGCTGTGATTGAGGGTCTCTGTCAACTTCTCGGAATGGACGAAACTAGGACGACGCCTTTACATCCACAGTCGGATGGCATGGTTGAGAGATTTAATCGTACCATCCTCAACAATCTCTCACTGCTAGTCTCAAGAAACCAACAAGACTGGGACCAAAAACTTCCCTTGTTTCTTCTCGCCTATCGCAGCGCCGTCCATGAAACAACCGGCTATTCCCCGTCTCAGATGCTTTTCGGTCGTGATCTTCGTCTACCTTGTGATCTGATTTTTGGTCGCCCTCCAGATGCGCCTTCATCGCCAGAGGGATACGTGCAGAATCTCCAGGCACGATTTGAAGACGTCCACAACTTGGCTCGAGAGCGGATCAATATACAGACGGAGAAGATGAAGACCAGGTACGACACGAAAGCCACGGGACATCAATTCAAAGAAGGTGACAAGGTTTGGTTTTATAATCCGACTCGACGTAAAGGATTTTCTCCCAAACTGCAATCGCACTGGGACGGTCCTTATACAGTCCTAAACAGACTGAACGATGTCGTAATTCGGATCCGAAAGTCACCAAGTTCGAAGCCTAGAGTCGTTCATTACGACAGGCTGGCTCCATACTATGGCCATAGTACTTAGTTCATTGATTGTAAATAGTGTAATGTAAATAATGTAAATTAGTATGACCATGGTCTTGTATATAAGTTAATGTAATAATTTCTTTTGCTTAGCATTATCATTATTAGTGTTATTATTATTTAAATACTTGTATAATTCAGCATTATGAATGTGTTTAATTGTTATTTTCCATGTTTGCCTTATGTGTTTCGAATAGTATAGCATTTGTTGGTAACAGGTTTGCTTCCGATCAAAGGTTGTACTGCCCGGGACGTGCAGTCCTTGAGAGGGGGGCAATGTTATGAATTTTGTATATACCTGTAAATATTCCATTTGTTTAAATTTATTTTATTTTATTATTGTGAAAATTGCAGTATTATTAATGTATTTCCTATTGAGCATCATGTAACTCAATGCTAAAGGCCTCAGGTGGTTTGCAAGAAAAACAACCTTACAGCATCGGTTTTATAATGAAGCTCTATTGGAAAATCGCCAAGGAATGGGTTTATCGCCAAGTTGGCGATGGTTTTGGCGACTTATTTTTGTCGCCAAATTTGGCGATATATCGCCAAATGTCGCCAAGTTGGCGACGGATTTGGCGATTTTTTGTGCAACCACGCCCCCTTATACCTGTACATTGGGATCCTTTCTCGCTTAGGTTCTCTATCGAAAGTTAAAGCACTTTCTGGTAATTTCTAGCATCTGAAGGCTCTGGAATAATCTGGAAAGATTTCTGAAGCCTATATAAGGGACCTCCACCAGTCCAGTTAGTTGTCTGTCAACTGCGATTGAATTCATACGAGAGGCTTTGCATTGAGAACTGTGTTACTCGGATCGATTTTGTCGTTGATACGTCGTATTGAACGCATTGTTTCTGTGTGAAATTTTGCTGCGCTTTTATTGGATTTGAAGATTACTGAATATCTTGTAATTTTCAGAAGATATTTGTGATCGTATTGCACTGTTTATAGTGAATAAAGCCTTTTGATTGTTCTTATATATTGGCATCAGTCCTTTCGAACCCCGAGCTCACAACAATATAATTCTGCATATTCACCTAAATTCTTGATATTAAATGCTTTCCATACACTTTGTGCATGGCTATATTCCTCATTAGTTATACCACATTATTCAATTTATTATAAAATTTATCCTTTGGTGGTAGTTGTGTTTCTTTGTATTTATCTGTAGAGTCTATATAATCATAAAGGTAGACACCTTTTCTTGTAATGAGATCTAATTTATCATCAGGGAAGTGTAATGATGTCTCTCTAAATTTTGATTTTAAATAATTTATGTTTGGTAGATCATCTGGAAATTTTCTCAAGTTTTTGGATAAATTATCTAAACTGTCAGACATAAATTTAAAGGAATCTATAAATCTCAATTTTATACCTCCTATATTTTTAGAAAATGTTATATATTTTTCCTCATTGTCAGCTATAGCATCAATTTTACCAGATCCCAATTCTTTTATGAAAAAATGAGAATCATAACCTGTTAAATTATGGATTTTTACTGGAATGAAATTTGGAATTTTATATTTTAAATTACAACTAACATGAGCGGGACCTCTATATTTACCGTTTAAGTGTGAATGATCTCGTACTTTCTCTGTAAGCGGTTTTTGACATATATGACAAACATTAGTTCTATTATAATGGTTTTCATCAAAATCGATCATGTATTTAATACTTTCATATTTATCAGTTTTTTCTTTAATAAATTCTTTAATCTTTATAGTATCTTCCTCCAACATAGATACAAACTTTTGAACTGCATCAGATTCTCTATAAACAATAGGGGGCTTATAATACTCATTTTCATATTTGATATAATAACAAAACATATCAGGTACATGCTTTTGATATTTCATAGTATATGATTTAGATGGATCTGGTTGTGAAGTACTTATTTTTCGCAAGCTACATTCAAAATCTGCATATATAGTAAATGGAACAATCTGCTTCTTTTCATAATTTTTAAATTGAATGACTTCATCTTTTTTTGGCATAATAATTCTAACAGCTTCTTTTGTTTTACAAATTTCCTCATGTATCTTTAATTTTTCTTTAGAATAAAAGAAATTTAAGCATCTATCACATAAGAATATCTGATTAGTAGTAATTTGTGATCTAATCAAACTACTATTCATTTTTTTTATCCAACAATAATGCTCATTCATATAAAATAAGTTTACATGTTTTTCCAATTTATTTTTAGTTATTCTAAGCGGATAAATTAAGTCTTTATAACCATACACATTTACTGATACATTATTAAGTTTTTCAAATTTCTTAATATTATCTAGTGAAATTGGAAATTCAATTCCTTTAAAATTTAATTCATTTTTATATTTTTCATATTTTGACACTCTTTGAGGATCTTTTTCTATAGGATGAATGGCTGATAAAATAGACCACATAAAACATTTATTATCTTTATTTTTCACATTAATTATAGCCATTTTGTTTTTAATTTTTTTAGGTAAATCAACGTAGGTTGCTCCTGCAAATGTTTCATATTTATTTATTCTCAATTCCAAAAATCTTATTTCATCCAGGCTCCATCCAGAACCTTTTGCTACAAAATCGTCCGCTTCATTTATTAATTTTTCAATTACAAAATCATAAAAAGCATTCAAATCATTAGATACTAATATAATTTGTTTTTCAGTTTTAAATGAAAATTCTTGAATTTCGAATTCGTTACGTCTGTACAAACAATACAGTTTAAAATTTACCTTTAATGCATTATAATCTTCTAAACTTTCTCTTATTTTTCTTATCACAATATTTCTTTTTTGTTCTAAAAAATCTAATGGGATTTTGGTATTATTGTTATTATTAATTCTATAAGATTTTAATCTCGAACTAAAAGCTGTTTCATATTCATTAATTTCCTCGTTATTTATTGGGGCTTTTTTATGTTTTCGACTATTTATATGATTTTGTAAATGTTTAAAATATTCACCACAAATAATACACTTTTTTTTAACATTTCTTTTACCATTGCATTTTTCTATTATCTTTTCTCTACACTTCGATGGTTTAACTAAATCCCTAAAGTCAAACAATTTTACAAAATTCCGTCTTTCAGTTACATCTTTAATATAACTTATAAGTTCATTTTTTCTTAAATTTGAATAATTTTGTATTTTGTTTTCTTTGCAATATTTTTTTTAACTCCTTAACAGTTTTTAACTTTAAGGTTTCTTCCATTTATTAGGAAACAATTTTTAACAATGTTTTTTTCAGATGATAATTACTCTTTAAATGTCGTTTTCTATGAGCATAACTATATTGCTTCCCACATAAGCAATTATATTTCGTATTATTAATTTTAGATTCACAAGATTTACAGTTATTTTGATATTCTATTTTATCCCTCCTGTTATATACATAAAAATCACTTACAGGTTTTGTCACTTGACAACGCTTGCAAGTTTGCTCCATTTATAAGTATTTAAATTTTTAAAGACTCATTATCCAAATTTATAAAATCTCGTGTTTCAAAAATGATTATACTAGGTCTTTACGATCTATCCAAGAATTAAACGCATCAGGAAAACCCAACCATTTAACAAACATTTTATCACCCTTTTTTCTTATTATTTTTTTCAATTTTATATATTTCATCTTTTTTATTAAATTTTACCATTTCTTTCTCATAAAAAGTTCCTTTAATTTCCTTACCATTTAAGTCTTTAATTTTATATGTAATCGGATCCGATTTTAATATTTCAGAAACTATAAAAATCTCTTCTGTAAATGTAGGGTCGTATCCTCTCATAAATTTTGTTTTAAATTTCGTTATTCGAATCTTATCACCTATCTTAAACTTAGGTTTTTTAGACAACGTCTTTTCTGAATATAAATTTTTATAAACTTGAGATTCATTTTTCCTTGCCTCAAAGAGTGTCATTTTTATTGAATTATGATATGAATTGTTGTAATTAGCAACCAGTTTAGGTAACACATCTATATATCGATTAGTATTGTTTGCATACATATATTTTGTTATTCTTTAATAGTTCGATTAAATCTCTCTGCAATAGCTGATTTCATTTCTTTATTTTTTGTTGTAAACCATTTAATATTATAATCTTTAAACAACTTTTGAGTCATTTCTCCTGTAAATTATGTTCCTTCATCTGTCAAGATAAATTTAGGAACTATTTCCTTAAAAATTTGCTTAAAACTCTGGACGACTTCTTCAGACGTTTTCCTTTTTATAGGAAAAGCCCAAGCATATTTATTAAAGGCATCAATAACTGTCAATAAATACTTAGTTCCATCGTTATATTTACTGAAATTTTTAATAAATAATAAATCTGCATCAAATTGATTATTACCGCAAAGTACATAAACTCTTCTTCTTTTAAATTTCCTTACAACTGGTTTGAAGTGTGTATATACATCTTGTTCATGTAAAAATTCTTCAACTTTTTTTGTGGGTAATCCTGTTTTTCTTTTCAGTTCATTAATACCACAGTAGCCTGTTTCAGGATCGTAATATATTTCTTCTATCCTAAAAAAACACTATTTTTGGATCCACAAATTGTACAAATTCCTTTAGCCATACGTCTACCGTTCTTAGAAATTGTTTCAAATACATCTTTAGAATCTGTTTTCTTTTTACACTTTAAACAATAGATATTATTGATCCCCATACCAAATACCTTTTTTCTCCTTTATAAGGCTTCACGATCGCTCTTTCAATTTTCTCTTGAATGGTAGGATTTTTAATATTATCCAATTCATTTAACATATTTTTATCACATATATTATTTCTAGTTTCAGTATCTTTATTTTTCAAATAACAAACATCATGTTTATAAGCAGTTTCATCTACTTTATTAATAGGTCTGCTAGATTCTTTATATGTTAAATCATCGTTTAATCTGTGTTTGCCCCATAATAATTGAGTTCCAGGTCCGGTAAAATTATGACCGGGTAAGTGCATTTCAAAGGGTAAATTATTAATAGCACTATTAATGATACCAGACCCAATTTTACCACATTCTAAACATCCTCCTTTAAAAGATTTTATAATAAATGTTTTACATTTACACACCATTTATTAAGAAACAAATTTATAACCATTTAACTGAACTTTTTTAATGTATTTTTCAAGTGGAAAATATACTAAATTATTTATAAAATCCTTCTCTCTAATATATATTTCCTCCTCAGTAATAGCATTAGATTTTAATAAATTCTGTAACTGTATATAAAATTTAAATGCCTGTTTATATTCTTATTTCCTCTCTGAAATATTTAAGGCTTTATCTAGCACTTCTACTATTCCTGCCGACACGCTGAGACTTGCCAGAGGTAAGAACGCAAAAGCTGATAGGCCAGTACCGCTCAGAATAAATTTACTCACTGTTAAAGATATTTCAATTCTGTGATAGTAATTATAACTTTTTCTATAAACATATAACTTTTTTTGCAAATATTCATCCATATTTATATAGGATCAAAATTTATTCTGTATCTCATTTCCGGATTAACTAAATCTAACATGAAAAATTTATCTGGCGGGCAATCAAATTATTTTTTAGACCCATCTATTTCTCGCATTATTCGTCGAAATTCTCTAGGTTGTTGTTTGATAAACATGTAGTAATTGCAATTTTTTCTAATATCTATAGGAATTGAATAGTAAGACTGAGTTAAATAAATAACAGACGCGTTTTTCTTTCTACCTCTAATATATACATCAACTATATTTTTCTGATCTCTTTCTATTACGCAATCATCGTACACAATTAAATTTTTAACTGAACAGTCTAAATCATCCACCATAATAAATTCATTTAAATCTGAAGTAAACATGAAATCTTTTTTATATTTTTCATACCAATCTAAAACTAAATCCTTTTCTTTTTTTGACTTAATAATTTTGAGAACATCTTGTCTTTCAAAATCTTTAAACATAGAATAGTCTTCTTGTAATTTTGAATACTTTGGCTCATTTTTTGCACATATATATAATGCATCGAAATCTAATCTTAAATTTTTAGGCTCCTCAAAACCGTTTATTAAATTGATCAAAAGATTCGTTTTTCGACTTGATGAAGGCCCAACAATAAGCAATCGGAAGGGGGTCTTAAATAATAAAGGGTGTTGGAGTGGATCAGGTAACTCCTCAATTTGTGTGTAATCTTTAATTTTTATTTTCAGTTATTTAAATTAAATTTACCTCGTTGCAAATTTGATTTTTACTCGTTGCAGATTTTATCCTAAATAAATGGATATAAATAAGTTAGAAAAAGAACGTGAAAAAACACTTAGAAAACAAATTAAAATTAAAATTGAACGAGAAAAATTAGTGAAACAAATAAGAAAGAATAATGAAGATCAATTAAAAGAAAAATTAGGTGTTCAAAGAACGTTAGAGAAATTTCACAGTCCTGTTACTAAAAAAAATAGAAAAATATGAAAAATCAAATAAAGATGTTGTAAAAAGTATTCAAGATGCTATAGAAAATATTGCACTATTTGATACATCAAGAAGAGAAATTGAAGAGCCATATATTTCAGACATGTTCGATAGACAAGAAGGAATTATTAAGTTTTACAGTGATAAAAATTTGGATATTCCTTTTACTATTAAAAACGAAAATTTAGAGTTACCCTCTGAACTTATAAATAAATCTGATGATCAACTGGCAGAAATAATCGCTATAGCTAAAGAAAAACGAGACAATTATAAAAGAATGAAAGGAACTAATTCTAAAAATTTTAAGCTTCCTAAAAGTGAAAAGGATAAGGAAAAGTTAGAGGAATCAGATTTTAAAATGAAAAGTATGCAAGAATATATCAATGTCTTACAAATTATGAAACAAAGTAAAGGCTATTTAGGGGATGGTTTGGATTCATTAGAAAAATTAACTGATAAAATATGTAAAGGTACGTTGTCTAAAAAAATATATAATCAAACAGTTTTATTGTTAGATATTTTATTAAAGAATGGAACTATGACAAAAAAAGAGGTCGACCAATATTATAAACAATTTCTTCATTAATAAATGGAAAAAAAATTATTTGAGTGATTATCAAATTAAAAAATTGAAATCAGCTTTAAAAAAAAAACGAACATGTAAGATTACAAATAGATACATCAAAAACTCCAAATCATAAAATGTATTTAACTAAAACACAAATTGATCAAATGAATAAGGGAAAAAGAATTACTATAACACAATTAAATGGAGGATTTTTACCTTTATTAATTCCTGCAGGGATTGCAATTGCTAAAGCTCTGGGGGTCGGTGCAGCAACAGGCGTGGGTGCCTGGGGGGCTAAAAAAGCTCTAGATAAAATGTCGGGCAAAGGATTGAAGCATTCATTTGAAGAAAAAAAAAACGGGGGATATCTGATGTTATGATCAGGGAAAATATGAAGAATGAGAAAGGTTTCAGGGGTGTATTTACTTCAGATTTATTACCGAAAAAGATAAAAAAAATTCGAGAATGGAATCATTAATTTAGATATTTCAACAGGTCCCGGGACACACTGGGTCTGTTATTACAACGATCCAAAATATGATTTTGTGGAATATTTTGATCCTTTCGGCGAATATAAACTAGGAAAAATTAAACTCAAGGAAAAGTTTATTCCTGATAATATTAAGACATTTCTAAAATTATCTGATAAAAAAATCAAAATAGCATACAATGATAGCTTTATACAAAAACCTACTTCTGTGAAATGTGGTTTATTTTGCATGAAATATATAAAAGAGAGAAATAAAGGCAAATCAGCTGAAGAAGTGTTATCTTTATTTACTGGGTATCCTAGTGATTACAATGAAGATTTTGTTCTTTATAAATGAAAACATTAACGATAGTAAAAAGAGAAATCTTAGCAAATATTTTGTTGGAATATTTTGAACCGCTTAAATTTACAAAGATTGCTTTGCAAGAATTTTATATGGAAGTATCATGGGATAATATATCTGAACTCTATCAGAACAACAAATTCAGGTATTGGAATGGTTATCAATGGAATGACATAGTTATTGCGGATGGTTTTTATACAACTGATAGATTAAATATACGAATTAAAAAAATTATTTTCGATAAAGAATTTCCACGAGAAGACAACAAGGAAAAATTTACGGAATATATATCTCCTATTCAAATTGGTGAAATAGAAGAAGAAAAGAAATTCGCAATCTATTTAAAAGAAAATTATGAAATTGACTTGAGTGAAGGTGATTATCATAAAATTTTAGGATTTGAAGCAAAAATATATAAAGAAAAGTGGCAAGTAGCCGAACATCTAGCAAACTTGGAAAATCCGATGATATTTATGTTCATTGCGATATAATAGACGGTATGCAAATCAATAATAATAAGTCAACTTCTGTAATTCATACATTTATAAATACTAATAGACCTGGTAGCAAAATTGTTCAAAAATTTGAAAAACCGATATTTTACAATGTAAAAGATACAAAAGGTGTGCAAAGAATTACGATGAGTATAAGAGATGAAGATGGAAATCTTTTAAATTTAAGAAACAGAAAGGTTAAATACGTGTTTATCACAAAAGATGAAATTTTATAGATAAATAAATAAATGAACGTAGATTATACAGAAAGCTTCAGCTTCGCTATCCGAAAAAACAAGAATTAATTAATCAACGTAAAAAATTGGATAAAATATTATCTAAAATAAAAACAGGAACAGGGTTAAAAATTATTCCTAAATAAATGGAAAAGATTTGGGACTTGACAGATTATTTTCATCATTACGATGAGAACATTCAAAGTAAAGAGTTGATTGAATTTAAATTACCTAATATTGACTTGAATAGTACGACAAAATACGAATTTTATATATTCCTCTTCAAAGTGCAAAAATTTTACTTTCAGATTCTTTTGTTCAATTAAAATGGAAAATTGTAAAAAAAAATGGAGATTCCATAAGTAATGAAAATGTTTCAGGAGTGTGTGGTTTAAATCCATTTAAAAGTAAAAAACTTACAATAGGTAATAAAGAGGTTGAACATGTTAATGATTATTTCGGTATTATACAACATGTTGTAAGACTTGGAGAATTCACTCCAGTTTATGTTTTATCACAGCCAACTGATATGTTTTGTTTCTTTGACTCAAAAGACACTGCTGATAGAAAAAAATATACGATTCAAAGTACAGCCGAGGCTACAACAACTATGGTAGAAATTGGTAGTAAATTAGGAGTAACTGAAAATGAAAATTATAATGAGGGTTTCGATAAACGATATCAATTAACAAAAGATAGTAAACCAATCACAATGTGGATACCTTTAAAACAAATTTTTGACTTTGTTAAAGCATATCCGAAATTAATTACAGATTTTGAAATAAAAATAGAATTTGAAAGGGAAAAAGATAAAAACATGCTGTATACAGACGTTGCAAGTACTAAATATAAAGTGGAATTTTTAGATTTGTCTTTATATTTAGCACACTATACATTAAAAAATGCTGCAGCTTTATTATATAATGAATTACTTTTATCTGATAAAAATATAGATATATACTGGACTCATTATGAAATTTATAGAACAAATAAAATACCAAATGATAAAAAAGGTTCATATTCGATTCCCCCCTCGTCTAACGAAGTTTTGAAATTGTTTGTTATTCCTCAATACGTGGAAAGAGATGATAATTATAAAAAAATAATATGATATTTGATAATTTAAATATGGTTGAGTGTTATTATACAGTAAATAGATTACCAAAACCTACTGAAAAATATAAAATGGATTTTGCTAATAAAGAGTGGAACAGAGCTTTCGAAACTTTTATCGAAATTACTAAAAATAATTTTGATACTGAAACAGCACCGTTGATAGATTACTTAAAATTTGGTGAATTGTATCCAATTTTTTGTTTTGATTTATCACATCATGAAGATTATACATCTTTCAGTAATTTAAGAATATCTTTTAATTATGAATTAAAGGATGCAACTAATAAAAATTATGTATTTTATATAATTACAGAAGTAAGAAAACATACAACATTAAACATGAATCGTAAACAAATTAATAATTTTAATTCTTTTGTAAATAAATGATTGCCAATTATCCACCGTATGAGGATGCAACAAAAGTAGGTCCAGAGGGACCCCCTGGAATCGGTTTTCGTTTAACAAATGATGGAAATTACGATATGGAAAATAAAATATTAAAAAATGCTTCAGATCCCATTGATGATTTTGACTTAAGTACTAAAAAATTTGTTTTGAATAAAATAGAGAGTAATCATTTTGAATTAAGTGAAAATATAGAAAAAAATAAATCTCAAATTGATAATGAGTTTTTATTGTTTACAGAACAAACAGGTGATAAAATCAAAGAATTAGAAGAGAAATCTTTAAAATTTGTTGAAGGAAAAGCTATTGATGCAAAAAATAAAATAATTGGCAACGTAGCAGACCCCAAGGAAGGCAAAAATGTTATAAATAAACGCTATTTTGAGAAAAACACGTTAATATTAAATGCGAATGATAAATTTGATGCAAAAAATAAAGTAATTATGAATGTTTCAGAACCTGAAAATGATCAAGATGCAGTGAATAAAATATACTTAGATAACAGAGATATCTGACTTAGTATCAAAGAAGATTTTCATTCTTATAAAATAAGATATGTAAATGATGTAAATTTCAATTTAATGTCTAATTCCAATTTACTAGATCAAAACCTAAGATTATCTGAAGATATGTATATGAAAATAACCATATATATTTTTAGAAATACTGACCCCTTTTCTCATAATCATGATGAAGCTATTACAACAGTGGTACAACTAGATATCGATAATTATACTTGTTTTATGTGTGAAATAAAACTTAAAGATTCAGTAACATGTTTTGCACACGGAAAACGCAATGAAGTATTAAAATTAAAAATATTACCTAATAGAGCTGATGAATTAAAACCATATATGCATGTTGAAAAAATAATTTTTTTATTCTAAAACTTTATCTTGTAATAAATGGATGTTGATTGGTTAGTCGTGTCAAAGGAGGACAAATTAAGCGAAGATTTGATAAGAAGATTTCAGGATTTAGTTGAATGGGATTTAATTTCAAAATATCAAAAATTATCTGAATCTTTTATCAGTGAATTTAAAGATAGAGTAAACTGGGATAATATTTCAGCTTATCAAAAACTTTCTGAGAAATTTATAAGAGAAAATGTTGATCTAGTAAAGTGGGATATTATATCTAGATATCAAACACTTTCAGAGAGTTTCATGTTAGAATTTGCAGATAAATTAGATTGGAATAAGATATCTGAATATCAAAGACTGAGTGATAATTTTATAGCTGATCATTTTCTGAAATTAAACATGAAAATAATCTGTAGATATCAAAATTTATCAGAGGATATCATTGAAGAATTATCAGATATAGTCCATTGGAATAAAATATTCAAGTATCAAAATTTATCTGAAAATTTTGTACAAAAACACATTCAGAAATTACAAGGTTGTAATCCTTTATTCATTATGACTTTAGGTGATAGTGCATTAAAAGCTAGTTACTACAGATTGGTATTATATTATCTATCAACAATCTGTAATAAAATTAATTCCTAATAAATGTTATCAGAAGAGAAATTAAAAATTATGTTAATTGGAATTCTATATCTGAACATATCAGAAAATTTTATAAGAGACTTGTATGATTATGTTAATTGGGATTTTATATCTGAACATCAAACGTTATCAGAAAATTTTATATAATTGGTGTAGAGAGGAGTTTTTAATTCTCGACTGGGAAAGAATTTATTCGAGGGTGTTTTGAAGCATGCAAAAAGCGGGTTATATTTTTAAATCATTTTATAAAAAACATATTTTTTAATAAAATCATGCTAGTTCTTTATACTGTCTTCAAATATGCTAGCGTGTTTCAAAAAGTGATTGTTTTTTAAAATATGGCTTTAAAATATTCACTTTTCTTTAAAAATCACAAACTTTAAAAGATACTTTAAAACGCACGCTGTTTTTTACTAAAAAATGTTATTTTTAATATTAAAAAATTGCTTTTGATTATATTTAAATGGTAGTAATTTTGTACTTTTGATATAATTTTGAAATTGACGTATCTGCGCTAGGTAGATTATTTCTCTACTACTTCTCTGTTTAGACCTGTTTACACATCGTCCTACTAATTTATCCCCAGTTCCTTCTAAAATTTATATACAGTTTTAAAAAGTGTTTCAAGATTATTTATCGGAAAATTCACATTGTGTATAGCTAGTTATTGGATATGCATACCTGAAACCTACATTTTTTACTTATATAGACATTATAACTCATGAAAAGTGCTTGAACAGTGAAGTAGCTTTGATGGGCTTCCTAGTTGAGACCAACTTATCGCCCAATTTATTGGATATAATGTAATTTTAAATATTGAGCAGATGGGGAAATCATATAGATTGTAGTTTAAAACTACATAGGAAGGTAAGTAAAATAAGGAATGTTTAAAATGGAAAAAACTGATGTTAGTAAATAATAAAAATAAAAATAATATAAAATAAAATATTAGAAATTGCAAATGAGGATAGATCAATTAAGTTATGGTAAAAAACAGTATACCTGTAGTATAAATACTACCTAGTGAATTAAAAATAAAATTGAAAATTAAGGATAAAGATAAGTTAAGAACTAGTTCAAAAACAACATGGGGTAGGACAGTCAAACAAGGATGGTATGGCTACAAATTAAAATATAATATATATTAAAAAAAGGACTTTACAAAGTAATATAAATATACATGTTTTCTCTACAGTAACATATATATATATATATATATATATATATATATATATATATACATTGTATATATATATACATTAATTATTACACCGTTACTAAAATTGATAAGAAAAAGAGGAAAAAACAGTGTGGTGAACTCTAGATAAAGGGTCCAAAATAGTTGAATATTTGGGTCTTTTGCGGTCGTGGGGCTCGAAAGCGTCGTTCTTATTTCATTACGAATATCATAAAGATTTTCATAAAACTTTTTTTGAGAGATCATTAAGTCTTTTTCTTAGGGTATGAACGTTTAAGTTCCTTCTAATGGTACTGTTGCACAGGTAACGTAAGGCATTACGCATGATTCTGAGATTTTTCTTGCGCAGTCTAGTAATATTGTCCATAGAAGTTTTACAAGTAAAGCCCCAGACCGGACAGGCATAGGTAATGGTAGGGAGGATGCAGGAGTTGTAAAGAAGAAGCTTATTATAGATGTCAAGTGTTTTACTATTGAGAAGAGGTTTGAGTGTAATCGAAGTTCCTGCGACTGTGCGACTTTCCCCTTGATGGAGAGAATTTGTTTGTCCCAAGTTAATCTAGGGTCCAGGATGACCCCTAGGTACTTGGCTTCATTAGACCAAGGAATAGTGGTGTTATTGACAGTAATTCTATCGGGATAGCTTATTTTTCTAGAAAAGTATACAGCAGAGGTTTTATTTTCGTTGATTTTGACGCGCCACAGGTCACACCAGTCCAGGAAGGCGTCGATACGTGTCTGTAGGTATCTGTATAGTGTGTTTGGGTGGTAAGCAAAAGCATAGATGGCAGTGTCGTCCGCATAAAGTGCAAGATAAGTGTAAAGTGAGCGTGGAATATCATTAAGTACAGGTTGAACAACAATGGTGGTGCCTTGAAGGATGCCTGCCAAATTTGGAAAAGTGTTAGAGAGAACGTTGTTTATGCGGACGTGAAAAGTGCAGTCGCAAAGGTATGAGTATATTAAATGTATAAGTATGGAAAGGAATTCGAGCCTAATTAGTTACATATAACTTATGAGTACAAGCGAAAATTAAGTAAAAGAAAAACCCTTTTAGTAAAATGTGGCGGGACAGATTTATCTGTTACATGGAAAATTGCGGATATAACTATGATCTGATTCTCGCGTAGTGTTTCACCTCTACAAATTTGAATTAATTTATTCTTTTGACTTTTTTTTTATCAAAGTTGTATTTAAGAATCGTATTTTATTATTCTGTTTTCTAGATTTTTTTTTTTTTAATTGTTAAGGTTGCTAGGAAATTTATGATATTTCAAATATTATAAAACTTTCAAATTTAAAAAAAACTTTTAATTTTAATTTTGCTTTGTAAGCAATTAAAAATATATAAATTTTTATCACTCTTAAGCCATAAAAATATATACTTTTCTCAAAAATTTATGCATTACTTGAAATTTAACACACAAATAAAAATCAACCAAATAAACATATTATTATTATTAAACTTAATAACAATTATTACTAGATAAATAGTAAAGAGTCTAATTAAAATGACATAGAATTTGATACAAAGCTTCTTTACTTCTTTAATTATTATAAAATAAAATTTATGCAAAAGTCGGTAATTCAAAAGCATTTTAAAAAGATAAACTTGCGTCTATTTAAAAATTACATAAAATCTTTTTTTTTTTTTTCATGCAAAAACATTATGTATAAAACATTTTTTTTTTTTTTTTTTTTTTTTTTTTAACATGGTTATGGGATCTACATTAATATTTAAAATACAAATAATTGTATTGCAGATTTCCTCATAATAATCTATGTTTAACAATATCTGTAGGTTTTAATTAAAACTTTTTATAGAGAAAATTAGCAATCCCTTTAAATCTATAGCAGATCCTTTTAACTATCTATACAAATTGTTCTGAAGATTATTTTCTATAGATTTCCTATATTAAATTTTTCTATAGATTTCCTATATTAAATTTTTCAAAAGAATATCTTTAATATAATTGACCAAACATTCCAAGAAAAAAAGTATATACGCCATTTTTTTTGTGTGTGTGTGTGTGTGTGTAAATTTTACGGCAGACACGTCCGTCACATGCTTCTCCAATCAAACTATAAAAAGGGGCGGTCCTTCAGAACTGTTCAAGAACTGTTCACTTAGTTCAAGATTAGAAACTTTTCCGTCATATCTGATGAAGGTCAGTGGATATCATGATATATCCGAAGAATGATATTGTTTATTCGAAAGTCGCTAAATATCCCTGAATATTGTAAAAGTAATACAGTCAAAGCACCTTATAACGAAATCGAAAGTGCTCCGAAGATTTGCTCATTATAACGTATTTCCGTTAAAACGTTATAACGAATTATTTCGTTAAACAGTAACAACTCTAATTATCCGGACTAATGTGGTCTGAACTTAATCTGAGTATGTAGAAGTCAAGTTAAGGGAGACAATCATATAAAAGGCAGTTTATTAACATAAAAATATCTCTAAAAATTGTTTTTGTTTAATAATAATGAAAAAAAGCTACGCCTTATGTATTACTAAATAAGTTATGTATTCTTATAAAGCCTTCATTGGATGGATAACTTTTACTACAAACAGTAATAAGAAGAAAAGTGTTGATTTATAAAAGAATTTCAAGATAATTATATTTTTACGAATACATATACTTACAATTCATATCACAAAACTTTTAATTTGTGATTATAGATCTGAATGACAGTATTTCAGATAATTAGAGTTTTAATGTATTATTTTAACGGTATATATATATATATATATATATATATATATATAATATTCTGATATAATATATATATATATATTTATATTATATATTAATAGATAATATATATATATATATATATTACTATGCTACGTATGATTAAAACGGACACATTTAAATGTAACAAAAAATTATTCCTTGTTAAGTAAAAAAAAAATGAAACATTCGCTATATAATGTTTTTCTCACTTTTCATGCTCGACTTTTTTTCATTATAGCGTGCTTTTCATTATAAATGTTTCGTTATATCGTAATTCGTTATAAAGTGCTTCAACTGTATCATTATTACGATATTGGCTAGTGTTAACCAGATATTTTAACTGAAACATTAAAATATTAAATTTAATAAAAACTTCAAACATGTGAAATTTTATTTTTGATAAAATTATTTCTAGATTAGTATGTTATAAGTAGTGCAAACAATTCTATTAAACTTTTTCTTTAAGAACTAATTTTAGGTTATATCAGTGAATATCGCCATATGTTGTAATATTTGTGTAAGACATTCAGAGGCAGTCGAAATATTGGCCAAAATCTTTCTCTAAATGGGATTCACTTAGCATAGGCGCTGACAAGGGTGAGGAACAATGCACCTACACGGATTTTCAAATTTAATTAACTGAATTTATTATTTTTTAGACTAATTAAAACGCTAACAGAAAGAGAAAGTAATTATTTTTTTTTGCGAGGAAATGGACGTTCCCTCCTCTCCTCCCTCCACCCCGTAGAAGACAATTTTTAGTTGTGTTTTACTTTTTACATTCATGTGCTTCAAATTTATATTAAACGGAGCAGGGGGAGTGTGTCCCACTGACGAAAAAAAATAATAAACTGTTTCAATTCTCCATTTTCAAATAAATTAGCTGATACTTATTTTCAAATACGTAATTTTTCGAAATTTTTAAATATTTTCTTGCTTTGTATGTTGATATGTTTAAAAAATGTGTAAAATATATGTTAGTGTTAATAATGAATACTTAGACGGTTAATTTAAACTTAATACATTTTATTAGTAAAACTAGTATATAACCACTGTGAAAAATGACAGAATGATAATCTGCATTTCAATTTCATAAAACTTCATACAAACAAACAGTATGAAGATTTTACTAATCAAAGGTTTGTATTGTAGAATAGTACATTTTAAAAATGACAAATGATTTCTACATATACAAATGGTGCTTTTTTTTCCCCCTCAGTGTTCCTTTTCTGAAATAATTCAACGATTGGACAAAACATTCAAATTAAAATTAAAAAATAATCCATGTGCAAAAGTGTTTGTAGAAAAGTGTTATCAATCAGTTTCTAAAGAGATTGGCTCACTACGTAACTTATAATCGTTTAACGATTGCACAAAATATTACAATTTCGTTAGTTTTAAATTACCTAAGTTAATAGTATAATAGTATTTTAAATCATTGCTGCATTAAATCAGTTTTTACACAACCATTTCTTTATTTATTTACATTTTAATTTTTATATTGCTAGTTGTATTTTTTAAAAATATTATAAATATTAAATGCTAATAAAAATCAGTATTTCTAATTAAAATCTATAAAAAGATATATGCTATGGATTATAAATTATCATTTATCAATTGATAATTTGGACAAATTATAATTACAATTTTTTATAAGTATTTGCAATATATCCAAGGAGTCACTCTGTATGATTCTCCAATTTGTTTATATAGTCCAGGCATTAGGGGATAAAAAAGAGCAAATAAAGGAAAGTTTTGGTGTAGTATTTTTTGGGGGGTCCCTTTATGTTTTTTGGGTCGCTGAACACGAATCCGAGGTTTTCCAACAAAATTTTTTTCGGGAAATATTTTTTTTTTTACAAAAAACGTGTAAAAAAACGGACTTTTTCCGTTTTTTCAAAATAATTTTAAAATTGTGCATTTTACGTGAAAGTCGGCAATATATGAATTAAAGAAAATAAAATTTCCTATATTTTATGTAATGAAAGTTTTTTTCTCTGATCAATGGTTTAGCCGTGAGAGTGCCGCAAAAAAGGGTGTTAAAAACAAAAAACTGTAAAAAAACGGGAATTACGGTAGTGTATGTCGATGTAACATAAAACTAACCATTTTACGCAAACGGTAACCATTAATGATACTAAAGATTATATGTTTGACTGTATTTTATGCATTTGAGGTAGAGGAAAAGTGCGGATCCTGCGCCAGGGGAAGGTGGGAGCAGTGGAGCAGTTCCACCTTTTCTCATGAGTCGAAGGTGCTCCTCCGCCAGAGTGCTCATACTGTAAAATTGGGAGGTGTAAAAGACAAAAAACTGTAAAAAACGGGAATTACGACTCTGTATGTCGATGTAACATGTATTCACAATATTGAAAAAAAAACCAATATTTTTCGGCACTTTTTTCGATTTTTCTTAAAAAACTCAGGTTTAGTGCATTTTACAGAAAAAAGCACTTTACCATTTTGTAGAGAATAAAATTCTCTACAACATGCAGTATTCAGGTTTGCATATTGTCCAAATAGGGGGTAAGATACGGAGCCGGGAAAATAGGGTAAAATTAGCAAAAATCCACTAAAGACCTTAGTTTTTGCTTAATAACCTACTTTTAATGCGTTTTACAGACAAAAGCACTTTCACCATTTTGTAGAGCATAAACTTCTCTACAACATGCAGTATTCATGTTTGTAAATTGTCCAAATAGGGGGTAAGATACGGAGCCGAGAAATAGGGTTAAATTTGGAAAAAAATGTAAATATCCACAAATGACGTTAGTTTTTGCTATAACTTACCCCCTATTTGGACAATTTACAAACATGAATACTGCATGTTGTAGAGATTTTTCTGTTCTACAAAATGGTAAAAGTGTTTTTGTCTCTAAAACGCACTAAAAGTAGGTTATTAAGCAAAAACTAACGTCATTTGTGGATTTTTACTTTTTTTCCAAATTTAACCCTATTTTCCCGGCTCCATATCTTACCCCCTATTTGGACAATTTACAAATATGAATACTGCATGTTGTAAAAAATTTTATGCTCTACAAAATGTTGAAAGTGCTTTTGTCTCTAAAGCGCACTAAAAGTAAGTTATTAAGCAAAAACTAACGTCGTTTGTGGATTTTTACATTTTTTTCCAAATTTAACCCTATTTCTCGGCTCCATATCTTACCCCCTATTTGGACAATTTACAAACCTGAATACTGCATGTTGTAGAGAATTTTCTGCTCTACAAAATGTTGAAAGTGATTTTGTCTCTAAAACGCACTACAAGTAGGTTATTAAGCAAAAACTAACGTCATTTGTGGATTTTTACATTTTTTCCAAATTTTACCCTATTTTCCCGGCTCCATATCTTACCCCTATTTCGACAATTTACAAATATGAATACTGCATGTTGTAGAGAATTTTCTGCTTTACAAAATGTTGAAAGTGCTTTTGTCTCTAAAACGCACTAAAAGTAAGTTATTAAGCAAAAACTAACGTCATTTGTGGATTTTTACATTTTTTTCCAAATTTAACCCTATTTCTCGGCTCCATATCTTACCCCCTATTTGGACAATTTACAAACCTGAATACTGCATGTTGTAGAGAATTTTATGCTCTACCAAATGGTATCTCTGCTTTTGTCTGTAAAATTGAGTTATTTAAGAAAAATCGAAAAAGTGCCGAAAAATGTTGGTTTTTCCAATATTGTGAAAAACGCACAATGTCTAGAAGGTCGAAAACTTGGTTTTTTTATTAGAGGGTCAACCTTTACAACATACCCAAAAATCAAAACTAGCCGAATTTTTGTAAGGTAAAATGCTATTTCTACTGGACTACAATGTTACCGCCTCTTAGAATACGAGCTCTCCGGAGAAGTAGCAACTTTGACTCATGAGAGTAGCTGGATCTGCCCCACTGCTCCCACCTTCCCCTGGTGTCGGATCCGCACTTTTCCTCTACCTCAAATATATATACACATACATCTACAACATATAATCTTTAGTAACATTAATAGTTAACATTTGCGTAAAAGGATTAGTTTCTATGTTACATTGACATACAGTACCGTAATTCCCGTTTTTTTACAGTTTTTTGTTTTTTCCACCCATTTTTGAGGCACTCTCACGGCTAAACTATTGATCAGAGAAAAAAACTTTCAATACATAAAATGTAAGAAATTTTATTTTCTTTAATTCATATATTGCCGACTTTCACGTAAAATGTATAATTTTGGAATTATTTTGAAAAAACGGAAAAAAGTCCGTTTTTTTACAAGTTTTTTCTAAAAAAAAACATATTTCCCGAAAAAAATTTTGTTGGAAAACTTCGGATTTGTGTTCAGCGACCTGAAAAACATAAACGGACCCCACAAAAAAACTACACCAAAACTTTCCTTTATTTTCTACCAAATGCCTGGACTATATAGACAACAAACAGCCAAAGAAATGATGCTATCATAAGAGAGTGTATTTTCCTGAACATTTTTGTAATTCTTCGATTATGAGTTGCTCATAATATCTTTCAAGAACATCAATAGTTTAAAGATTCCACTATAAATGGATTCTGTACAGATTAAGAATATAAACCCTCAAAACAATGTTTAGATCAACAAAGATCTTTAAACACCCGTTGCCAATCAGCACAAATAATTCTCAAAACTGAAATAATTCTCAAACAAAGTCTCAAAATTGAATGCACAGCAGTATTTATTGCAATAATAATAATAATTAGCGAAGTGAAACACAATTTCTGAAGATTTCACAAAACGTATTAAAATTAAATATTCAATGTGTTCAAGTTTATTTTTTTATTATTATTATTATTATTTAAAAATATATTATCTTTATGAAAATAAACTAATCCAGAAATGGTTGGCTCACAAAATCGTTCTCCGTTTGTTTACAATATTTCAGGAAAAAAAAATTACCGTAATTTCTCGCGTATGCGCCGCACCCTAGTTAAGTCTTTTTCAAACCGGAAATTTTATTGAAAATAAGAAATCAAATACGTGCTAAGCAGAAGTAAGTCACATTTTATTTAAAATAAATTCTGGTAGGAAATCGAATTGTCTGAGGTGCGGCGTATACGCGCGAAATTACGATACAGAAATTTTTTTTACAGAGATTTTTATATACATGTTTTATATTAAAATATGCTAAACTGACACGACTTGCGGTAGAAGAAATAATCGTTTAGTTGTATATGTTAGCACATGTTTTTATTAAGCCTAACATGGTGTTTAGCTACGGTGGCTTAGCACCAGTGCTAACTGGTGCCAGTTGCCAGTGGTCGCACCCGGTATGGCAACCAACACTTTCCTACCATTGCATTTTATTATAAGTAGATGATGTATTCCTGTTTTCTGGAATGATATACACATATAATATGTTGCGTATTATTTATCTCTTAAAAGGTATTTAGATAGATAAAAAGCATTTCCAACGCATAAATGAATACAATTTGGTTGATATGTTTAAAAAATATCTTGCGTCGCAGAATTGTGACAATTCTTAGTTTAAATTAATTCATGTTTATATTCTGCATTTTAAAAAAGAGAGTTCGGCTGTGTATAAAAGGCGCGTCGGTTCTTAAACCTTGCTTCTTCTTGCAGTTCTTTCTTACGGCACCCATGTCACTTAGTATTTTAAGTTATACCTTACTGCTTTCAAATATTCAGAAGGGCGGGAGGGCGTTATTCAGGTCGCGACATTTGCAAGGTTACAATATGCAGCTGCTGCATATACCAAACGGTTGATAAGAATAATTGTATTTATCAGTATAATTAGCTGCGATGTAAACCAAAAATGCTTTTGTGTAAAAAAAAAAAAAAAAAAAATCCGTTAATGTTAATAGTGATTACTCAGATGGTTAATTTAAGCTTATTCCATTTTACTAGTAAAACTAGGCATTCATGTTTCCTAGAATGGTAAGCACATATAATGTGTTCCACCTTAGTTATCTGTAAAATGGTATTTAGATAGATAAAAGTATTTTCAATGCGCAAATGAATACAATTTGGTTAATATGTTTAAAAAATGTCCTGCGTGGCAGAATTGTGACAAGAAATTCTTAGCTTAAATTAATTCACGTTTATATTCTGCATTTAAAAATAAGAGAGTTCGGCTGTGGACAACAGGCACGTCGGTTCTTAAACCTTGCTTCTTCTTACATTTATTTCTACTGACACCCATATCACTTAATCTTTTACGTTATACCTTACTACTTTCAAATATTCAGAAGTGTGGGAGGGCGTTACTCAGGTCGGCACTTTGCAAAGTTACACTAATCATGCAGCTAAGAAATAAGTATGTACAAAATGGTTGATAAGAATCATTGCATTTATCAATATGATTAGCTGCGATGTAAACTATAAATGATTTTGTGAAAAAAAATCTGCTAATGTTAACAGCGATTACTTAGATCAGCGTTTCCCAACCTTTTTTCCTTCACGTACCTTTCTTGCTCGGGCTATTCATTTCGAGGTATCTCCTTTTATCAGAAACACGACCCCAACCTCTCCCCTCACTCATATAACACATATATGCTTTTTAAAAATTAATAATGTATTCTTTAGTAAATACTCATTAAAAAGAAGGAAGCTTTCCTATTAATTAACATAAATTAGTGATATAACCCCGCCTATTCGAAAGCAAAAATAAGGGCCTTCTTTTCAAAATAAACCATTAAGAATGGAAACTCTAACGTAAATAAATAGTTCTGCAATTACTATTAAAACGGAACAGTAAGATAAATTTGGTGGGTAAGATATACATTGTATAATGATCAATGACAGTTTTCGCGAAGATGGGGGTAAATTTATAAGTACTCATACAATATGATAATCAGTGGGCGGAGCTAGTGACATTGAATTATCAATGAATTAATATGTCTAATAGGCCTTTCCCCTCATTTTGAGTGTAACAAATTAGAATTACACATGAGACTAACTTTGTAATCCAAAACGTATCAACTTTATGTGTTTTCAGTGAAACCAATTTTGTGATTTCCGCCATTACCGATATTATTTTTATGTACCCCCTGCAGACCTTCCACGTACCCCAGGTTGGGAACCGCTGACTTAGATGGTTAATTTAAGCTTATTGCATTTTATTAGTAAAATGATGCATTCATGTTTCCTAGAAGCACATATAATTTGTTACGTATTATTTATCTCTTAAAAGATATTTAGATAAAAAAAAAATTTCAATGCATAAATGTCAACTTTTACATTATTTTCTTGCTACTAAAATTTAACAGTAAATTTTGCCTATTTTGTTTGCTAAAATCACCGATTACAAATTGCGAAAATTTCTATTAACTTCCAACAGTAACAAAAATGCGCAAAAGTTGGCAGCTTATGCTAATAACATAGCATTTGATCTTGGCAGAAAAATGAAACTTGAAGACGTGTCTTACCCGTTAAATGTAGAAACTGATGATGAGTAAAATTGCTTTAATGTTTTAAAAGTTAAAATGTTTAAAAGCGCTTTGCCACCTGTTAAAGTATAATGCATATTTTCATATTATTCCAGCGTTAAAGTATTATTCTAATAATGCATTATATGTTCTCGCATATTTTAGCTTTATTCAATACACTATGGTGTTTTTTCCAATTTCCTTGAGATATTAACCCGTTTCATAGAAAGATTTCAATACTGCTGTTTAATGAGATTCATTCTAAAAAAAAACATATGAAATAAACATTTGATTTTTTTTTTTTCAGAGTTAGCAGATAGAATATTTATAAAATTCATAAGAACTCTGTTCGCTAGTCCGTAAATACTGGCTGTTAGTGAACATTTAAAGTACATCATGAACATTTAAAGTACTTATATTCTATTGCGCAATGATAGTTATTCAAATTATCGAGACTCTTTTACAGAACTGAGTTCGAAGACCGTATTTACATTTTTGAAGACATTTTCCAGTGTGCTTTCAATATTGCCACATTTTTTAATAGAATTTTCTCGTCATTGATTCGCAGATATTGTGCAATTAATCCCAAGATGCCTTTTAATTTGAAGAAAATATATTAGACAAAGTTTTCTTTATTGAAATTGTGATGCCAATTTCTCCATGGGAATTCTAAGGAGTGTACGCACCGTGGTATCCGCAGGTAATAATGAATTACTATTATAAAATAATTATTAAGGCAGTATTCAAAAAAAATATTTTTCCACGCTCAACAACTCAAAATTTTGAGACACATTCGCAGACTCATTTTTAAAAGTAACAACAGGAAACTTGCTGGCGTGATTTATAAAGACATTTATAAGGGCCCCATGTTTTTATTTTTCGTTCAATTAATTAGAAATTGATTTACAGACAATTATTTTCACAGTACGATCATTTTTTTTTTTTTTTTGTTTCCAGCGCTATCGCTTCTCGAAATTCGGTTCAAAATGTCCACTTTGACAGCATTTTTTAAAATATATTCTGCCTTTATCAAAAAATTGAGACAGTGGGGACATTATAAAGTTTCTGAATAAGAGAATCTGCCAATTGGATGCATTTTAGAGCAAAAATGATTTTACGAATGTGTCTCAAAATAAGCAGTTTGGATTTGAATACACCCTTAATACTAAATAATTCATATTAACCAATTTTAGCATATAATATATTAAATGTGCAGTGGATAATAGGGGAGGTACCTGAAAGTGAGATGAAATGTCACATATTGTAAGAAGAGTTTGATTTTGCTGTTGAAAAAGAACAGAAACGACTACTGCTATCAGTAAAATTAGTATTATTTATTTGAAATTTGCTTATTCATAAATAAGTCACCACAAACAAGGGATATTTTATTTAACATGATGTTCGTGTTATACATGTATAACAGAAACCATTGAACAATGAAATAGCTTTGAGGGGCTTCCTAGTACTTATTCGAATATCACATTTTATTATTAAGTTTTCTATAGTTAAAAAAAAAAATTAAGGCTGGTAAGAAATTAAAAACATTGTAGGAAATGGAAAGCTCGTATAACAATTAAAAGCTTGCTATCTTATAAAATCGTGTATTCCACTTGCACAGAATTGATAAAAAGAGTTGAAACAACGCTAATATTTTGAATATCGCTTTGTAAGAAGTTAAATATATTAATTTCAAATCGTAAAAATACATATATACTGTACTTCAGAAATGGATGCATTACTTATTAAAAGGAATTTTTTTAATAGGAGCACTACGTGTGAATTTATTGTTAGATTTCTAACAAATACATACTTATGCATGTCCGCGTAAAACGAACTAGAGTGCCACAGCTAAATCTATGCAGGCCTTTGATACAATGGACCACTCTCACGAAGGGGAAGGATGTTTAATGTAAATTCTAATTCATTCGGTCAGAATGTAGGTACACAAGGTACCATAGAAAGTAGGACAGATTCCATTTCTATAAGTTTATACTCTAAAAAAGACAACGACGAAACTTAGTACCATACAGGCGTTCAATCGTTATTTGAAATTCCGAGGGATTACAAGTATGTTTTATAAAAAAACACTTTTTATATTATTCTACATAATCTCTTTAATCTTTCTGGTATGAGTGTAATATTCTTACAGTGTTACTTTTTAGAACTTATATCATACCTCCAAAATAATTTTACTTTTCATTCTGTATGATTTGCGATTTTTTTACACACTGCAATTATTTTATTATATATATATATATATATATATATATATTTGTACTAGCGAGAGCGGGCAAGAGAAGGTCCTACAATAGAGGAAAGTATTGTCAGTGCAATCAGCTACTAAAAAATTCAATTTCTGGTAATTATGAAATTTTTATAATTTTTTACTTTACAGGAAGAGATATTGCTTTTTTTTTTTTTTTTTTTTTTTTACTGAAAATAAGCATCCGTTTATTTTGGATGGGTGAATTCAGCATTATAAAATGTACAAAAACAAAGACAGCTGTGAAATGGCCTAGTGAGTATCAACTCTACATTCAGGCATTCAGAAAGTTCGGGGTGGAGGGATAAGTGTGTACTACCCTAATTTTTACTTCTTAATGTGTGTTTACTTCTTACTATGTGTATATCAAGTACAAATTATATAACAAGAAGTGACTAATTTAAATATCTTTTTTCTTTAAGTACACAGTACGTACTCGTGTATGCTGAGCGGTTTTTATATATATATATTTTTTTTTTTTTTTTTTTTTTTTTTTTTTTTTTGAAATCCGGGGTAATTTTAAAGCTTTAATCTAATGCCGCGTGTTTTTTACAATTTTTTTTTCATTGTTAAATCTAGAGTGTACGTAACACACGAGGACTTAATATTTCGGAAAAATACGTGTATAATATTTTAGAAAAATGGCAACTTTGATATCCCTAAATATATTGTTCAAAACTATTGAACATGCATTTTTCCGTTTTTCAATACGATGTATTCTTCTCGAGTTATTCGAGCGTTTCCATACATTGCAATGGTAACAATTCTCACATTGCCCTCGATTACAGCGCCATTTCACTGTTTCGAAGAAAATGGTCAATACAAAAGTTACGTATTTTTTCCCGTAGAATCCGAATCCGCAATAAAAAATGAGGGTCATAATTTAAGATTTCAGAGTTGCCCGCCTTTCCCCCTCGGGGGGCAAAGTCGGGGGGGGGCAACTTTCATATCCCTAAATAGATGTTTCAAAAATATTGAACATGCATTTTGCCGTTTTCAATCCGATGTATATTTCTCGAGTTATTTGACCGTTTCCAGGCTTTTCGGACACCCTGTTTATATATATATATATTTTGTGTGTGCAAATTTTAGGGCAGAAACTTCTGTCACATGCTTTTGAAATCAAACTATGCAAGTGGGCGGTCCTTCTGAACTGTCCATTCACTTATGTTATGATTACAAAGTTCGTCATATCGGCTTGTATCGAGGCTAACAAAAAAGACAGGCTACCGCGGTACATTCCACTTATCTTTTTTTACAGACCGCTAGAGTGACGTGTTGATCTTTTCGTACGCCTTCATTGGTGCATTCGAGCAACACGTGACTCCGGCGGTCTGTAAAAAAAGATATGCGTAAAGCACCGCGGTAGCCTTTCCTTTTCGTTAGCCTCGGGCCTGTATATATGTTGGTGCGTATCTTGAAATGTCAGAAGAATAATATTGTGTTTCCGAATGTCACTACAACGTTGTACAAGTAATATTATTTTTACGCCATTGGCTAGAGTAAACCAGATATTAAAACTAAAACATTAAAAAATGAAGTTTACTAAAAACGGCAAACGTGTTAAATTTTATTTTTGAGAATACTATTTCTAGATTGTAATGTCCTTAACAATTTTGTAGTGCAAAAAACTCTCTTAAGAGCCTACGTTAGTCATCCGAAGAAATTCGAATGCTAATGTTAAGTCTATGGAAAGGTTCTTGACAGATATCTCTCTCGCATTTTATTTTATTTATTTATTATTATTTTTTTTTTTTTTTTGCATAGGATAGCTAAGTCTTTAACGGCGTTAGTTTTTACTTTTTCGATTTTGGTGCCAGTTTTATATATATATATATATATATATAATGGTACTTTCACTTTCAGAACCAGTTCCTTCTGAAATTGAATGTGTCCGCTTATATAAAAAAAACTGTAACTAAAATCAAAAAAGCAAAAATTAACAACGTTAGGGATCGGCCTTAACTATCCTATGCAAAAAAAAAAAAAAAAAAAAAAAAAAAAAAACACGCATTTAAGAATATTAAAATGCGAGTGAGAAATCTGACAAGAACATTCCCATAGACTTAAAATTAGCTTGAGAGTTTCTTCGGATGACTAGCGTAGGCTCTTAAATTATTTATTTTAAAAACTAGCTTTTAAGTTATATCAGTGAACATCCCCAAAATTTTAGTAAGAAAATCAGAGACAATCGAAATTTTGCACAAAACCCATGTCCTAAATGGGATTTTCTGAGCATACATGCTGGCAAGGGTGAGCAGGTCAAGGTAAGGGCCGATGCACCTACACGGATTTTCAAATTTAATTAACTAAACTTATTATTTTTTAGAAAAAGTAAAACGCTAACAGAATGAGAAAGTAATATTTTCTGCCAGGAAGGGAACTCTATCTGCCTCCCCTCCCTCCACCCTGTAGAAGACAATTTTTACATTAATGTGCTTCGAATTTATTTTAAACCAGGTAGAGGGAGGTTCTTCTGACAAACAAAATAATGAACTATTTTATTAATTAAATAAATAAATAAATTGACAGAAACTTATTTTCAGATAAATAATTTTTCGAAATTATTATTTTATTTATTTTTATTGTTTTTTTTTTTTTTTTTTTTTTTTGTATGTTAATATATGTTAAAAATGTCTTGAGTGAGCAAATTGTGATAAAAAATCCTTAGTTTTTGCTTGATTCATGCTTATATTCTGCATTTTAAAAAAGAAGATGTGGCTATGAACAAGAGAGACGCCGGTTCTTAAACCTTGCCTCTTCTCAGAGTAATTTCTAACCACACCCATGTCCTTTAACATTTTAAGTTATACCTTACTACTTTCAAAAATTCAGACGTGTGTGTGTGTGGCAGGGGGGGGGGGGCGTTATTCAGGTCGCCACATTTTCAAAGTTATAATAATCATGCAGCTGCTGCGCAAGTATATATAAATGGTTGATAAGAATCATTGCATTTATCAATCAATATATTTAGTGGCGGTGTAAACTGAAACTGTTTTTGTGTAAAATATCTGTTAATGTTAATAGTGATTATTTAGATTTAATTTAAACCCATTGAATTTTATTAGTAAAATGATGCATTCATGTTTTCTAGAATGATATACACACATAATGTGTTACACATTATTTGTCTTAAAAGGTACTTAGATAGATAAAGAAAATATTTCCAATGCATCTATCAACTTTTACATTATTTTCTTACTAATAAAATTTAACTGTAAATCAAAAACTGCTGTTTAATGAGATTCGTTCTCAAAAGAAACATCTTAAATAAAGCAATTAATATATATTTATTTTTTTCCAATCAGCATATATAATATTTATAAAATTCATTAGAACGCTGATCGCTAGTCCGTAAATACTGGCTTTTGTTACAATCATCAACATATTCTATTGATTAATGGTAGTTACTAAAATTAGCGATAATCTAGTACAGATATGAGTTCGAAGACCGCATTTACATTTTCCAGAGTGCTTTCAATAATACCACATCTTTGCATAGAATTTTCTCCTCATTGATTCACAGAAATTGTGCAATAATTCGCAAGATGTCTTTTAATTTAAAGAAAAAATATCACACAAAACTTTCTGCACTGAAATGTTGTTGCCATGCTCCATGGGAATTCTAAGTAGTGTATGCACCTTGGTGTCCGTATATAATAATAAATTAATAATAGAAACTAATTAATTATTCTAAAGAATTCATATTGAACAATTTTGGCTTATAATTATTAAATGCGCAGTGTATAACAGGGGAGGTTCCTGAAAGTGAGATCGAGATGAAATGTCACATATTGGTAAAAGAGTTTTTGTTTTCGCTCTTTAAAAGTAACAGAAATGCACACTGCTGTCTATCAGTAAAATTGGTATTATTTATTTGAAATTTTCTTAATCATAAATAAGACACCCCAAAAGAGGGAATACTCTGATAACGAGTCCATCTATATATTTAAAACGCTAAGCTTTTTCTTTCGACAATCCGTTAGAACAAACTACTGCATCAAATTACATCATTATTTTTTTAAATGAAAGATATTTGGACACAGATTTGTTATCCTGCATTCGTTTGTTCGAAAATTTAATTAATTAGCCGTAATTTTCAATTAATCTTTTACTTCTGCTAATGACGTCATAATCTGATAACGCCCACTGTTGCGAAGCATAGACTTTATTCTCTAAACTCAGTGGTTGCGACGATAAAAAATAAATATTAAAAGCACGCGGCTTTTAGGCCGAATTTTTTAATTTGCAAGTTAAATTTCGGTAAAAATATTTATTCGCGTGTTTTATAAGCGAATAAAAATTCATATTTCTTGTGACGTCACGGGAATATTGTCCATTGCGTTTATTTTATCATTATAACTTTGTTGATGCCATGTTTTTATTACAATTAAATACAAAATTTATTTTTATTTGTACGCATGGTGTTTAAGCATTAAAGTAACGTACTAAAGTACGTGTGAAAAGTTTGCGCCGGTGAAAATGACGTTATGCTTAGCTTGAAATGCATTTTAACATTGAAAAATCTAAAGATAAAAATGTATATGATTGTGTCAACATGACGTAATTTTAACTGATTTTTCCATTCATAGTTATAAAGATTAGAATTGGAGCCGTCATTGATTTCTTCATCTTGATTGCATACCTTGATTACATGTTACCAATTACTTTTTTTTTAATTATAGGTTAGAAAATTTCCTTTTTTAATTAAAAAATCACAAAAGTAAAGGATTTCAGGAAATTTAAAATAATTAAAAATAGCGTTATGATAGAAAAAATCTTGAAATAATAATTGTATATTTAGCTAGAATAAACAATGTAAGACTAATATTTCATAGGAATTATTTTGGTAGGTTTATTTTAAGTCCATTTAATAGTTCCACATTAGCGCAAAGTCCTAATTTCTATCACTGTGAATTTCTCTTTCGATGACAAAAATGGTTTTCTACGTTTGGACGCCAGCCAAAATACAGTGGCAATTTTCAGAAATGTACAACTGTTGTGACAACAAACGGCGCTATCGCTTTAGCTTTCATCGTGCTTACATCACTTCTAAATACTACAAATTTCTATTTTTTATTACATTTTACTACATTTTACAATTTTAATTCTTACATCATCAATTAGAAAAAAAATTAGCTTTCAATTGAAATTTATTTGAAAACTGCCGCTTAATTTAACGACTTTTTAAATAATTTTCAAGCATGAAAAGTTTTTCAATTCTATCGTATCAATGACCACCAGTTTGCTTCAATAATGTAAAATAGCCCCTGGGAAAGTTGCCACAATTGAAAAGAGATTTCCCTAACCATCATAAAAAGTAAATAATAATAGTAATAATAATAAAAACAGTGATAAATCGTAAGACCAGATTATCATAAGATAGAGCATTTTGGCGCTGAACGAAAATCTGTCAAAAAAAAAAAAAAAAAAAAAAAAAAAAAAAACTATTTTCAGTTTATGTTGAAGATAAAATTGATATGTTGAATCCGTTGATGTATATGTTCTATCAAATATCAGAATATGCTAGGAATTGTATTTTTTTTATTTCTTTATATTTGCCAACTGTATAAGAGGGAAAATATCCCGACTGTGATGAAAAAGGTATAAGCATCCTGATTATGTAAAGGAACCGAAGAAACCATACAAATAAACTACACTTGAAAATATTAAAAATCTCCTTCATCTGCAGATTTTGATTTATTATTGTAAAAAAAAATTATCCATCTCTACATACAAATTGATTAGCTTAAAACAATGGATGCGTTATAGAAGATATGGATTTAAAACGAACAATGATTAAAGAGTACATCTTAAAACTTTTAATTTAAACATTTTAAAACCTTTTTTACGTCGAATTTCGACGGTGCTTTTGGGCAAATGCAATGCACATACGCATAGGAGCTCATTCGGTTGCATTATCATAGGTAGGGGGAGAACGAGATGTGTGCTTTATTTACTATGTTCTTTTACTTATGTGAGATGAACACTGGAATATACTATTTGTATGATACTTCATACATCCATGAAATTTTCTTTCTTGCCGTGGGGAATAGGGCGGTAATGTCAAACTGATTTGTATTACACAGTTGTTTACGGATTGTTTGTTTGGAGTTTGCTTTGCATCGGAAATAGTGCTGTATTTCACTGGGAAAAAACTTTTAAATAAAATATTTGAAAGACTGTTTCATACGCACCCCCTTCTTAAATAATAATGAAGCTTATTTTACTAATATTGTTACAGTATTTTCTTCCTTCAAGTTTTGACGGGTTCCATCTAGTTTATATTATTAATGTTATTATTATTATTATTATTCCATATATATATATATACAGTGGAACTTCCCTTTAACGAAGTCCCTATTTAACGAAGTTTTCTATTTAACGAAATTTTCTGCAGAACTTTGACTTCGTACATCATTTACATGTAAATTAATCTCCATATTACGAAAAACTTATTCTATATAACGAAGTTTATTCCACTTTCGTACAGTATTCAAATGGAGAGGTTGCTGTTGTGATGGATGTATGAATTTATTTCAGCGGACTGTATGAAAATTAACACATTTGAATCATTTAATCAAAACACAGACATTAAATCACATTTTAATGAAAAAAGAAAAGGTACGCTTCAGTTTTTATTCATTTCTCTTTGTTTTGTGTTTTTTTAGACATTATTCTAATTAAATTATTCTCATATCTACATAAAAAAATGTCTGCCCGAATTAAAATACGTTTTTCCAATATTTCCATTTTATGTGTACTTTTAATTTTATATGGGTTATATGTATACAAGTTTCATAAATTTAAGTTGATTTCCATTTAACGAATTTTCTTCATAGCGAAGTATTTAAGTGTAACGGTAAGACTTCGTTAAATGGAAGTTTCACTGTATATATATATATATAGTCACACAATTAATTTTTATGCCTTTCACTATGATAATTATAAAAAAATTCTGAATTTTTAAAGCGTTTAATAGAAATATTTCAAACAAATCTGCTGTTTATTGAGATACATTGCAAAAAGAAACATCTGAAATAAAACAGTTGATAATTTTTTCTTAGTCAGCTCATATTTTTTTTTTTTTTTTAATTCACAAGAACGCTGCTCATGTGTCTGTGAACACTCGCTTTAGGTATAAACATGGACAATTTAAAGTACCTGTAATCTATAGCGCAGTGTTATTTACTAAAACTAAAGCCAAAATCTACTATAGATATGAGTTCAAGGACAGCAGTTACGTTTTTTGCGAACATATCCCAGAGTATTTAAAGTATTATTACATTTCTTGGAATAGAATTTTTTCAATTATTGTTTTGCAGATAAATTTTACAAATTATGCAAGAAGACTTCTAATCTGAAGAAACAATATTAAACAAAATTTTCTGATCTGAAATACTGCTACCATACTCCTTGTAAAATATAAGGAGTGTACGCACATTGATCTCCATATCTCATAATGAATTAATTACAAATATAAACTAATTATTAATATTAAGATATTAATATTAAATGCTTAATGAATAAGGTGCATGAGCTAATATGGGAGGTTCCTGAAATTGAGATGAAATGCTATGTATATATTATATTTACGAAATTGTACGCTAGAATTTGTGTTTTTAAAAGGAATTTTTATTATAGGAGCACTAAGCGTAAAAGATTTCTAACAAATACATACACATACATGATCGCATAAAACAAATTAGAGTGACACGGCTCTGGAACCCATTGATATAATAGACCACTCTCACAAGAAGTAAGAAGAACGTCTCCTCTTCAGTAAACTTCCCGATTCCCCTCGCTAATGTTATTCCTATGGGCGTAGGATGCATTCGTATTTTTAAAATATCTCCTCGGAAAATTAATATTTTTAACTTCTGTTTTCTTTGTACTATTCTTAAAGAATGTCTCTTTTTTTCTTAGTTGTCAATTTTTTTCTAAAATATATACTTAATTTTATATGAAACGTTAAAATCTTATTAAGATTTTAAAACAAAAAAATATAAATTAAACACATAATTTAGAAATATTTTGATAACTAAGAAAAAAAGAGACATTCTTTAAGAACAATACAAAGAAAACAGAAGTTAAAAATATTAATTTTCCGAGGAGATATTTTAAAAATGCGATTGAATCCTACGCCCATAGGAATAACATTAGCGAGGGGATCGGGAAGTTTACTGAACAGGAGCCTTAACGTGAATTCTCTTCTCTTCTTGTTTTCTACTGTAAAATAACACCGGGGAAAACTTAGTGCCGTTTGGGCGTTCACTGGCTATTTTCAGTAGGTTGCCTTATATCCTATATGTGAATTGAGAAACACATTTTATTTTATTTCAGAATATTACTTTAATATTCTTGGGGTGAGTGTAATATTTCTACAGTGTTACTCTTTAGTACTTATATAATAACAAAACAGTTCACTCTTCATTCGGTATAATTTGGGTTTATTTATCACAATACAATTATTTTTTTATATTTATTTTATTATTTTGTGCTAGCGAGAGCTAAAAGATCAGGTCCAACAATAGAGCGAATAGATTTTTGAAAGTACTGTTAGTGCAATCATCTACTAAAATTGATTTCATGAATCCTTTCTCTATGCAGCTTCAACAAACGTTTTAATACAGTGTGTGTGTGTGTGTGTGTGTGTGTGTGTGTGTGCGGAGGGGTGGGGGGCGAGAACTTCTATAGCACCTGAGTTAAGCATTCTTAATGAGGGATGAACAGAAAATAACAATAAATAAATATATCTAATTTTTTTTACCTTACAGAAAGAGATATTGCTAAGTTACCCCCCCCCCCCCCTGAAAATAGCATTTGTTTATTTTCGATGGGAGAATTCAGCATTATGAAATGTACAAAAACAAAGATAAGTGTGAAATTGCCTACTGCGTATAAACTGAATATTCAGCACGCATAAAGTTGGGGGAAGGGAATAAATGTGTACTATCCTAATTTTTACTTCTCAACATATTCAGTCATGACATATGTATATCAAGTGCAAGTTACATATCAAGAAGTGACTAATTTAAATATACTTTTTCTTTAAGTAAGAGTAGTTACTCGTGTATACTGAGCGGATTATATATATAATTTTTTTTTAATTTATAAATCTGAGGTAATTTTAAATCTTTAATCTAATGCCGCGCGATTTTATTTTATTTTTATTTATTTTTTACATTTTTAAATCTAGAGTGTACGTAACAAACGAGGACTTGATATTTGAAGACCGGCGCAGAACAGAACGACAGCAATGTTGAAAATTAATTCAATTATAAAGTATACATTTAATTATTAGAAATATTATTTGCATGTTTTATTTAGTATTTTTCTAATACCTAGTAACATTGGACTTGAAGTTCATATCTGGAACTTCACGTCCTACAACACAAGTTCTGACCTCTGTGTCTTATGATCGTTGGATGATTATTTTTTATTTTATTATACGAAATCATTAAAAAAATTTTTGTAAACATTGGGCAGCATTAAATAGTATAATTCATGAAATTTAATATTATAAAATCTGTTTGATATATATTTCTGATATTTTGTATTAAATAAGTATATTTTTCGAAACGTGGTATTAAATCTTATGGCTCTCGTGTTAAACTATTATATAGGGTGTAAAATGATTTAGAGAATAATACATGAATATCTGATTGAAGAATCACTCATAATGGTTTCCTTTAAGGAACGAATTGGATTAAGATTGTAGCAATAAAATTTGAAACATTTCCTTCAAAAATATACAGCGTGAAATTACGCATGATTAAATTTTTAGGGTTTATTTTGATTTTTGTGTGGTTTATACTTCTAGAGATGTTAAAAATCTCTGTTTAGAGGTGTTTACTTCGTCGTACTTAGCTATCCACAATACCTTATGTGAATTATATAGTTTTTCAGTCTTTTTTAATATTTGTCATCTTTTATTTCTCGAAAGATTACATTTTATAGATGATTATTGAAACGCTGAAACTTATATGTTTCACTAGGGAAAATATCAAAGCGGTATAAGAATTCGACGACACTTGCATGTAATAAAATGCCGCAAAGTAGAGCCACTTGTTGTGGGATAACTAAATTGTTCGGTAGTGGGCGGGGAGTTCCGAGATTAGATTTTGGTTCTGCTTTCAAGTCCCGAAATATAACCGTTGAAATTTTCGTACATTTCATGGAATGATAACTAAATCTTTCGGTAGTGGGCGGGGAGTTCTGAGATTAGCTATTGATTCTGTTTTTATGTCCTGAAATGTAACCGTTGAAATTTTCGTATATTTCGCGGCAGTATGACTACAGTGTGTAGACTAATACTTCTAGAATATATTTCTAGACACCGTACCTGAGCGTAGAGCTCCCCTCCCACTTTATTTCTGATCGCAACCACTGCAGCTACACTGCCGCTACTTTGCGCCGTCTCCTAACACGGGCGTGTCTTCACTTTATCATATACGCACTTTGGTTTAGGGTCTACTGTAACTTCGTTGTAATTGACGGTGCTAGTCTATTACTACAGTGCCTAGAAGTAAACTTCTAGGCACTGTACTATTACTAATACGAGGGTGTCTTTATTTTCATTGTAGAATATCAATTTAATTTTACTGGTCTATGAAAAATATCTTTTTAGTGTTATTATTTACTACAAATATGATATCATAATTTTTTTCTTTTTTTATTCCCTATGATTTGGATTGTTTTTTCTAAATGCAATTATTATTTATTATTATTATTATTATTATTGTTTTGTACTATGAGCGCCAAAACACAGTCTCCTAGTACTGAAAAAATTTTTGTTTCAGTACTATTGTCAGCGAATTCATCTAATAAAATTTCGATTGTTGAATCCTTTCTGTAGGCTGCTTCAACAAACATGTTGATGAAGTAGAAAAAACTTCTATAGCACCTGAAAGAAGCATTCCAACGAAGGGATGACTTTCAAAAATTATAACGATAAAAATTAAACAACAATACATATTTATTTATTTATTTTTATAACTTACAGGAAGAGCTATTGCTACGAATTTTATCGTATCTCATAGGTTTCTCGTATCTCATCACTCATAGGTTTATTTCGGATGAGTAAATTTTGCAATATAAAATTTGCCCAGTTTCTAAAAAGCCGAACATTCACGAAATTTTCTTTAAATACACTGTAGTTACTCATGTGTGCCGCGCGGTTTCTATACCATTTCTTAAATTTTTTTTTAAATGTGGAGGAGTTCGGGAAACACAAGGATTTCATATTTGAAGACTGGCAGCGACTGTTAAAATTAATATTAAATACAAATATACCTTTAGTTATTAAAAATATTATTCGTATCTTTAATTTAGAGCTGTTCTACTAGTTTGCAACATTGGACTTCAAGTTTATCTGTGGAGCTTCGCATCCTATTACACCATCACTGGTTTATTTATCTTATGATAATTGGACAAATGCTTTTTATTTCATACGAAATAAAGTATTCGAAATAATGAAGTAATATTTTGTAAATATTGTGCGATTTAAAAAATAATTGTTGAATTTTCGTATAGTAAAATCTGCTTGAAATATATTTCTGATATAATATATCAGACTGTATACATAATATATCAGAATCAGAACATAGAATACTGTATTAAAAACATATATTTTTCGAAATAAGGTAATAAAACACAGGATGAGCCTGTTACACGAGAAAATAATTTGTATAAATATTTATAATATAATACGTTAACCTATAATTAAATTATTAAATTTTTAAGGGGTTTTTTTGGGGGGGGGAGGGGGGTTATACTTATAGAGATGTTGAATATCTCTGTTTAGACCTGTTTACACATCGTCCTACTAATGTATCCCCAGTTCCTTCTAAAATTTATATAGTTTTAAAAAGTGTTAGCTAGTTATTGGATATGCATACCTGAAACCTACATTTTTTACTTATATAGACATTATAACTCATGAAAAGTGCTTGAACAGTGAAGTAGCTTTGATGGGCTTCCTAGTTGAGACCAACTTAACGCCCAATCTATTGGATATGATGTCATTTTAAATATTGAGCAGATGGGGAAATCATATAGAATGTAGTTTAAAACTACATAGGAAGGTAAGTAAAATAAGGAATGTTTAAAATGGAATAAACTGATGTTAGTAAATAATAAAAATAAAAATAATATAAAATATAATATTAGAAATTGCAAATGAGGATAGATCAATTAAGTTAAGGTAAAAAACAGTATATAGCTGTAGTATAAATACTACTTAGTAAATTAAAAATAAAATTGAAAATTAAAGATAAAGATAAGTTAAAACCTAGTACAAAAACAACATGGGGTAGGACAGTCAAACAAGGGTGGTATGGCTACAAATTGAAATATACATATTAAAAAAAAAGAACGCTACAAAGTCATATAAATATATATGTTTTCACTACAGTAATATATATATATATATATATATATATATTAATTATCACACAGTTGCTAAAATTGATAAGAAAAAGAGAAAAAAACAGTGTCGTGAACTCTAGATAAAAGGTCCAAAATAGTTGAATATTTTGGTCTTTTGCGGTGGTGCGGTTCGAAGGCTTCGTCGTCGGGTAACTCCGCAATTATTTCATTAGGAATATCATAAAGATTTTCCTAAAACTTTTTTTGAGATATCATTAATTCTTTTTCTTAGGGTATGAACGTTTAAGTCCCTTCTAATGGTACTGTTGCACAGGTAATGTGAGGCTTACGCACGATTCTGAGATTTTTCTTGTGCAGTGTAGTAATATTGTCCATAGAAGTTTTACAGGTAAAGCCCCAGACCGGACAGGCATAGGTAATGGTAGGGAGGATGCAGGAGTTGTAAAGAAGAAGCTTATTATAGATGTCAAGTGTTTTACTATTGAGAAGAGGTTTGAGTGTAATCGAAGTTCCTGCGACTGTGCGACTTTCCCCCTGATGGAGAGAATTTGTTTGTCCCAAGTTAATCTAGGGTCCAGGATGACCCCTAGGTACTTGGCTTCATTAGACCAAGGAATAGTGGTGTTATTGACAGTAATTCTATCGGAATAGCTTATTTTTCTAGAGAAGTATACAGCAGAGGTTTTATTTTCGTTGATTTTGACGCGCCACAGGTCACACCAGTCCAGGAAGACGTCGATACGTGTCTGTAGGTACCTGTATAGTGTGTTTGGGTGGCAAGCAAAAGCATAGATGGAAGTGTCGTCCGCATAAAGTGCAAGATAAGTGTAAAGTGAGCGTGGAATATCGTTAAGTACAGGTTGAACAACAATGGTGGTGCCTTGAAGGATGCCTGCCAAATTTGGAAAAGCGTTAGAGAATGTTGTTTATGCGGACGTGAAAAGTGCAGTCGCAAAGGTATGAGTATATTAAATGTATAAGTCTGGAAAGGAATTCGAGCCTAATTAGTTACATATAACTTATGAGTACAAGCGAAAATTAAGTAAAAGAAAAACCCTTTTAGTAAAATGTGGCGGGATAGATTTATCTGTTACATGGAAAATTGTGGATATAACTATGATCTGATTCTCGCATAGTGTTTCACCTCTACAAATTTGAATTAATTTATTCTTTTGACTTTTTTTTTTTATCAAAGTTTTTTTTAAGAATCGTATTTTATTATTCTGTTTTCTAGATTTTTTTTTTTTTTTTTTTTTAATTGTTAAGTTTGCTAGGAAATTTATGATATTTCAAATATTATAAAACTTTCAAATTTAAAAAAAACTTTTAATTTTAATTTTGCTTTGTAAGAAATTAAAAAAATATAAATTTTTATCACTCTTAAGCCATAAAAATATACACTTTTCTCAAAAATTGATGCATTACTTGAAATTTAACACACAAATAAAAATCAACCAAATAAACATATTATTATTAATAAACTTAATAACAATTATTACTAGATAAATAGTAAAGAGTCTAATTAAAATGACATAGAATTTGATACAAAGCTTGTACTTCTTTAATTATTATAAAATAAAATTTATGAAAAAGTCGGAAATTCAAAAGCATTTTAAAAAGATAAACTTGCGTCTATTTAAAAAATACATAAAATCTTTTTTTTTTTTTTTTCTCATGCAAAAACATTATGTATAAAACATTTTTTTTTTTTTTTTTTTTTTTTTTTTTTGTTATATTTTAACATTGTTATGGGATCTACATTAATATTTAAAATACAAATAATTGTACTGCAGATTTCCTCATAATAATCTATATTTAACAATATCTATAGATTTTAATTAAAACTTTTTATGGAGAAAATTAGCAGTCCCTTTAAATCTATAGCAGTTCCTTTTAACTATCTATACAAATTGTTCCGAAGATAATTTTCTATAGATTTCCTATATTAAATTTTTCAAAAGAATATCTTTAACATAATTGACCAAACATTTCAAGAAAAAAAGTATATACGCCATTTTTTTTTTTTTTTTTTTTTGCGTGTGTGTAAATTTTACGGCAGACGCGTCACATGCTTCTCAAATCAAACTATAAAAAGGGGCGGTCCTTCAGAACTGTTCATTCACTTGGTTCAAGAGTAGAAACTTTTCCGTCATATCTGATGAAGGTCAGTGGATATCATGATATATCTGAAGAATGATATTGTTTATTCGAATGTCGCTAAATATCCCTGAATATTGTAAAAGTAATACAGTCAAAGCACCTTATAACGAAATCGAAAGTGCTCCGAAGATTTGCTCATTATAACGTATTTTCGTTAAAACGTTATAACGAATTATTTCGTTAAACAGTAACAACTCTAATTATCCGGACTAATGTGGTCTGAACTTAATCTGAGAATGTAGAAGTCAAGTTAAGAAAGACAATCATATAAAAGGCGGTTGATGAACATAAAAATATCTCTAAAATTTGTTTTTGTTTAATAATAATGAAAAAAAGCTACGCCTTATGTATTACTAAATAAGTTATGTATTCTTATAAAGCCTTCATTGGATAGATAACTTTTACTACAAACAGTAAAAAGAAGAAAAGTGTTGATTTAAAAAAGAATTTCAAGATAATTATATTTTTACGAATACATATACTTACAATTCATATCACAAAACTTTTAATTTGTGATTATAGATCTGAATGACTGTATTTCAGATAATTAGAGTTTTAATGTACATTAAAACTCTAAGTATTATTTTAATGGTATATATATATATATATATATATATATATATATATATATATTCTGATATAATATATATATATTTATATTATATATTAATAGATAATATATATATATATATTACTATGCTACGTATGATTAAAACGGACACATTTAAATGTAACAAAAAATTATTCCTTGTTAAGTAAAAAGAAATGAAAAATTCGCTATATAGTTTTTTTCTCACTTTTCATGCTCGACTTTTTTTCGTTATAGCGTGCTTTTCGTTATAAATGTTTCGTTATATCGTAATTCGTTATAAAGTGCTTCAACTGTATCATTATTACGATATTGGCTAGTGTTAACCAGATATTTTAACTGAAACATTAAAATATTAAATTTAATAAAAACTTCAAACATGTGAAATTTTATTTTTGATAATACTATTTCTAGATTAGTATGTTATAAGTAGTGCAAAAAATTCTCTTAAACTCTTTCTTTAAGAACTAATATTAGGTTATATCAGTGAATATCGCCATATATTGTAATATGCGTGTAAGACATTCAGAGGCAGTCGAAATATTGGCCAAAATCTTTCTCCTAAATGGGATTCACTTAGCATAGGCGCTGACAAGGGTGAGGAACAATGCACCTACACGGATTTTCAAATTTAATTAACTGAATTTGTTATTTTTTAGACTAATTAAAACGCTAACAGAAAGAGAAAGTAATTTTTTTTTTTTTTTTTTTTTGCGTGGAAATGGACGTTGCCTCCTGTCCTCCCTCCACCCCGTAGAAGACAATTTTTAGTTGTGTTTTACTTTTTACATTCATGTGCTTCAAATTTATATTAAACGGAGCAGGGGGAGTGTGTCCCACTGACGAAAAAAAATAATAAACTGTTTAAATTCTCCATTTTCAAATAAATTAGCTGATACTTATTTTCAAATATATAATTTTTCGAAATTTTTAAATATTTTATTGCTTTGTATGTTGATATGTTTAAAAAATGTGTAAAATATATGTCAGTGTTAATAATGAATACTTAGACGGTTAATTTAAACTTCATACATTTTATTAGTAAAACTAGTATATAACCACTGTGAAAACTGACATAATGATAATCTGCATTTCAATTTCATAAAACTTCATACAAACAAACAGTATGAAAATTTTACTAATCAAAGGTTTGTATTGTAGAATAGTAAAAATGACAAATGATTTCTACATATACAAATGATGCTTTTTTTTCCCCCTCAGTATTCCTCTTCTGAAATAATTCAACGATTGGACAAAACATTCAAATTAAAATTAAAAAATAATCCATGTGAAAAAGTGTTTGTAAAAAAGTGTTATCAATCAGTTTCTAAAGAGATTGGCTCACTACGTAACTCATAATCGTTTAACGATTGCACAAAATATTACAATTTCGTTAGTTTTAAATTACCTAAGTTAATAGTATAATAGTATTTTACATCATTGCTGCATTAAATCAGTTTTTACACAACCATTTCTTTATTTATTTACATTTTAATTTTTATATTGCTAGTTGTATTTTTTAAAATTATTATAAATATTAAATGCTAATAAAAATCAGTATTTCTAATTAAAATCTATCAAAAGACATATGCTATGGATTATCAATTATCATTTATCAATTGATAATTTGGACAAATTACAATTACAATTTATTATAAGTATTTGCAATATATCCAAGGAGTCACTCTGTATGATTCTCCAATTTGTTTATAGACATCAAACAGCCAAAGAAATGATGCTATCGTAAGAGAGTGTATTTTCCTGAACATTTTTGTAATTCTGCGATTATGAGTTGCTCATAATATCTTTCAAGAACATCAATTGTTTAAAGATTCCACTATAAATGGATTCTGTACAGATTAAGAATATAAACCCTCAAAACAATGTTTAGATCAACAAAGATCTTTAAACACCCGTTGCCAATCAGCACAAATAATTCTCAAAACTGAAATAATTCTCAAACAAAGTCTCAAAATTGAATGCACAGCAGTATTTATTGCAATAATAATAATAATTAGCGAAGTGAAACACAATTTCTGAAGATTTCACAAAACGTATTAAAATTAAATATTCAATGTGTTAAAGTTTTATTATTATTATTATTATTATTATTTAAAATATATTATCTTTATGAAAATAAACTAATCCAGAAAATGGTTGGCTCACAAAATCGTTCTCCGTTTGTTTACAATATTTTAGAAAAAAAATTACCGTAATTTCTCGCGTATGCGCCGCACCCTAGTTAAGTCTTTTTCAAACCGGAAATTTTATTGAAAATAAGAAGTCAAATATGTGCTAAGCAGAAGTAAGTCACATTTTATTTAAAATAAATTCTGGTAGGAAATCGAATTGTCTGAGGTGTGGCGTATACGCGCGAAATTACGGTACAGAAATTTTTTTTACAGAGATTTTTATATACATGTTTTATATTAAAATATGCTAAACTGACACGACTTGTGGTAGAAGAAATAATCGTTTAGTTATATATGTTAGCACATGTTTTTATTAAGCCTAACATGGTGTTTAGCTACGGTGGCTTAGCACCAGTGCTAACTGGTGCCAGTTGCCAGTGGTCGCACCCGGTATGGCAAACAACATTTTCCTACCATTGCATTTTATTATAAGTAGATGATGCATTTCTGTTTTCTGGAATGATATACACATATAATATGTTGCGTATTATTTATCTCTTAAAAGGTATTTAGATAGATAAAAAACATTTCCAACGCATAAATGAATACAATTTGGTTGATATGTTTAAAAAATATCTTGCGTGGCAGAATTGTGACAATTCTTAGTTTAAATTAATTCATGTTTATATTCTGCATTTTAAAAATGAGAGTTCGGCTGTGGATAACAGACGCGTCGGTTCTTAAACCTTGCTTCTCCTTCCAGTTCTTTCTAACGGCACCCATGTCACTTACTATTTTAAGTTATACCTTACTGCTTTCAAATATTCAGAAGGGTGGGAGGGCGTTATTCAGGTCGGCACATTTGCAAGGTTACAATATGCAGCTGCTGCATATACCAAACGGTTGATAAGAATCATTGTATTTATCAATATAATTAGCTGCGATGTAAATCAAAAATGCTTTTGTGTAAAAAAAAAAAAAAAAAAAAAAAAAAAAAAATCCGTTAATGTTAATAGTGATTACTTAGATGGTTAATTTAAGCTTATTGCATTTTACTAGTAAAACGAGGCATTCATGTTTCCTAGAATGGTAAGCACATATAATGTGTTACACCTTAGTTATCTGTAAAATGGTATATAGATAGATAAAAATATTTTCAATGCGCAAATGAATACAATTTGGTTAATATGTTTAAAAAATGTCCTGCGTGGCAGAATCGTGACAAGAAATTCTTAGCTTAAATTAATTCACGTTTATATTCTGCATTTAAAAATAACAGAGTTCGGCTGTGGACAACAGGCATGTCGGTTCTTAAACCTTGCTTCTTCTTACATTTATTTCTACTGACATCCATGTCACTTAATCTTTTACGTTATACCTTACTACTTTCAAATATTCAGAAGTGTGGGAGGGCGTTACTCAGGTCGGCACATTTGCAAAGTTACACTAATCATGCAGCTAAGAAATAAGTATATACAAAATGGTTGATAAGAATCATTGCATTTATCAATATGATTAGCTGCGATGTAAACTATAAATGCTTTTGTGAAAGAAAATCTGCTAATGTTAACAGCGATTACTTAGATCAGCGTTTCCCAACCTTTTTTCCTTCCCGTACCTTTTTTGCTCGGGCTATTCATTTCGGGGTATCCCCTTTTATCAGAAACACGACACCAACCTCTCCCCTCACTCATATAACACAAATATGCTTTTTAAAAATTAATAATGTATTCATTAGTAAATACTCATTAAAAAGAAGGAAGCTTTCCTATTAATTAATATAAATTAGTGATATAACCCCGCCTATTTGAAAGCAAAAATAAGGGCCTTCTTTTCAAAATAAACCATTAAGAATGGAAACTCTGACGTAAATAAATCGTTCTGCAATTACTATTAAAATGGAACCGTAAGATAAATTTGGTGGGTAAGATATACATTGTATAATGATCAATGACAGTTTTTGCGAAGATTTGGGTAAATATATAAGTACTCATATAATATGATAATTAGTGGGGGGAGCTAGTGACATTGAATTATCAATAAATTAATATGTCTAATAGGCCTTTCCCCTCATTTTGAGTGTAACAAATTAGAATTACACATGAGACTAACTTTGTAATCCAAAACGTATCAACTTTATGTGTTTTCAGTGAAACCAATTTTGTGATTTCCGCCATTACCGATATTATTTTTATGTACCCCCTGCAGACCCTCCACGTACCCCAGGTTGGGAACCGCTGACTTAGATGGTTAATTTAAGCTTATTGCATTTTATTAGTAAAACTAGTATATAACCCCGTCAAAAATGACGGATTGTTGATCTGCGTTTCATTTTCATAAGACTTCATACAAACAAACAGCATGGAGATTTATTATTGAAAGGTTTGTATTGTAGAAAAGATACACCTTAAAAAGGATAAATGATTTCTACAAATAAAAATAATAAGGATATATATATAATTTTTTTTTTTTTTTTTACTTAGTATTAAATTTCTGAAATAGTTCAACGATTGGACAAAATCAAATATTAACAAATAATCCATGTGCGAAAGTTTTTGTAAAAAAGTGTTATCATTGAGTTTTTAAACAGCTTGACTAACTATATAAACTCATTGTTTGATTACATAAGCAAAATTAAATGGAAATTACGCTGTACTACGCATTTCTTATATTTTAATTACGTTTGATAAGAAAGAATCATTTTACAGTATATGACCCATTATCCGAAAATCCAAAATCCGGAAAAACCCGAAGTCCTGAAAGAAAAATTCGAAAATTTGTAAATTTTTACTAAAATTTTAGATTTTCTGAAATTTTTCGAAAATTTTACCGATTCCTAATTTTTTTCAGTCCATTGTATTTCAATGTTTAATCACTAAAATATTGTTACTTCAGTGGCGGGGGAACACGCCCCCCCCCCTTCTCTTCCCGAAATTAAAAACAAATCATTTTTCTCTCAAATTTTAGTTTAAAATTAATTTATATTACGATTTGTTAGAAACAAAAAATAGTTATATATTTATTTCATCAGGGGTGATTCTGTTCAAGTTTTCCTAAAAATTTAAGGCATTCGATTTCGAAAATTTAAGTCTTCAGTCCAAAATTTCGAACATAAATATCTCGAATTTTGAACGATAGTCGCCGAAAAAAAAAATCAATTATGTCTATCGTTCGCAGAAAAAATAGAAAATTTCATCAAAGGATTGTGGAAACAACGTGAATTTCGTCAAAGTACCGAAAATAGAAACGCAAATTTCGTTGCAGGATTGCAAAAAAAAAAAAAAAAAAAAAAAAAAAAAAAAAAAAAAAAAAAAAAAAAAAAAAACGCTAATTCTGTTAACAAATTGCAGAAAAACGCGATTTCCGTCAAAGGCTTACGAAAGAGACGCAAATTTCTTCCAAGGACTCCGAAAAAAGTGTAAAATTTCATCAAGGGATCACAAAAAAAAAAAAAAAAAATGGTTAAAGGATCGCAAAAAAAAAAAAAAAAAAAAAAAACCTGCGAATTTCGCCAAATAATCGCGGAAAAACATTAATTTCTTCAAAGGGTCTAGAAAAAAAAAAAACCGCAAATTTCTTCAAAGCACTGCGAAAAAATGTCTAATTTCGTTAAGCGATCGCGAAAAAAGTGAAATTTCGTCAAAGGATCGAAAAAAAAAAAAAAAACCGCTAATTTCGTCAATCTCAGAAAAAACTCGAATTTTGTCAAAGGATCGTGAATAAAAGGCAAATTTCGTCAAAGGATCGAAAAAAGAAAACGCAAATTTCTTCAAAGGAGTACGAAAAAATGAAATTTTGTCAAAAAGAGCAGAAAAAATGCAAATTTTATCAAAGAATCACGAAAAAAAAAAAAACATGAATTTTGTCAAATAATCGTGAATTTCGGGAGGACCCGAAATACGGAACGATAGAAGCCAATTTCAAAATCTGCCAGTAGATGGCGACACTATACTGAATCAACCTCAAATCTCTCCCAAGGAAATAAATCACCGCATTCTGAAAAAAAAAAAGTGCTTACAGAATTTTTTTTTAAACAGAAATGTTAATATACATTTTTTTTATGAAATAGTGTTTTAAGGTTTTAAACAAAATTAAAAGATTTAAAAGCTTGAATATGCTTTTACAAATATTTAAGCGACGAAAGTAGATAATATAACTTCTTTTTCAGTAAGCCTAACATGGCGTTTAACTACGGTCGAATCGGAGTGGTACAACCCGGTACCGTTACAGACACTTTCTCGCCTTTGGATTTTATTATAAGTAAGATGATGCATTCATGTTTACTAGAAGCACATATAATTTGTTACGTATTATTTATCGCTTAAAAGATATTTAGAATAAAAAAAAAAAACATTCCAATGCATAAATGTCAACTTTTACATTATTTTCTTGCTACTAAAATTTAATAGTAAATTTTGCCTATTTTGTTTGCTAAAATCACCGATTACAAATTGCAAAACAGGGGTCTATCCAGGAAAAATTTGGGGCCTATTTAGGGACCCTTCACAAAAATCTATTTAATAAAATGGACCCCTTTACAAAATTCTATTCCATAAAAACTTACTATTTATTATTTATTTATTATTTTGTGATTTTTAAAATGTGTAATTTGTAAACAAACAAGTTCACCAGAGAGGAAAATTTCAGCAAAAAGGATTAAAAAAAGTTTTTGTTTGAAAAATGCTTGGTTCGAATTTGATTAACTGGATTTCAACTTTTGTTGCAAAATGTTATTTTTCACAAAAATATAATAAATTTCACAAAAATAACCTTTACTTTTCACGAAATGGGCCCCAATAATAAAAACCTGCATCGACCCCTGCAAAAATTTCTATTACCTTCCAACAGTAACAAAAATGCGCAAAAGTTGGCAGCTTATTCTAATAACATAGCATTTGATCTTGGCAGAAAAATGAAACTTGAAGACGTGTCTTACCCGTTAAATGTAGAAACTGATCATGAGTAAAATTGCTTTAATGTTTTAAAAGTTAAAATGTTTAAAAGCGCTTTGTCACCTGTTAAAGTATAATGCATATTTTCATATTATTCCAGTGTTAAAGTATTATTCTAATAATGCATTATATGTTCTCGCATATTTTAGCTTTATTCAATACACTAAGTGTTTTTCCAATTTCCTTGAGATATTAACCCGTTTCATAGAAATATTTCAATACTGCTGTTTAATGAGATTCATTCTAAAAAAAAAAAAAAAAACATATGAAATAAACATTTGATTTTTTTTTTTTTTTTTTTTTTTCACAATTAGCAGATAGAATATTTATAAAATTCATAAGAACGCTGTTCGCTAGTCCGTAAATACTGGCTGTTATTTAACATTTAAAGTACATCATGAACATTTAAAGTACTGTAATTTCCGGCGTATAATCCGCAGCTCAAAGAGTCGTTTTGCGACCCAGAAAATTTATTCAATAATTGTAGTTAAATACTTACAGCGATCTTTTAAGTTACATTTTATAAAATAATATTTCTGGGTCGAAAAACGACTCTTTGAGCTGCGGATTGTACGCCGGAAATTACGGTACTTATATTCTATTGCGCAATGGTAGTTATTCAAATTATCGAGACTCTTTTACAGAACTGAGTTCGAAGACCGTATTTACATTTTTGAAGACATTTTCCAGTGTGCTTTCAGTATTACCACATTTTTTTAATAGAATTTTCTCGTCATTGATTCGCAGAAATTGTGCAATTAATCACAAGATGTCTTTTAATTTGAAGAAAATATATTAGACAAAGTTTTCTGAATTGAAATTGTGATGCCAATTTCTCCATGGGAATTCTAAGGAGTGTACGCACCGTGGTATCCGCACGTAATAATGATTATTATACGTCACTATTATAAAATAATTGAACTATTATAAAATAATTATTAAGGCAGTATTCAAAGAAATATTTTTCCACGCTCAACAACTCAAAATTTTGTGACACATTCGCAGACTCATTTTTAAAAATAACAGCAGGAAACTTGGTGGCGTGATTTATAAAGACATTTATAAGGGCCCCATGTTTTTATTTTTCGTTCAATTAATTAGAAATTGATTTACAGACAATTATTTTCACAGTACGATCATTTTTTTTTTTTTTTTTTGTTTCCATCGCTATCGCTTCTCGAAATTCGGTTCCAAATGTCCACTTTGACAGCATTTTTTGAAATATATTCTGCCTTTATCAAAAAATCGAGACAGTGGGGACATTATAAAGTTTCTGAATAAGAGAACCTGCCAATTGGATGCATTTTAGAGCAAAATTGAATTTACGAATGTGTCTCAAAATAAGCAGTTTGGATTTGAATACACCCTTAATACTAAATAATTCATATTAACCAATTTTAGCATATAATATATTAAATTCGCAGTGGATATAGGGGAGGTACCTGAAAGTGAGATGAAATTTCACATATTGTAAGAAAAATTTGATTTTGCTGTTAAAAAAGAACAGAAACGACTACTTCTATCAGTAAAATTAGTATTATTTATTTGAAATTTGCTTATTCATAAATAAGTCACCCCAAGCAAGGGATATTTTATTTAACATGATGTTCGTGTTATACATGTGTAACAGAAACCATTGAACAGTGAAATAGCTTTGAGGGGCTTCCTACTACTTATTCGAATATCACAATTTATTATTAAGTTTTCTATAATTAAAAAAAAATTAAGGCTGGTAAGAAATTAAAAACATTGTAGGAAATGGAAAGCTCGTATAACAATTAAAAGCTTGCTATCTTATAAAATCGTGTATTCCACTTACACAGAATTGATAAAAAGGGTTGAAACAACGCTAATATTTTGAATTTCGCTTTGCAAGAAGTTAAATATATTAATTTCAAATCGTAAAAATACATATATACTGTATTTCAGAAATGGATGCATTACTTATTAAAAGGAATTTTTTTAATAGGAGCACTACGTGTGAATTTATTGTTAGATTTCTAACAAATACATACTTATGCATGTCCGCGTAAAACGAACTAGAGTGCCACAGCTAAATCTATGCAGGCCTTTGATACAATGAACCACTCTCAAGAAGGGGGAGGATGTTTAACATAAATTCTAATTCATTCGGTCAGAATGTAGGTACACAAGGTACCATAGATAGTAGGACAGATTCCATTTGTTTAAGTTTATACTCTAAAAAGACAAGGACGAAACTTAGTGCCATACAGGCGTTCAAACCTTATTTGAAACTCCGTAGTATTAAAAAAAAGTATTTTATAAAAAAACACTTTTTATATTATTCTACATAATATCTTTAATCTTTCTGCTATGAGTGTAATATTCTTACACTGTTACTTTTTAGTACTTATATCACACCAAAAGAATTTTACTTTTCATTCTGTATGATTTGCGATTTTTTTACACACTGCAATTATTTTATTATATATATATGTATATATATATATATATATATTTGTACTAGCGAGAGCGGGCAAGAGAAGGTCCTACAATAGAGGAAAGTATTGTCAGTGCAATCAGCTACTAAAAAATTCAATTTCTGGTAATTTTTAAATTTTTTACTTTACTGGAAGAGATATTGCTAAGATTTTTTTTTTTATTATTATTTACTGAAAATAAGCATCCGTTTATTTTGGATGGGTGAATTCAGCATTATAAAATGTACAAAAACAAAGACAGCTGTGAAATGGCCTAGTGCGTATCAACTGTACATTCAGGCATTCAGAAAGTTCGGGGTGGACAGATAAGTGTGTACTACCCTAATTTTTACTTCTTAATGTGTGTTTACTTCTTACTATGTGTATATCAAGTACAAATCACATAACAAGAAGTGACTAATTTAAATATATTTTTTCTTTAAGTACACATTACGTACTCCTGTATGCTGAGCGGTTTTTATAATTTTTTTTTTTAATTTTTGAAATCCGTGGTAATTTTAAAGCTCTAATCTAATGCCGCGTGGTTTTCACAAATTTTTTTTCATTGTTAAATCTAGAGTGTACGTAACACACGAGGACTTAATATTTCGGAAAAATACGTGTATAATATTTTAGAAAAATGGCAACTTTGATATCCCTAAATATATTTTTCAAAACTATTGAACATGCATTTTTCCGTTTTTCAATACGATGTATTCTTCTCGAGTTATTCGAGCGTTTCCAGACATTGCAATGGTAACGATTCTCACAACATTGCACTCGATTACAGCGCCTTTTCAATGTTTCGAAGAAAATGGTCAATACAAAAGTTAGGATATATATATATATATATATATATATATATATATATATATATATATATATCGTGTGTGCAAATTTTAGGTCCGAAACTTCCATCACATGCTTCTGAAATCAAACTATGCAAGTGGGCGGTCCATTCACTTATGTTATAATTACAAAGTTCGTCATATCGGCTTGTATATATGTTGGTGCGTGTCTTGAAATGTCAGAAGAATAATATTGTGTTTCCGAATGTCACCACAACGTTGTACAAGTAATATCATTTTTACGCCATTGGCTAGAGTAAACCAGATATTAAAACTAAAACATTAAAAAATGAAGTTTACTAAAAACGGCAAACGTGTTAAATTTTATTTTTGAGAATACTATTTCTAGATTGTAATATCCTTAACAATTTTGTAGTGCAAAAAACTCTCTTAAGAGCCTACGTTAGTCATCCGAAGAAATTCGAATGCTAATGTTAAGTCTATGGGAAGGTTCTTGACATATATCTCTCTCGCATTTTAATTTTTTTTTTTTTTTTTTTTTTTTTTCATATTATAGCTAAGTCTTTAACGGCGTTAGTTTTTACTTTTTCGATTTTGGTGCCAGTTATATATATATATATATATATATATATAATGGTACTTTCACTTTCAGAACCAGTTCCTTCTGAAATTGAACGTGTCCGCTTATATAAAAAAAACTGTAACTAAAATCAAAAAAGCAAAAATTAACACCGTTAGGGATCGGCCTTAACTATCCTATGCAAAAAAAAAAAAAAAAAAAAAAAAAAAAAACATTTAAGAATATTAAAATGCGAGCGAGAAATCTGACACGAACATTCCCATAGACTTAAAATTAGCTTGAGAGTTTCTGCGGATGACTAGCGTAGGCTCTTAAATTATTTATTTTAAAAACTAGCTTTTAAGTTATATCAGTGAACATCCCTAAAATTTTAGTAAGAAAATCAGAGACAATCGAAATTTTGCACAAAACCAATGTCCTAAATGAGATTTTCTAAGCATACATGCTGGCAAGGGTGAGCAGGTCAAGGTGAGGGCCGATGCACCTACACGGATTTTCAAATTTAATTAACTAAACTTATTATTTTTTAGAAAAAGTAAAACGCTAACAGAATGAGAAAGTAATATTTTCTGCCAGGAAGGGAACTCTATCTGCCTCTCCTCCCTCCACCCTGTAGAAGACAATTTTTACATTAATGTGCTTCGAATTTATTTTAAACGGGGTAGAGGGAGGTTGTTCTGACAAACAAAATAATGAAGTGTTTTATTAAATAAATAAATAAATAAATTGACCGAAACTTATTTTCAGATAAATAATTTTTCAAAGTTATTATTTTATTTATTTTTATTGTTTTTTTTTTTGTTTTTTTTTTTCTATGTTAATATATGTTAAAAATGTCTTGAGTGAGCAAATTGTGACAAAAAATCCTTAGTTTTTGCTTGATTCATGCTTATATTCTGCATTTTAAAAAAGAAGATGTGGCTATGAACAAGAGAGACGCCGGTTCTTAAACCTTGCCTCTTCTCAGAGTAATTTCTAACCACACCCATGTCCTTTAATATTTTAAGTTATACCTTACTACTTTAAAAAATTCAGACGTGTGTGTGTGTGGCAGGGGGGGGGGCGTTATTCAGGTCGCCACATTTTCAAAGTTATAATAATCATGCAGCTGCTGTGCAAGTATATATAAATGGTTGATAAGAATCATTCCATTTATCAATCAATATATTTAGTGGCGGTGTAAACTGAAACTGTTTTTGTGTAAAATATCTGTTAATGTTAATAGTGATTATTTAGATTTAATTTAAGCCCATTGCATTTTCTTAGTAAAATGATGCATTCATGTTTTCTAGAATGATATACACAGATAATGTTTTACACATTATTTGTTTTAAAAGGTACTTAGATAGATAAAGAAAATATTTCCAATGCATCTGTCAACTTTTACATTATTTTCTAACTAATAAAATTTAACAGTAAATTTTGCCTATTTTGATCGCTAACATCACCGATTAGACATTGCAAAAATGTATATAAATTTCAATAGTAACAAAAAGTGCTAAAGTTGGAAGCTAATGCTTATGACATGGCATTTGATCAATAGCAGAAAAATGAAACTTCAGGGCGTGGCTTGGCATTAAATGTAAACACTGATCGTGCTTTAATGTTTTAAATGTTAAAATTTTTAAATGCGGTTATAACACCTTTTTAAGTATAAGGCATTTTTTATATTATTCCAGTGTTCGAGTATTATTCTATTTATGCATGTATATATTTTTTACCCGCATATTTCAGCTTTATTCATTTCATTATGGAGTTTTTCAAATTTTCTAGAGTTTTTAACCCGTTTCATAGAAATAATTCAAAAACTGCTGTTTAATGAGATTCATTCTCAAAAGAAACATCTTAAATAAAGCAATTAATATATATTTATTTTTTTTCCAATCAGCATATATAATATTTATAAAATTCATTAGAACGCTGATCGCTAGTCCGTAAATACTGGCTTTTGTTACAATCATCAACATTTAAAGTACTTATATTCTATAGATTAATGGTAGTTACTAAAATTAGCGATAATCTAGTACAGATATGAGTTCGAATACCGCATTTACATTTTCCAGAGTGCTTTCAATAATACCACATCTTTGCATAGAATTTTCTCCTCATTGATTCACAGAAATTGTGCAATTAATCGCAAGATGTCTTTTAATTTAAACAAAATATATTACACAAAACTTTCTGCACTGAAATGTTGTTGACGTGCTCCATGGGAATTCTAAGTAGTGTATGCACCTTGGTGTCCGTATATAATAATAAATTACTAATATAAACTAATTATTAATTCTAAATAATTCATATTAAACAATTTTGGCTTATAAATATTAAATTCACAGAGTATAACAGAAAGTGAGATCGAGATGAAATGTCACATATTGGAAAAAGAGTTTTTGTTTTCGCTCTTTAAAAATAACAGAAATGCACACTGCTGTCTATCAGTAAAATTGGCATTATTTATTTGAAATTTTCTTAATCATAAATAAGGCACCCCAAAAGAGAGAATACTCTGATAACGAGTCCATTTATATTATTATTGTTATTATTATTATTATTATTCCATATATATATATATATATATATATATATATATATATATATATATATATATATGTGGTCACACAATTAATCTTTATGCCTTTCACTATGATAATTATAAAAAATTTCTGAGTTTTTAAAGCGTTTAATAGAAATATTTCAAACAAATCTGCTGCTTAATGAGATACATTGCAAAAAGAAGCATCTGAAATAAAACAGTTGATAATTTTTTCTTAGTCAGCTCATAAATTTTTTTTAAATTCACAAGAACAATGCTCACGTGTCTGTGAACACTCGCTTTAGGTATAAACACGGACAATTTAAAGTACCTGTAATCTATAGCGCAGTGTTATTTACTAAAACTAAAGCCAAAATCTATTATAGATATGAGTTCGTGGACAGCAGTTACGTTTTTTGCCAACATATCCCAGAGTATTTAAAGTATTATTACATTTCTTGGAATAGAATTTTTTCAATTATTGTTTTGCAGATAAATTTTACAAATTATGCAAGAAGACTTCTAATCTGAAGAAACAATATTAAACAAAAATTTCTAATCTGAAATAGTGCTTGCTACCATACTCCTTGTAAAATGTCAGGAGTGTACGCACATTGATCTCCATATCTCATAATGAATTAATTACAAATATAAACTAATTATTAAGAATAAGATATTAATATTAAATGCTTAATGAATAAGGTGCATGAGCTAATAGGGGAGGTTCCTGAAATTGAGATGAAATGCTATGTATATATTATATTTACGATATTGTACGCTAGAATTTGTGTTTTTAAAAGGAATTTTTATTATAGGAGCGCTAAGCGTAAAAGATTTCTAACAAATACATACATATGCATGATCGCATAAAACAAACTAGAGTGACACGGCTCTGGAGCCAATTGATATAATAGACCACTCTCACAAGAAGACCGTTTAACTTGATTTCTCTCTTTGTTTTCTACTGTAAAATAACAGCGAGGAAAACTTAGTGCTGTACTTGAACTTGAACTTGAACTTGTGATAGGTTCAATGGGCTTCCAAGTTGCGAAGCAACTGCACACCCTGGCTTTGAGTAGGTGTATATCAAATCCTGAGAGCTTAGCTATCAAACTTAGTGCTGTATAGGCGTTCACTCGCTATTACAAGTAATTTGAATTATGAACAATATGGGTGTTGCCGAACAGTGCCGAACAGTTGATGTCGGTTAAGGGGCTTCCGAGTTGCGATCAACTTTACGCCCAGTCTATATGTGAGTAACCTGTCTTGTAAATATTGAGCCGTTGGGAAAAGTTAAATGTAGTATTAACTACAAAAGAAAGAACAATTAAAAATAGAAGAAAAATTAAACAATGGGAATAAAAAGGTAAAGCTATAGAGATTAGGGATAGAATCTAATAATATGGGTGGTGAGAAACACATTTTATTCTTTTTCACAATACTTCTTTAATAATCCTGGTTTTAGTGTAATATTTCTACAGTGTTACTCTTTAGTAATTACATAATAACAAGACAGTTCACTCTTCATTCCGTATAATTTGGGTTTGTTTATCACAATACAATTATTTTATTATATATATTTTATTATTTTGTGCTAGTGAGAGCTAAATGATCAGGTCCAACAATACAGCGAATAGATTTTTTAAAGTACTGTTAGTGCAATCATCTACTAAAATTGATTTCATGGATCCTTTCTCTATGAAGCTTCAACAAACGTTTTAATAAAGTGTGTATGTGTGTGTGTGTGTGTCTGTGTGTGTGTGTGTGTCTGTGTGTGTGTGTGTGTGTGTGTGTGCGGAGGGGCGGGGGGCGGGAACTTCTATAGCACCTGAGTTAAGCATTCTTAATGAGGGATGAACAGAAAATAACAATAAATAAATATATCTATTTTTTTTTACCTTACAGAAAGAGATATTGCTAAGTTTCCCCCCCCCCCCCCTGAAAATAGCATTTGTTTATTTTCGATGGGTGAATTCAGCATTATGAAATGTACAAAAACAAAGACAAGTGTGAAATTGCCTACTGCGTATAAACTGAATATTCCGCACGCATAATGTTGGGGGAGGGGAATAAATGTGTACTATCCTAATTTTTACTTCTCAACATATTTAGTCATGACATATGTATATCAAGTGCAAGTTACATATCAAGAAAAGACTAATTTAAATATACTTTTTCTTTAAGTAAGAGTAGTTTCTCGTGTATACTGAGCGGATTATATATATATATATATATATATTATTTTATAAATCTGAGGTAATTTTAAATCTTTAATCTAATGCCGCGCGATTTTATTTTATTTTTATTTATTTTTTACATTTTTAAATCTAGAGTGTACGTAACAAACGAGGACTTGATATTTGAAGACCGTCGCAGAACAGAACGACAGCAATGTTGAAAATTAATTCAATAATAAAGTATACATTTAATTATTAGAAATATTATTTGCATGTTTTATTTAGTATTTTTCTAATAGCTGGTAACATTGGACTTGAAGTTCATATCTGGAACTTCACGTCCTACTACACAATTTCTGACCTCTGTGTCTTATGATCGTTGGATGATTATTTTTTATTTTATTATACGAAATCATTAAAAAATACTATGTAAACATTGTGCAGCATTAAATATAGTTCATGAAATTTAATATTATAAAATCTGTTTGATATATATTTCTGATATATTGTATTAAATATGTATATTTTTCGAAACGTGGTATTAAATCTTATGGCACTCGTGTTAAACTATTATATAGGGTGTAAAATGATTTAGAGTATAATACGTGAATATCTGATTGAAGAATCACTCATAATGGTTTCCTTTAAGGAACGAATTGGAATAAGATTGTAGCAATAAAATTTGAAACATTTCCTTCAAAAATATACTGCGTGAAATTACGCATGATTAAATTTTTAAGGTTTATTTTGTTTTTGTGTGGTTTATATTTCTAGACATGCTAAAAATCTCTGTTTAGAGGTGTTTACTTCGTCGTACTTAGCTATCCACAATACCTTATGGGAATTATATAGTTTTTCAGTCTTTTTTTAATATTTGTCATCTTTTATTTCTCGAAAGATTACATTTTATAGATGATTATTGAAACGCTGAAACTTGTATGTTTCACTAGGGAAAATATCAAAGCGGTATAAGAATTTGACGACACTTGCATGTAATAAAATGCAGCAAAATAGAGACACTTGTTGTGGGATAATTAAATTGTTCGGTAGCGGGCGGGGAGTTCCAAAATTAGTTTTAGGATCTGCTTTCAAGACCCGAAATGTAACCGCGGAAATTTTTGTAAATTTAATGGAATGATAACTAAAATTTTCGGTAGTGGGTGGGGAGTTCCGAGATTAGCTTTTGGTTCTGTTTTTATGTCCTGAAATGTAACCGTTGAAATTTTCGTATATTTCGCTGCAGTATGACTACAGTGTGTAGAATAATACTTCTAGAATATACTTCTAGACGCCATACCTGACCGTATAGCTCCCCTCCCACTTTATTTCGGATAGCAACCACTGCACCTACAGTGGTGCTACTCTGCGCCGCCCACTTTATTATATAGGCACTTTGGTATAGGGTCTATTGTTCCGACTTCATTGGAATTGACGGTGCTAGTCTGTAATTGATGGTGCTAGTTTATTACAAATACGAGGTTGCCTTTATTTTTATTGTAGAATATCAATTTAATTTTTCTGATCTATGAAAAACATTTTTTTAGTGTTATTATTTACTACAAATATGATATCATATTTTTTTTTTCTTTTATTATTCCCTATGATTTAGATTGTTTTTTCTAAATGCAATTATTTTATTTATTTATTCTTATTATTGTTTTGTACTAGGAGAGCCAAAACACAGTCTCATACAACTGAAATAATTTTTGTTTCAGTACTATTGTCAGCGAATTCATCTAATAAAATTTCGATTGTTGAATCCTTTCTGTAGGCTGCTTCAACAAACATGTTGATGAAGTAGAAAAAACTTCTATAACACTTGAAAGAAGCATTCCAACGAAGGGATGACTTTCAAAAATTATAGCGATAAAAATTAAACAACGATAAATATTTATTTTCTTATTTATTTTTATAACTTACAGGAAGAGCTACTGCTAAGAATTTTATCGTATCTCATGGGTTTTGTCGTATCTCATCACTCATAGATTTATTTCGGATGAATAAATTTTGAAATATAATATTTGCCCAGTTTATAAAAAGCTGAACATGCACGCAATTTTCTTTAAATACACTCGTAGTTACTCATGTGTGCCGCGCGGTTTCTATACCATTTCTTTTATTTTTTAAATGTGGAGGAGTTCGTGACACACGAGGATTTCAAATTTGAAGACTGGCAGCGACTGTTAAAATTAATATTAAATACAAATATACCTTTACTTATTAAAAATATTATTCGTATCTTTTTTAGAATTGTTCTACTAGTTTGCAACATTGGACTTCAAGTTTATCTGTGGAGCTTCGCATCCTATTACACCATCACTGGTTTATTTATCTTATGATAATTGGACAAATGCTTTTTATTTCATACGAAATAAAGTATACGAAATCATGAAGTAATAGTTTGTAAATATTGTGCGATTTAAAAAATAATTCTTGAATTTTCGTATAATAAAATCTGCTTGAAATATATTTCTGATATAATATATCAGACTGTATACATAATATATCAGAACATATAATACTGTATTAAAAACATATATTTTTCGAAATAAGGTATTAAAACTCAGGATGAGCCTGTTACACGAGAAAATAATTTGTATAAATATTTATAATATAATACGTTAACCTATAATTAAATTATTAAATTTTTAAGGGGTTTTTTTGGGGGGGGAGGGGGGTTATACTTATAGAGATGTTGAATATCTCTGTTTAGACCTGTTTACACATCGTCCTACTAATTTATCCCCAGTTCTTTCTAAAATTTATATAGTTTTAAAAAGTGTTTCAAGATTATTTATCGGAAAATTCACATTGTGTATAGCTAGTTATTGGATATGCATACCTGAAACCTACATTTTTTACTTATATAGACATTATAACTCATGAAAAGTGCTTGAACAGTGAAGTAGGTTTGATGGGCTTCCTAGTTGAGACCAACTTATCGCCCAATCTATTGGATATAATGTCATTTTAAATATTGAGCAGATGGGGAAATCATATAGATTGTAGTTTAAAACTACATAGGAAGGTAAGTAAAATAAGGAATGTTTAAAATGGAATAAACTGATGTTAGTAAATAATAAAAATAAAAATAATATAAAATAAAATATTAGAAATTGCAAATGAGGATAGATCAATTAAGTTAAGGTAAAAAACAGTATATTGCTGTAGTATAAATACTACTTAGTAAATTAAAAATAAAATTGAAAATTAAAGATAAAGATAAGTTAAAACCTAGTACAAAAACAACATGGGGTAGGACAGTCAAACAAGGGTGGTATGGCTACAAATTGAAATATACCTATTAAAAAAAAAGAACGCTACAAAGTCATCCTAATAATATTATAAATCTCATTGTGTGCAAATGTTAGGCTGAAGCCAGCGTCAAAATGGAGCATTTAATGATCCTGTATCTTTGCATATACGTTGATTATAACCTTCGAATGAATATAGGCTGGTTTTTGTTCATTTTATTCAAATATTTTTCTTAATAATTCAAAATTTCGCTATTTTCATAGAGAATAAATTGACATTTTTTCGTATAATAGTTTAAAATGGTTAAATTTACTTTACCGTTGCTAATACTTTATCGTTGCCAAAACTAATTTAAATGCGGAATAATAATTTTTACTCAACAATTTAGTTTCAATTGAAAAATTTTCACGTGAAAAAAAAAAAAAAATTAAATAAAAAAAAAAACAACAAAAAAAAAATTAAAGAATTAAAAAGAAGATTAAATAATATTATTAGATATAAAACGTACTTTTTTTAGTTTTTGATAATAATACAAGGTTTCAATATGCGTAACCATAGGAAACAGGCAAATATGACGTCATGCATCGCAAATAAAGCGGATAGGTTTTGATTGGTGAAATAAAATGATCTTGGGTTTTTTCTTCATTTTTTTTTCTTTTGTATGGTAAAATACTTGGCGTTTTACCGTCTGCGCACAGCTAATATAACTATACCGTATTTTTTATTTAAATTTTTAACAATTTAACCATTTTACTTTATCGTTGCTAGGACTTTGATCGTTGCCAATAAATAAAAACACGGAAAATAATTTTTCCTCAACAATTAATTTTCAATTGAACGATTTTCACTTGAAAAATGAAAATGAAAAAGAATTCAAAAGAAGATGAATTTCCGTGATATTTAAAACAAAAATATGGAGTATTTGTTATTATACATGAAGTATGAATATCGGTTACATTAAAAAGATCTTTTTCTGTCAAAAAACTGCGTTATAATTAGAAGGAAAAATGAAATTATATTCTTAAAAATAGATTTCGCTTGGACCATGGAACTATGAAAAGGATCCTCCTCGGCTTGGACAAATATGACGTCATAAATAAAACATATTTTCAAATAGTCGTAATAATACAAGGAGCATGAATATCAATGTATAATGAAAGTAGATAGATAATGGACGTAATATTTAAGATGAAAAACTGAAATATTATTTATCGATACTGATTAATAATTAGCTTGAGTACCAGTTACATACAAATGCGTATTTACCGCTAAAATTTACGTCCTGATTGCCAGAAAAAGAAAATTAACAAGAATTATGGCATTAAAAAGAGATTTCTCTGAGGAAAATGTGACGTCCTATTTGAAATAAAACAGGAATTTTTAAATGTGTTTTACAAGGAGCGGGAATTAATTCCGTACATTAATAATACAAGGATCAGTAAGTATAGAAAGTAGATTAGTTTCACGACATATTTAAAACGAAAAATTGAAATGTTTTTCTTATCTATACCGATTACTAAGCATGAATATCAGTTACATACAGGTGAGAGTTTTTTGCCAAAAACCACACCATGATTATTAGGAAAAGAAAAATAAATACGAATCTATTATATTAAAATCTGACCGCCTGTTTGTATTTCGGAACTACTCTTTTCAGATTGTCGAACGCAACGCGATTTACTTAACACCGGTTATCATTCATCCGAGGATATCATAAATTTTCAGAATTAAAAAAAATGAGTTAAATTACGAGATATTATTATTATTATTATTATTATTATTATTATTATTATTATTATTATTATTATTATTATTATTATTATTATTTTATAAATTTGAACGAAGTTTCTCTAAAAATGGCAACTAAATTATTCCATTTTTGTGGATAAAAAAGAAGAAATAAAACGGATTAATATATTTTTTCTCATTAAAACTGAAAAATAAAAGAATTTATTTTCAATTTGAATAGATGGTGAAAGAAAAAAAAATCTTGATTACAGTAAAATTTTTGAAAAATAAAAACGTATTTTCATATATTCAAACTTCATGAATCAATTTATTCTGGAGAACAAAAATCGTCTGTCAACATATTTTCATTTAGAAATAAATTTTTTTTTTTCAGTTATAGATTAAATCAAGGAGGTAAATTTAAGCTCCTTGCATTTAGGTCTACAATAATTGCTCCCTATTCACAAGAATTGAATTTAATGAAAAAGAATATACTATTTCCGTTATATTTGAAGGATTGCTATTAAAACGTTTCACAAAGGCGTTAAAAGTAAAATGGTTTACCAGGTAAACTTGACATATGTTTTCATATAATTCGCCGATTTCCACGATTTTATTTGGCCCGCCTTTTTTCATTGGTTGCAGTTTCCTTTTCGTGATTATTTGTCACAAAATTTCACTTTTTTAAAACTTAGTTATGTCAAGGCCTCTATAACATAGAAATACTGTACTGTCTCCTATGGAATGTGATAAAGAGTTAGTTAATTATTTACGTTTCTAATTATCGGGAATGAAATATTTTGCTTAAATAATGCATTTATTCTTCTTTTAATGATACGTGAACGAAGTCACGGGTAACAGCTAGTATAAATATATATGTTTTCACTACAGTAATATATATATATATATATATTAGGGCGTATCGAAAAAATCCAAATTTCTTAGATCTTTTAGCGGTAGGGCGGAAAAGTTGTGAACTGCCTTTATTAAAAAGTGTGCGGAATCTTAAAACTGTGGGTTGATATCTTCTGTCGCCTCAGTGGGCCTAAAGTTCCAAAAATTGGATTAAAAATTATTAAAAATAAAAAATTAATAAATAATCACAGATTTTGCTCATTGGTTTGAGGTAGTGCTTACAAGTTACTATTTTGTAACAACAACAACCACAGAAAATTGTAGAATTATAGTTTAATATATTCTGTCGCCTCTTCGGCATCGAATTTTGGAAATTTTGACGCATTTTGGTAGTTTTCTGCATAATTGTTTACTGCTTGCACAATACACAATCGAGACAAACTGGGTTTGGCGGTCTGCCAAAATAGTGAAGACAATGTGGGAACCCACAAGGAGTATTCAAATGCGTTTAAAACTGGACAACACAGTTCTTGTCAGTGAAAGCTGCGGTGTCTCCAACAGAGCCACGGCTGCTATTGCATCGCGTTTTATGCAAGATTTGGGTTTAATATCGGAATCAGACACCAGCCTCGTCACAGGCAAAAATAAAATATGAAGGGGAAAAAAGAGAATTTACAAAAAAATTGGTCTTAAAATCAAATGAAAATCTTTCCACTCTATCTGGCCTTTATTTTGATGGCCGACATGACAAAACCTTAACATCGGAAACACTCGAGGACAAGCAGTTCTAAAGAACAATTGTAGAAGCGCATTTCTGTATTGTATCAGAGCCTGGTTCTACGTATATGGGACATGTTAACTTGAAAGCGGATCTAGTCTTGATATATCTAATAGCATTTAAGAATGTGTAACAATTGCTTTATTGGATGATTTTAGCAACTTTATTGTTATCGGGTGTGACGGCACTGTAGTGAATACAGGAGTCGCAGGCTTGAATTGAAACTTCAGAGGCCATTCCAATGGATTATCTGCTTACTTCATTTCCATGAGTTGTCATTAAGACACCTGAGTCCATAGACGGCAAGTCATCTGGCCCCACATCTTACACCGGAGGCATTGGACGAAACCACAAAGGATGCGAAAAGCTTTCAGTTGTTGCTTTTAATAGTATTGAATGCAAGTTGCCTGGCGTTTGTTGTTCTGATCTAGCTATCCGGGAACCGGGAACGTTGAATTTGTCCCGCTGGCTAACAACTTCCAATCGAATACTGAGGTTATTTATATCTACATCAGACCCATCAAATGAGTTGCTAACATTGCTTGTATTCATTCTAAGAGTCTACGCACTCTCATGGTTCCGAATTAAGATTCGTCATTCCATAAAGAATGGTACTAGACACTTGTGGAATTTCATCAGCTCATCTCGGTAATTGCCGAAAAAGTATTGTGACATAATCAACCCAGTTATTTCTTGCAACGCTTACTTTGCGGCTCAGATAAACATGATTTTGTTCATGTTATCTGATGATAGGTGATGATAGGGTCTGAGGACCCTTGCAGATCGGCGGATTATCAAGGCAAGAGAAATTAGCCAAGACGGAAATTGTGTTCGCAAATTCGTTAATCCTATTGTTAACTTTGGAGCTACAGATTATGTAGATCTCATTGACTGGCAAGCTTGTTATGTGATATCGCCTCTTGTTCTCAGAGAGATCAGTTATCAAGAATTTCTGAAGATGATACAGGGCAGTATACCAATGTATTGTTGGGACTTTATTAAATTTGCTTCATACACACAAGCGTTTGAGCGGACTGTGAAACTAGTCACTGAAGCCTTCGGAAAAACAGTTGGGATGCAGAACAGGGATGGATTTATTAGAACAACACTAGAATCCAGAAAACACATGTCAAAATTTGAGACCAAAAATGATTACAAGCAGTAATGCTTTTGTCATTTATATGTTCGAAAGATAAAATAAAGTTTGTGTTCGCATTAAAATGAGGTAAGTGTGACGTGTATTTATTTAAAATTTTGCCTTCATTTTCCAAAATTTGGTGTCGATGAAGCGGCAGAAGATATTAACGTATAATTCTAAAAATTTTTATGGCTGTTGTTGTTTCTCGGCGTGAAAATAAGGGTGTTCCACTATTTTGGCAGATCGACAAACCCAGTCTGTCTCGATTGTGCATTGTGCAAGTAGTAAACAGTTATGCAGAAAACTACCAAACTGCATCAAAATTTCAAAAATTCGATGCCGAGGAGGTGACAGAAGATATTAACCTATAATTCTACAATTTTCTATGGCTATTGTTGTTACAAAACTGTAACTTGCAAGCACTACCCCAAATCGATGAGCGAAATCTGTGATTATTTATTAATTTTTGTATTTTAATCATTTTTAGTCCAATTTTCGGAACTTTCGGCCCACTGAGGCGACAGAAGATATCAACATACAGTTTTAAGATTCCGCACACTTTTTAATAAAGGCAGTTCACAACTTTTCCGCACTACCGCTAAAAGATCTAAGAAATTTGGATTTTTTCGATACGCCCTAATATATATATATATATTAATTATCACACAGATGCTAAAATTGATAAGAAAAAGAGAAAAAAACAGTGTGGTGAACTCTAGATAAAAGGTCCAAAATAGTTGAATATTTTGGTCTTTTGCGGTGGTGCGGTTCGAAGGCTTCGTCGTCGGGTAACTCCGCAATTATTTCATTAGGAATATCATAAAGATTTTCCTAAAACTTTTTTTGAGAAATCATTATCTTTTTTCTTAGGGTTTGAACGTTTAAGTCCCTTTTAATGGTACTGTTGCGCATGTAACGTGAGGCATTACGTACGATTCTGAGATTTTTGTTGTGCAGTCTAGTAATATTGTCCATAGAAGTTTTGCAGGTAAAGCCCCAGACCGAACAGGCATAAGTAATGATAGGAAGGATGCAGGAGTTGTAAAGAAGAAGCTTATAATATGTTTCGCATTATTTATCTCTTAAAAGGTATTTAGATAGATAAAAAAAAAATACTTCCAACGCATAAATGAATACAATTTGGTTGATATGTTTAAAAAATGTCTTGCGTGGCAGAATTGTGACAAAAAAATCTTAGTTTAAATTAATTCATGTTTATATTCTGCATTTTAAAAAAGGGGGTTCGACTGTGGATAACAGGCGCGTCGGTTCTTAAACCTTGCTTCTTCTTACAGTTCTTTCTTCCGGCACCCATGTCACTTAGTATTTTAAGTTATACCTTACTGCTTTCAAATATTCAGAAGTGTGGGAGGGCGTTATTCAGGTCGGCACATTTGCAAGGTTACAATATGCAGCTGCTGCATATACCAAATTTCTGATAAGAATCATTGCATTTATCAATATAATTAGCTGCAATGTAAACCATAAATGCTTTTGTGTAAAAAAAAAAAAATCCGTTAATGTTAATAGTGATTACTCAGAGGGTTAATTTAAGCTTATTGCATTTTATTAGTAAAATGAGGCATTCATGTTTCCTAGAATGGTAAGCACATATAATGTGTTGCACCTTAATTATCTCTAAAATGGTATTTAGATAGATAAAAATATTTTCAATGCGTAAATGAATACAATTTGGTTAATATGTTTAAAAAATGTCCTGCGTGGCAGAATTGTGACAAAAAATTCTTAGTTTAAATTAAAAATATTAATTTATAAATATTAAATTATTATAAATTCACGTTTATATTCTGCATTTAAAAATAAGAGAGTTCGGCTGCGGACAACAGGCACGTCTTAAACATTGCTTCTTCTTACATTTATTTCTACTGACACCCATGTCATTTAGTCTTTTACGTTATACTTTACTACTTTCAAATATTCAGAAGTGTGAGATGGCGTTATTCAGGTCGGCACATTTGCAAAGTTACGATAATCATACAGCTAAGACATAAGTATATACAAAATGGTTGATAAGAATCATTGCATTTATCAATATGATTAGCTGCGATGTAAACTATAAATGCTTTTGTGAAAAACATCTGCTAACGTTAACAGTGATTACTTAGATCAGCGCTTCCCAACCTTTTTATCTTCACGTACCCCTTTTGCTCGGACTATTCATTTCGGAGTACCCCCTTTTATCAGAAGCACAACCCCAACCCCTCCCCTCACTCATATAACACAAATATCCTTTTTAAAAATTAGTAATATATTCATTAGTAAAAACTCATTAAAAAGAAGGAAGCTTTCCTATTAATTAATATAAATTAGTGATATAACCCCGCCTATTCGAAAACAAAAATAAGGACCTTCTTTTCAAAATAAAGCATTATGAATGGAAACTCTGACGTAAATAAATCGTTCTGCAATTATTATTAAAAACGGAACAGTAAGATAAATTTGGTGGGAAATATATACATTGTATAATGATCAATGACAGTTTTCGCGAAGATGGAGGTAAATATATAAGTACTCATACAATATGATAATCGATGGGCTGAGCTAGTGACATTGAATTATCAATGAATTAATATGTCTAATGGGCCTTTCCCCTCATTTTGAGTGTAACAAATTAGAATTACACATGAGACTAACTTTGTAATCCAAAACGTATCAACTTTATGTGTTTTCAGTGAAACCAATTTTGTGATTTCCGCCATTACCGATATTATTTTTATGTACCTCTGCAGACCCTCCACGTAACCCAGGTTGGGAACCGCTGACGTAGATGGTTAATTTAAGCTTATTGCACTTTATTAGTAAAATAATGCATTCATGTTTCCTAGAAGCACATATAATTTGTTACGTATAATTTATCGCTTAAAAGATATTTAGAAAAAAAAAAACATTTCCAATGCATAAATGTCAACTTTTACATTATTTTCTTGCCACTAACATTTAATAGTAAATTTTGCCGATTTTGTTTCCTAAAATCACAGATTACAAATTGCAAAAATTTCTATTAACTTGCAACAGTAACAAAAATGCGCAAAAGTTGGCAGCTTATGCTAATAACATAGCATTTGATCTTGGCAGAAAAATGAAACTTGAAGACGTGGCTTACCCGTTAAATGTAGAAACTGATCATGAGTAAAATTGCTTTAATGTTTTAAAAGTTAAAATGTTTAAAAGCGCTTTGCCACCTGTTAAAGTATAATGCATATTTTCATATTATTCCAGCGTTAAAGTATTATTCTAATAATGCATATATATGTTCCCGCATATTTTAGCTTTATTCAATACACTATGGTGTTTTTCAAATTTCCTTGAGGTTTTAACACATTTCATAGAAATATTTCAAAACTGCTGTTTAATGAGATTCATTCTCAAAAAAAGCATATGAAATAAACATTTTTTTTTTTTTTTTTTTTTTTTTTTTTTTTTTTTTTTTTTTTTTTTTTTACAGTTAGCAGATGGAATATTCATAAAATTCATAAGAACGCTATTCGCTAGTCTGTAAATACTGACTGTTGGTGCAATCATGAACATTTGAAGTACTTATATTCTATTGCGCAATGGTAGTTATTCAAATTATCGAGAATCTACTAAAGAAATGAGTTCGAAGACCGTATTTACATTTTTGCAGGCATTTTCCAGAGTGCTTTCAGTATTACCACATTTTTTAATAGAATTTTCTCGTCATTGATTCGCAGAAATTGTGCAATTAATCACAAGATGTCTTTTAATTTGAAGAAAATATATTAGACAAAGTTTTCTGAATTGAAATTGTGATGCCAATTTCTCCATGGGAATTCTAAGGAGTGTACGCACCGTGGTATCCGCACGTAATAATGATTATTATACGTCACTATTATAAAATAATTGAACTATTATAAAATAATTATTAAGGCAGTATTCAAAGAAATATTTTTCCACGCTCAACAACTCAAAATTTTGTGACACATTCGCAGACTCATTTTTAAAAATAACAACAGGAAACTTGCTGGCGTGATTTATAAAGACATTTATAAGGGCCCCATGTTTTTATTTTTCGTTCAATTTATTAGAAATTGATTTACAGACAATTATTTTGACAGTACGATCATTTTTTTTTTTGTTTGTTTCCAGCGCTATCGCTTCTCGAAATTCGGTTCCAAATGTCCACTTTGACAGCATTTTTTGAAATATATTCTGCCTTTATCAAAAAATCGAGACAGTGGGGACATTATAAAGTTTCTGAATAAGAGAACCTGCCAATTGGATGCATTTTAGAGCAAAATTGAATTTACGAATGTGTCTCAAAATAAGCAGTTTGGATTTGAATACACCCTTAATACTAAATAATTCATATTAACCAATTTTAGCATATAATATATTAAATTCGCAGTGGATAATAGGGGAGGTACCTGAAAGTGAGATGAAATTTCACATATTGTAAGAAAAATTTGATTTTGCTGTTAAAAAAGAACAGAAACGACTACTGCTATCAGTAAAATTAGTATTATTTATTTGAAATTTGCTTATTCATAAATAAGTCACCCCAAACAAGGGATATTTTATTTAACATGATGTTCGTGTTATACATGTATAACAGAAACCATTGAACAGTGAAATAGCTTTGAGGGGCTTCCTACTACTTATTCGAATATCACAATTTATTATTAAGTTTTCTATAATTAAAAAAAAAAAAAATGAGGCTGGTAAGAAATTAAAAACATTGTAGGAAATGGAAAGCTCGTATAACAATTAAAAGCTTGCTATCTTATAAAATCGTGTATTCCACTTGCACAGAATTGATAAAAAGTGTTGAAACAACGCTAATATTTTGAATTTCGCTTTGTAAGAAGTTAAATATATTAATTTCAAATCGTAAAAATACATATATACTGTATTTCAGAAATGGATGCATTACTTATTAAAAGGAATTTTTTTAATAGGAGCACTACGTGTGAATTTAATGTTAGATTTCTAACAAATACATACTTATGCATGTCCGCGTAAAACGAACTAGAGTGCCACAGCTAAATCTATGCATTTTAGCAAATCTATGCTACATCTATGCCTTTGATACAATGAACCACTCTCAAGAAGGGGGAGGATGTTTAACGTAAATTCTAATTCATTCGGACAGAATGTAGGTACACAAGGTACCATAGGACAGAATCTGTAGGACAGATTCCATTTGTTAAAGTTTATACTCTAAAAAGACAACTACGAAACTTAATGCCATACAGGCGTTCAATCGTTATTTGAAGTTCGGAAGTATTAACAAGATGTTCTATAAAAAAACACTTTTTATATTATTCTACATAATCTCTTTAATCTTTCTGGTGTGAGTGTAATATTCTTATAGTGTTACTTTTTAGTACTTATATCATACCAAAAGAATTTTACTTTTCATTCTGTATGATTTGCGATTTTTTTACACACTGCAATAATTTTATTATATATATATATATATATTTTTTTTTTTGTACTAGCGAGAGCGGGTAAGAGAAGGTCCTACAATAGAGGAAAGTATTGTCAGTGCAATCAGCTACTAAAAAATTCAATTTCTGGTAATTTTTTAAATTTTTTTAATTTTTTACTTTACTGGAAGAGTTATTGCTAAGATTTTTTTTTTTTTTTTTTTTTTTTTTTTTTTTTTTTTTTTTTTTTTTTTACTGAAAATAAGCGTCCGTTTATTTTGGATGGGTGAATTCAGCATTATAAAATGTACAAAAACAAAGACAGCTGTGAAATGGCCTAGTGCGTATCAACTGTACATTCAGGCATTCAGAAAGTTCGGGGTGGACAAATAAGTGTGTACTACCCTAATTTTTACTTCTTAATGTGTGTTTACTTCTTACTATGTGTATATCAGGTACAAATCACATAACAAGAAGTGACTAATTTAAATATATTTTTTCTTTAAGTACACATTACGTACTCGTGTATGCTGAGCGGTTTTTATAATTTTTTTTTTAAATTTTTGAAATCCGTGGTAATTTTAAAGCTCTAATCTAATGCCGCGTGGTTTTTACAATTTTGTTTTTCATTGTTAAATCTAGAGTGTACGTAACACACGAGGACTTAATATTTCGGAAAAATACGTGTATAATATTTTAGAAAAATGGCAACTTTGATATCCCTAAATATATTTTTCAAAACTATTGAACATGCATTTTTCCGTTTTTCAATACGATGTATTCTTCTCGAGTTATTCGAGCGTTTCCAGACATTGCAATAGTAACGATTCTCACAACATTGCACTCGATTACAGCGCCATTTCAATGTTTCGAAGAAAATGGTCAATACAAAAGTTAGTACGTATTTTTTCCCGTAGAATCTGAATCCGCAATAAAAAATGAGGGTCATAATTTAAGATTTCAGAGTTGCCCCCCTTTACCCCTCGGGGGGCAAAGTTGGGGGAGCGAGGCAACTTTCATATCCCTAAATAGATGTTTCAAAAATATTGAACATGCATTTTGCCGTTTTCAATCCGATGTATATTTCTCGAGTTATTTGACCGTTTCCAGGCTTTTCGGACACCCTGTTTATATATATATATATATATCGTGTGTGCAAATTTTAGGGCAGAAACTTCCGTCACATGCTTCTGAAATCAAACTATGCAAGTGGGCGGTCCATTCACTTATGTTATAATTACAAAGTTCGTCATATCGGCTTGTATATATGTTGGTGCGTGTCTTGAAATGTCAGAAGAATAATATTGTGTTTCCGAATGTCACCACAACGTTGTACAAGTAATATCATTTTTACGCCATTGGCTAGAGTAAACCAGATATTAAAACTAAAACATTAAAAAATGAAGTTTACTAAAAACGGCAAACGTGTTAAATTTTATTTTTGAGAATACTATTTCTAGATTGTAATATCCTTAACAATTTTGTAGTGCAAAAAACTCTCTTAAGAGCCTACGTTAGTCATCCGAAGAAATTCGAATGCTAATGTTAAGTCTATGGGAAGGTTCTTGACATATATCTCTCTCGCATTTTAATTTTTTTTTTTTTTTTTTTTTTTTTCATATTATAGCTAAGTCTTTAACGGCGTTAGTTTTTACTTTTTCGATTTTGGTGCCAGTTATATATATATATATATATATATATATAATGGTACTTTCACTTTCAGAACCAGTTCCTTCTGAAATTGAACGTGTCCGCTTATATAAAAAAAACTGTAACTAAAATCAAAAAAGCAAAAATTAACACCGTTAGGGATCGGCCTTAACTATCCTATGCAAAAGAAAAAAAAAAAAAAAAAAAAAAAAAAAAAAAAAAAAAAAAACACATTTAAGAATATTAAAATGCGAGCGAGAAATCTGACACGAACATTCCCATAGACTTAAAATTAGCTTGAGAGTTTCTGCGGATGACTAGCGTAGGCTCTTAAATTATTTATTTTAAAAACTAGCTTTTAAGTTATATCAGTGAACATCCCTAAAATTTTAGTAAGAAAATCAGAGACAATCGAAATTTTGCACAAAACCAATGTCCTAAATGAGATTTTCTAAGCATACATGCTGGCAAGGGTGAGCAGGTCAAGGTGAGGGCCGATGCACCTACACGGATTTTCAAATTTAATTAACTAAACTTATTATTTTTTAGAAAAAGTAAAACGCTAACAGAATGAGAAAGTAATATTTTCTGCCAGGAAGGGAACTCTATCTGCCTCTCCTCCCTCCACCCTGTAGAAGACAATTTTTACATTAATGTGCTTCGAATTTATTTTAAACGGGGTAGAGGGAGGTTGTTCTGACAAACAAAATAATGAAGTGTTTTATTAAATAAATAAATAAATAAATTGACCGAAACTTATTTTCAGATAAATAATTTTTCGAAGTTATTATTTTATTTATTTTTATTGTTTTTTTTTTTTTTTTTTTTTTTCTATGTTAATATATGTTAAAAATGTCTTGAGTGAGCAAATTGTGACAAAAAATCCTTAGTTTTTGCTTGATTCATGCTTATATTCTGCATTTTAAAAAAGAAGATGTGGCTATGAACAAGAGAGACGCCGGTTCTTAAACCTTGCCTCTTCTCAGAGTAATTTCTAACCACACCCACGTCCTTTAATATTTTAAGTTATACCTTACTACTTTAAAAAATTCAGACGTGTGTGTGTGTGGCAGGGGGGGGGGCGTTATTCAGGTCGCCACATTTTCAAAGTTATAATAATCATGCAGCTGCTGTGCAAGTATATATAAATGGTTGATAAGAATCATTCCATTTATCAATCAATATATTTAGTGGCGGTGTAAACTGAAACTGTTTTTGTGTAAAATATCTGTTAATGTTAATAGTGATTATTTAGATTTAATTTAAGCCCATTGCATTTTCTTAGTAAAATGATGCATTCATGTTTTCTAGAATGATATACACAGATAATGTTTTACACATTATTTGTTTTAAAAGGTACTTAGATAGATAAAGAAAATATTTCCAATGCATCTGTCAACTTTTACATTATTTTCTAACTAATAAAATTTAACAGTAAATTTTGCCTATTTTGATCGCTAACATCACCGATTACACATTGCAAAAATGTATATAAATTTCAATAGTAACAAAAAGTGCTAAAGTTGGAAGCTAATGCTTATGACATGGCATTTGATCAATAGCAGAAAAATGAAACTTCAGGGCGTGGCTTGGCATTAAATGTAAACACTGATCGTGCTTTAATGTTTTAAATGTTAAAATTTTTAAATGCGGTTATAACACCTTTTTAAGTATAAGGCATTTTTTATATTATTCCAGTGTTCGAGTATTATTCTATTTATGCATGTATATATTTTTTACCCGCATATTTCAGCTTTATTCATTTCATTATGGAGTTTTTCAAATTTTCTAGAGTTTTTAACCCGTTTCATAGAAATAATTCAAAAACTGCTGTTTAATGAGATTCATTCTCAAAAGAAACATCTTAAATAAAGCAATTAATATATATTTATTTTTTTTCCAATCAGCATATATAATATTTATAAAATTCATTAGAACGCTGATCGCTAGTCCGTAAATACTGGCTTTTGTTACAATCATCAACATTTAAAGTACTTATATTCTATAGATTAATGGTAGTTACTAAAATTAGCGATAATCTAGTACAGATATGAGTTCGAATACCGCATTTACATTTTCCAGAGTGCTTTCAATAATACCACATCTTTGCATAAAATTTTCTCCTCATTGATTCACAGAAATTGTGCAATTAATCGCAAGATGTCTTTTAATTTAAACAAAATATATTACACAAAACTTTCTGCACTGAAATGTTGTTGACGTGCTCCATGGGAATTCTAAGTAGTGTATGCACCTTGGTGTCCGTATATAATAATAAATTACTAATATAAACTAATTATTAATTCTAAATAATTCATATTAAACAATTTTGGCTTATAAATATTAAATTCACAGAGTATAACAGAAAGTGAGATCGAGATGAAATGTCACATATTGGAAAAAGAGTTTTTGTTTTCGCTCTTTAAAAATAACAGAAATGCACACTGCTGTCTATCAGTAAAATTGGCATTATTTATTTGAAATTTTCTTAATCATAAATAAGGCACCCCAAAAGAGAGAATACTCTGATAACGAGTCCATTTATATTATTATTGTTATTATTATTATTATTATTCCATATATATATATATATATATATATATATATATATATATATGTGGTCACACAATTAATCTTTATGCCTTTCACTATGATAATTATAAAAAATTTCTGAGTTTTTAAAGCGTTTAATAGAAATATTTCAAACAAATCTGCTGCTTAATGAGATACATTGCAAAAAGAAGCATCTGAAATAAAACAGTTGATAATTTTTTCTTAGTCAGCTCATAAATTTTTTTTAAATTCACAAGAACAATGCTCACGTGTCTGTGAACACTCGCTTTAGGTATAAACACGGACAATTTAAAGTACCTGTAATCTATAGCGCAGTGTTATTTACTAAAACTAAAGCCAAAATCTATTATAGATATGAGTTCGTGGACAGCAGTTACGTTTTTTGCCAACATATCCCAGAGTATTTAAAGTATTATTACATTTCTTGGAATAGAATTTTTTCAATTATTGTTTTGCAGATAAATTTTACAAATTATGCAAGAAGACTTCTAATCTGAAGAAACAATATTAAACAAAAATTTCTAATCTGAAATAGTGCTTGCTACCATACTCCTTGTAAAATGTCAGGAGTGTACGCACATTGATCTCCATATCTCATAATGAATTAATTACAAATATAAACTAATTATTAAGAATAAGATATTAATATTAAATGCTTAATGAATAAGGTGCATGAGCTAATAGGGGAGGTTCCTGAAATTGAGATGAAATGCTATGTATATATTATATTTACGATATTGTACGCTAGAATTTGTGTTTTTAAAAGGAATTTTTATTATAGGAGCGCTAAGCGTAAAAGATTTCTAACAAATACATACATATGCATGATCGCATAAAACAAACTAGAGTGACACGGCTCTGGAGCCAATTGATATAATAGACCACTCTCACAAGAAGACCGTTTAACTTGATTTCTCTCTTTGTTTTCTACTGTAAAATAACAGCGAGGAAAACTTAGTGCTGTACTTGAACTTGAACTTGAACTTGTGATAGGTTCAATGGGCTTCCAAGTTGCGAAGCAACTGCACACCCTGGCTTTGAGTAGGTGTATATCAAATCCTGAGAGCTTAGCTATCAAACTTAGTGCTGTATAGGCGTTCACTCGCTATTACAAGTAATTTGAATTATGAACAATATGGGTGTTGCCGAACAGTTGATGTCGGTTAAGGGGCTTCCGAGTTGCGATCAACTTTACGCCCAGTCTATATGTGAGTAACCTGTCTTGTAAATATTGAGCCGTTGGGAAAAGTTAAATGTAGTATTAACTACAAAAGAAAGAACAATTAAAAATAGAAGAAAAATTAAACAATGGGAATAAAAAGGTAAAGCTATAGAGATTAGGGATAGAATCTAATAATATGGGTGGTGAGAAACACATTTTATTCTTTTTCACAATACTTCTTTAATAATCCTGGTTTTAGTGTAATATTTCTACAGTGTTACTCTTTAGTAATTACATAATAACAAGACAGTTCACTCTTCATTCCGTATAATTTGGGTTTGTTTATCACAATACAATTATTTTATTATATATATTTTATTATTTTGTGCTAGTGAGAGCTAAATGATCAGGTCCAACAATACAGCGAATAGATTTTTTAAAGTACTGTTAGTGCAATCATCTACTAAAATTGATTTCATGGATCCTTTCTCTATGAAGCTTCAACAAACGTTTTAATAAAGTGTGTATGTGTGTGTGTGTGTGTCTGTGTGTGTGTGTGTGTCTGTGTGTGTGTGTGTGTGTGTGTGTGTGTGCGGAGGGGCGGGGGGCGGGAACTTCTATAGCACCTGAGTTAAGCATTCTTAATGAGGGATGAACAGAAAATAACAATAAATAAATATATCTATTTTTTTTTACCTTACAGAAAGAGATATTGCTAAGTTTCCCCCCCCCCCCTGAAAATAGCATTTGTTTATTTTCGATGGGTGAATTCAGCATTATGAAATGTACAAAAACAAAGACAAGTGTGAAATTGCCTACTGCGTATAAACTGAATATTCCGCACGCATAATGTTGGGGGAGGGGAATAAATGTGTACTATCCTAATTTTTACTTCTCAACATATTTAGTCATGACATATGTATATCAAGTGCAAGTTACATATCAAGAAAAGACTAATTTAAATATACTTTTTCTTTAAGTAAGAGTAGTTTCTCGTGTATACTGAGCGGATTATATATATATATATATATATATTATTTTATAAATCTGAGGTAATTTTAAATCTTTAATCTAATGCCGCGCGATTTTATTTTATTTTTATTTATTTTTTACATTTTTAAATCTAGAGTGTACGTAACAAACGAGGACTTGATATTTGAAGACCGTCGCAGAACAGAACGACAGCAATGTTGAAAATTAATTCAATAATAAAGTATACATTTAATTATTAGAAATATTATTTGCATGTTTTATTTAGTATTTTTCTAATAGCTGGTAACATTGGACTTGAAGTTCATATCTGGAACTTCACGTCCTACTACACAATTTCTGACCTCTGTGTCTTATGATCGTTGGATGATTATTTTTTATTTTATTATACGAAATCATTAAAAAATACTATGTAAACATTGTGCAGCATTAAATATAGTTCATGAAATTTAATATTATAAAATCTGTTTGATATATATTTCTGATATATTGTATTAAATATGTATATTTTTCGAAACGTGGTATTAAATCTTATGGCACTCGTGTTAAACTATTATATAGGGTGTAAAATGATTTAGAGTATAATACGTGAATATCTGATTGAAGAATCACTCATAATGGTTTCCTTTAAGGAACGAATTGGAATAAGATTGTAGCAATAAAATTTGAAACATTTCCTTCAAAAATATACTGCGTGAAATTACGCATGATTAAATTTTTAAGGTTTATTTTGTTTTTGTGTGGTTTATATTTCTAGACATGCTAAAAATCTCTGTTTAGAGGTGTTTACTTCGTCGTACTTAGCTATCCACAATACCTTATGGGAATTATATAGTTTTTCAGTCTTTTTTTAATATTTGTCATCTTTTATTTCTCGAAAGATTACATTTTATAGATGATTATTGAAACGCTGAAACTTGTATGTTTCACTAGGGAAAATATCAAAGCGGTATAAGAATTTGACGACACTTGCATGTAATAAAATGCAGCAAAATAGAGACACTTGTTGTGGGATAATTAAATTGTTCGGTAGCGGGCGGGGAGTTCCAAAATTAGTTTTAGGATCTGCTTTCAAGACCCGAAATGTAACCGCGGAAATTTTTGTAAATTTAATGGAATGATAACTAAAATTTTCGGTAGTGGGTGGGGAGTTCCGAGATTAGCTTTTGGTTCTGTTTTTATGTCCTGAAATGTAACCGTTGAAATTTTCGTATATTTCGCTGCAGTATGACTACAGTGTGTAGAATAATACTTCTAGAATATACTTCTAGACGCCATACCTGACCGTATAGCTCCCCTCCCACTTTATTTCGGATAGCAACCACTGCACCTACAGTGGTGCTACTCTGCGCCGCCCACTTTATTATATAGGCACTTTGGTATAGGGTCTATTGTTCCGACTTCATTGGAATTGACGGTGCTAGTCTGTAATTGATGGTGCTAGTTTATTACAAATACGAGGTTGCCTTTATTTTTATTGTAGAATATCAATTTAATTTTTCTGATCTATGAAAAACATTTTTTTAGTGTTATTATTTACTACAAATATGATATCATATTTTTTTTTTCTTTTATTATTCCCTATGATTTAGATTGTTTTTTCTAAATGCAATTATTTTATTTATTTATTCTTATTATTGTTTTGTACTAGGAGAGCCAAAACACAGTCTCATACAACTGAAATAATTTTTGTTTCAGTACTATTGTCAGCGAATTCATCTAATAAAATTTCGATTGTTGAATCCTTTCTGTAGGCTGCTTCAACAAACATGTTGATGAAGTAGAAAAAACTTCTATAACACTTGAAAGAAGCATTCCAACGAAGGGATGACTTTCAAAAATTATAGCGATAAAAATTAAACAACGATAAATATTTATTTTCTTATTTATTTTTATAACTTACAGGAAGAGCTACTGCTAAGAATTTTATCGTATCTCATGGGTTTTGTCGTATCTCATCACTCATAGATTTATTTCGGATGAATAAATTTTGAAATATAATATTTGCCCAGTTTATAAAAAGCTGAACATGCACGCAATTTTCTTTAAATACACTCGTAGTTACTCATGTGTGCCGCGCGGTTTCTATACCATTTCTTTTATTTTTTAAATGTGGAGGAGTTCGTGACACACGAGGATTTCAAATTTGAAGACTGGCAGCGACTGTTAAAATTAATATTAAATACAAATATACCTTTACTTATTAAAAATATTATTCGTATCTTTTTTAGAATTGTTCTACTAGTTTGCAACATTGGACTTCAAGTTTATCTGTGGAGCTTCGCATCCTATTACACCATCACTGGTTTATTTATCTTATGATAATTGGACAAATGCTTTTTATTTCATACGAAATAAAGTATACGAAATCATGAAGTAATAGTTTGTAAATATTGTGCGATTTAAAAAATAATTCTTGAATTTTCGTATAATAAAATCTGCTTGAAATATATTTCTGATATAATATATCAGACTGTATACATAATATATCAGAACATATAATACTGTATTAAAAACATATATTTTTCGAAATAAGGTATTAAAACTCAGGATGAGCCTGTTACACGAGAAAATAATTTGTATAAATATTTATAATATAATACGTTAACCTATAATTAAATTATTAAATTTTTAAGGGGTTTTTTTTGGGGGGGAGGGGGGTTATACTTATAGAGATGTTGAATATCTCTGTTTAGACCTGTTTACACATCGTCCTACTAATTTATCCCCAGTTCTTTCTAAAATTTATATAGTTTTAAAAAGTGTTTCAAGATTATTTATCGGAAAATTCACATTGTGTATAGCTAGTTATTGGATATGCATACCTGAAACCTACATTTTTTACTTATATAGACATTATAACTCATGAAAAGTGCTTGAACAGTGAAGTAGGTTTGATGGGCTTCCTAGTTGAGACCAACTTATCGCCCAATCTATTGGATATAATGTCATTTTAAATATTGAGCAGATGGGGAAATCATATAGATTGTAGTTTAAAACTACATAGGAAGGTAAGTAAAATAAGGAATGTTTAAAATGGAATAAACTGATGTTAGTAAATAATAAAAATAAAAATAATATAAAATAAAATATTAGAAATTGCAAATGAGGATAGATCAATTAAGTTAAGGTAAAAAACAGTATATTGCTGTAGTATAAATACTACTTAGTAAATTAAAAATAAAATTGAAAATTAAAGATAAAGATAAGTTAAAACCTAGTACAAAAACAACATGGGGTAGGACAGTCAAACAAGGGTGGTATGGCTACAAATTGAAATATACCTATTAAAAAAAAAGAACGCTACAAAGTCATCCTAATAATATTATAAATCTCATTGTGTGCAAATGTTAGGCTGAAGCCAGCGTCAAAATGGAGCATTTAATGATCCTGTATCTTTGCATATACGTTGATTATAACCTTCGAATGAATATAGGCTGGTTTTTGTTCATTTTATTCAAATATTTTTCTTAATAATTCAAAATTTCGCTATTTTCATAGAGAATAAATTGACATTTTTTCGTATAATAGTTTAAAATGGTTAAATTTACTTTACCGTTGCTAATACTTTATCGTTGCCAAAACTAATTTAAATGCGGAATAATAATTTTTACTCAACAATTTAGTTTCAATTGAAAAATTTTCACGTGAAAAAAAAAAAAAAAAATTAAATAAAAAAAAAAACAACAAAAAAAAAATTAAAGAATTAAAAAGAAGATTAAATAATATTATTAGATATAAAACGTACTTTTTTTAGTTTTTGATAATAATACAAGGTTTCAATATGCGTAACCATAGGAAACAGGCAAATATGACGTCATGCATCGCAAATAAAGCGGATAGGTTTTGATTGGTGAAATAAAATGATCTTGGGTTTTTTCTTCATTTTTTTTTCTTTTGTATGGTAAAATACTTGGCGTTTTACCGTCTGCGCACAGCTAATATAACTATACCGTATTTTTTATTTAAATTTTTAACAATTTAACCATTTTACTTTATCGTTGCTAGGACTTTGATCGTTGCCAATAAATAAAAACACGGAAAATAATTTTTCCTCAACAATTAATTTTCAATTGAACGATTTTCACTTGAAAAATGAAAATGAAAAAGAATTCAAAAGAAGATGAATTTCCGTGATATTTAAAACAAAAATATGGAGTATTTGTTATTATACATGAAGTATGAATATCGGTTACATTAAAAAGATCTTTTTCTGTCAAAAAACTGCGTTATAATTAGAAGGAAAAATGAAATTATATTCTTAAAAATAGATTTCGCTTGGACCATGGAACTATGAAAAGGATCCTCCTCGGCTTGGACAAATATGACGTCATAAATAAAACATATTTTCAAATAGTCGTAATAATACAAGGAGCATGAATATCAATGTATAATGAAAGTAGATAGATAATGGACGTAATATTTAAGATGAAAAACTGAAATATTATTTATCGATACTGATTAATAATTAGCTTGAGTACCAGTTACATACAAATGCGTATTTACCGCTAAAATTTACGTCCTGATTGCCAGAAAAAGAAAATTAACAAGAATTATGGCATTAAAAAGAGATTTCTCTGAGGAAAATGTGACGTCCTATTTGAAATAAAACAGGAATTTTTAAATGTGTTTTACAAGGAGCGGGAATTAATTCCGTACATTAATAATACAAGGATCAGTAAGTATAGAAAGTAGATTAGTTTCACGACATATTTAAAACGAAAAATTGAAATGTTTTTCTTATCTATACCGATTACTAAGCATGAATATCAGTTACATACAGGTGAGAGTTTTTTGCCAAAAACCACACCATGATTATTAGGAAAAGAAAAATAAATACGAATCTATTATATTAAAATCTGACCGCCTGTTTGTATTTCGGAACTACTCTTTTCAGATTGTCGAACGCAACGCGATTTACTTAACACCGGTTATCATTCATCCGAGGATATCATAAATTTTCAGAATTAAAAAAAATGAGTTAAATTACGAGATATTATTATTATTATTATTATTATTATTATTATTATTATTATTATTTTATAAATTTGAACGAAGTTTCTCTAAAAATGGCAACTAAATTATTCCATTTTTGTGGATAAAAAAGAAGAAATAAAACGGATTAATATATTTTTTCTCATTAAAACTGAAAAATAAAAGAATTTATTTTCAATTTGAATAGATGGTGAAAGAAAAAAAAATCTTGATTACAGTAAAATTTTTGAAAAATAAAAACGTATTTTCATATATTCAAACTTCATGAATCAATTTATTCTGGAGAACAAAAATCGTCTGTCAACATATTTTCATTTAGAAATAAATTTTTTTTTTCAGTTATAGATTAAATCAAGGAGGTAAATTTAAGCTCCTTGCATTTAGGTCTACAATAATTGCTCCCTATTCACAAGAATTGAATTTAATGAAAAAGAATATACTATTTCCGTTATATTTGAAGGATTGCTATTAAAACGTTTCACAAAGGCGTTAAAAGTAAAATGGTTTACCAGGTAAACTTGACATATGTTTTCATATAATTCGCCGATTTCCACGATTTTATTTGGCCCGCCTTTTTTCATTGGTTGCAGTTTCCTTTTCGTGATTATTTGTCACAAAATTTCACTTTTTTAAAACTTAGTTATGTCAAGGCCTCTATAACATAGAAATACTGTACTGTCTCCTATGGAATGTGATAAAGAGTTAGTTAATTATTTACGTTTCTAATTATCGGGAATGAAATATTTTGCTTAAATAATGCATTTATTCTTCTTTTAATGATACGTGAACGAAGTCACGGGTAACAGCTAGTATAAATATATATGTTTTCACTACAGTAATATATATATATATATATATTAGGGCGTATCGAAAAAATCCAAATTTCTTAGATCTTTTAGCGGTAGGGCGGAAAAGTTGTGAACTGCCTTTATTAAAAAGTGTGCGGAATCTTAAAACTGTGGGTTGATATCTTCTGTCGCCTCAGTGGGCCTAAAGTTCCAAAAATTGGATTAAAAATTATTAAAAATAAAAAATTAATAAATAATCACAGATTTTGCTCATTGGTTTGAGGTAGTGCTTACAAGTTACTATTTTGTAACAACAACAACCACAGAAAATTGTAGAATTATAGTTTAATATATTCTGTCGCCTCTTCGGCATCGAATTTTGGAAATTTTGACGCATTTTGGTAGTTTTCTGCATAATTGTTTACTGCTTGCACAATACACAATCGAGACAAACTGGGTTTGGCGGTCTGCCAAAATAGTGAAGACAATGTGGGAACCCACAAGGAGTATTCAAATGCGTTTAAAACTGGACAACACAGTTCTTGTCAGTGAAAGCTGCGGTGTCTCCAACAGAGCCACGGCTGCTATTGCATCGCGTTTTATGCAAGATTTGGGTTTAATATCGGAATCAGACACCAGCCTCGTCACAGGCAAAAATAAAATATGAAGGGGAAAAAAGAGAATTTACAAAAAAATTGGTCTTAAAATCAAATGAAAATCTTTCCACTCTATCTGGCCTTTATTTTGATGGCCGACATGACAAAACCTTAACATCGGAAACACTCGAGGACAAGCAGTTCTAAAGAACAATTGTAGAAGCGCATTTCTGTATTGTATCAGAGCCTGGTTCTACGTATATGGGACATGTTAACTTGAAAGCGGATCTAGTCTTGATATATCTAATAGCATTTAAGAATGTGTAACAATTGCTTTATTGGATGATTTTAGCAACTTTATTGTTATCGGGTGTGACGGCACTGTAGTGAATACAGGAGTCGCAGGCTTGAATTGAAACTTCAGAGGCCATTCCAATGGATTATCTGCTTACTTCATTTCCATGAGTTGTCATTAAGACACCTGAGTCCATAGACGGCAAGTCATCTGGCCCCACATCTTACACCGGAGGCATTGGACGAAACCACAAAGGATGCGAAAAGCTTTCAGTTGTTGCTTTTAATAGTATTGAATGCAAGTTGCCTGGCGTTTGTTGTTCTGATCTAGCTATCCGGGAACCGGGAACGTTGAATTTGTCCCGCTGGCTAACAACTTCCAATCGAATACTGAGGTTATTTATATCTACATCAGACCCATCAAATGAGTTGCTAACATTGCTTGTATTCATTCTAAGAGTCTACGCACTCTCATGGTTCCGAATTAAGATTCGTCATTCCATAAAGAATGGTACTAGACACTTGTGGAATTTCATCAGCTCATCTCGGTAATTGCCGAAAAAGTATTGTGACATAATCAACCCAGTTATTTCTTGCAACGCTTACTTTGCGGCTCAGATAAACATGATTTTGTTCATGTTATCTGATGATAGGTGATGATAGGGTCTGAGGACCCTTGCAGATCGGCGGATTATCAAGGCAAGAGAAATTAGCCAAGACGGAAATTGTGTTCGCAAATTCGTTAATCCTATTGTTAACTTTGGAGCTACAGATTATGTAGATCTCATTGACTGGCAAGCTTGTTATGTGATATCGCCTCTTGTTCTCAGAGAGATCAGTTATCAAGAATTTCTGAAGATGATACAGGGCAGTATACCAATGTATTGTTGGGACTTTATTAAATTTGCTTCATACACACAAGCGTTTGAGCGGACTGTGAAACTAGTCACTGAAGCCTTCGGAAAAACAGTTGGGATGCAGAACAGGGATGGATTTATTAGAACAACACTAGAATCCAGAAAACACATGTCAAAATTTGAGACCAAAAATGATTACAAGCAGTAATGCTTTTGTCATTTATATGTTCGAAAGATAAAATAAAGTTTGTGTTCGCATTAAAATGAGGTAAGTGTGACGTGTATTTATTTAAAATTTTGCCTTCATTTTCCAAAATTTGGTGTCGATGAAGCGGCAGAAGATATTAACGTATAATTCTAAAAATTTTTATGGCTGTTGTTGTTTCTCGGCGTGAAAATAAGGGTGTTCCACTATTTTGGCAGATCGACAAACCCAGTCTGTCTCGATTGTGCATTGTGCAAGTAGTAAACAGTTATGCAGAAAACTACCAAACTGCATCAAAATTTCAAAAATTCGATGCCGAGGAGGTGACAGAAGATATTAACCTATAATTCTACAATTTTCTATGGCTGTTGTTGTTACAAAACTGTAACTTGCAAGCACTACCCCAAATCGATGAGCGAAATCTGTGATTATTTATTAATTTTTGTATTTTAATCATTTTTAGTCCAATTTTTGGAACTTTCGGCCCATTGAGGCGACAGAAGATATCAACACACAGTTTTAAGATTCCGCACACTTTTTAATAAAGGCAGTTCACAACTTTTCCGCACTACCGCTAAAAGATCTAAGAAATTTGGATTTTTTCGATACGCCCTAATATATATATATATATATTAATTATCACACAGATGCTAAAATTGATAAGAAAAAGAGAAAAAAACAGTGTGGTGAACTCTAGATAAAAGGTCCAAAATAGTTGAATATTTTGGTCTTTTGCGGTGGTGCGGTTCGAAGGCTTCGTCGTCGGGTAACTCCGCAATTATTTCATTAGGAATATCATAAAGATTTTCCTAAAACTTTTTTTGAGATATCATTATCTTTTTTCTTAGGGTTTGAACGTTTAAGTCCCTTTTAATGGTACTGTTGCGCATGTAACGTGAGGCATTACGTACGATTCTGAGATTTTTGTTGTGCAGTCTAGTAATATTGTCCATAGAAGTTTTGCAGGTAAAGCCCCAGACCGAACAGGCATAAGTAATGATAGGAAGGATGCAGGAGTTGTAAAGAAGAAGCTTATAATATGTTTCGCATTATTTATCTCTTAAAAGGTATTTAGATAGATAAAAAAAAAATACTTCCAACGCATAAATGAATACAATTTGGTTGATATGTTTAAAAAATGTCTTGCGTGGCAGAATTGTGACAAAAAATTCTTAGTTTAAATTAATTCATGTTTATATTCTGCATTTTAAAAAAGGGGGTTCGGCTGTGGATAACAGGCGCGTCGGTTCTTAAACCTTGCTTCTTCTTACAGTTCTTTCTTCCGGCACCCATGTCACTTAGTATTTTAAGTTATACCTTACTACTTTCAAATATTCAGAAGTGTGGGAGGGCGTTATTCAGGTCGGCACATTTGCAAGGTTACAATATGCAGCTGCTGCATATACCAAATTTCTGATAAGAATCATTGCATTTATCAATATAATTAGCTGCAATGTAAACCATAAATGCTTTTGTGTAAAAAAAAAAAATCCGTTAATGTTAATAGTGATTACTCAGAGGGTTAATTTAAGCTTATTGCATTTTATTAGTAAAATGAGGCATTCATGTTTCCTAGAATGGTAAGCACATATAATGTGTTGCACCTTAATTATCTCTAAAATGGTATTTAGATAGATAAAAATATTTTCAATGCGTAAATGAATACAATTTGGTTAATATGTTTAAAAAATGTCCTGCGTGGCAGAATTGTGACAAAAAATTCTTAGTTTAAATTAAAAATATTAATTTATAAATATTAAATTATTATAAATTCACGTTTATATTCTGCATTTAAAAATAAGAGAGTTCGGCTGCGGACAACAGGCACGTCTTAAACATTGCTTCTTCTTACATTTATTTCTACTGACACCCATGTCATTTAGTCTTTTACGTTATACTTTACTACTTTCAAATATTCAGAAGTGTGAGATGGCGTTATTCAGGTCGGCACATTTGCAAAGTTACAATAATCATACAGCTAAGACATAAGTATATACAAAATGGTTGATAAGAATCATTGCATTTATCAATATGATTAGCTGCGATGTAAACTATAAATGCTTTTGTGAAAAACATCTGCTAATGTTAACAGTGATTACTTAGATCAGCGCTTCCCAACCTTTTTATCTTCACGTACCCCTTTTGCTCGGACTATTCATTTCGGAGTACCCCCTTTTATCAGAAACACAACCCCAACCCCTCCCCTCACTCATATAACACAAATATCCTTTTTAAAAATTAGTAATATATTCATTAGTAAAAACTCATTAAAAAGAAGGAAGCTTTCCTATTAATTAATATAAATTAGTGATATAACCCCGCCTATTCGAAAACAAAAATAAGGACCTTCTTTTCAAAATAAAGCATTATGAATGGAAACTCTGACGTAAATAAATCGTTCTGCAATTATTATTAAAAACGGAACAGTAAGATAAATTTGGTGGGAAAGATATACATTGTATAATGATCAATGACAGTTTTCGCGAAGATGGGGGTAAATATATAAGTACTCATACAATATGATAATCGGTGGGCTGAGCTAGTGACATTGAATTATCAATGAATTAATATGTCTAATGGGCCTTTCCCCTCATTTTGAGTGTAACAAATTAGAATTACACATGAGACTAACTTTGTAATCCAAAACGTATCAACTTTATGTGTTTTCAGTGAAACCAATTTTGTGATTTCCGCCATTACCGATATTATTTTTATGTACCTCTGCAGACCCTCCACGTACCCCAGGTTGGGAACCGCTGACGTAGATGGTTAATTTAAGCTTATTGCACTTTATTAGTAAAATAATGCATTCATGTTTCCTAGAAGCACATATAATTTGTTACGTATAATTTATCGCTTAAAAGATATTTAGAAAAAAAAACATTTCCAATGCATAAATGTCAACTTTTACATTATTTTCTTGCCACTAACATTTAATAGTAAATTTTGCCGATTTTGTTTCTTAAAATCACAGATTACAAATTGCAAAAATTTCTATTAACTTCCAACAGTAACAAAAATGCGCAAAAGTTGGCAGCTTATGCTAATAACATAGCATTTGATCTTGGCAGAAAAATGAAACTTGAAGACGTGGCTTACCCGTTAAATGTAGAAACTGATCATGAGTAAAATTGCTTTAATGTTTTAAAAGTTAAAATGTTTAAAAGCGCTTTGCCACCTGTTAAAGTATAATGCATATTTTCATATTATTCCAGCGTTAAAGTATTATTCTAATAATGTATATATATGTTCCCGCATATTTTAGCTTTATTCAATACACTATGGTGTTTTTCAAATTTCCTTGAGGTTTTAACACATTTCATAGAAATATTTCAAAACTGCTGTTTAATGAGATTCATTCTCAAAAAAAGCATATGAAATAAACATTTTTTTTTTTTTTTTTTTTTTTTTTTTTTTACAGTTAGCAGATGGAATATTCATAAAATTCATAAGAACGCTATTCGCTAGTCTGTAAATACTGACTGTTGGTGCAATCATGAACATTTGAAGTACTTATATTCTATTGCGCAATGGTAGTTATTCAAATTATCGAGAATCTACTAAAGAAATGAGTTCGAAGACCGTATTTACATTTTTGCAGGCATTTTCCAGAGTGCTTTCAGTATTACCACATTTTTTAATAGAATTTTCTCGTCATTGATTCGCAGAAATTGTGCAATTAATCACAAGATGTCTTTTAATTTGAAGAAAATATATTAGACAAAGTTTTCTGAATTGAAATTGTGATGCCAATTTCTCCATGGGAATTCTAAGGAGTGTACGCACCGTGGTATCCGCACGTAATAATGATTATTATACGTTACTATTATAAAATAATTGAACTATTATAAAATAATTATTAAGGCAGTATTCAAAGAAATATTTTTCCACGCTCAACAACTCAAAATTTTGTGACACATTCGCAGACTCATTTTTAAAAATAACAACAGGAAACTTGGTGGCGTGATTTATAAAGACATTTATAAGGGCCCCATGTTTTTATTTTTCGTTCAATTTATTAGAAATTGATTTACAGACAATTATTTTGACAGTACGATCATTTTTTTTTTTGTTTGTTTCCAGCGCTATCGCTTCTCGAAATTCGGTTCCAAATGTCCACTTTGACAGCATTTTTTGAAATATATTCTGCCTTTATCAAAAAATCGAGACAGTGGGGACATTATAAAGTTTCTGAATAAGAGAACCTGCCAATTGGATGCATTTTAGAGCAAAAATAAATTTACGAATGTGTCTCAAAATAAGCAATTTGGATTTGAAGACTTCCTTAATACTAAATAATTCATATTAACCAATTTTAGCATATAATATATTAAATTCGCAGTGGATAATAGGGGAGGTACCTGAAAGTGAGATGAAATTTCACATATTGTAAGAAAAATTTGATTTTGCTGTTAAAAAAGAACAGAAACGACTACTGCTATCAGTAAAATTAGTATTATTTATTTGAAATTTGCTTATTCATAAATAAGTCACCCCAAACAAGGGATATTTTATTTAACATGATGTTCGTGTTATACATGTATAACAGAAACCATTGAACAGTGAAATAGCTTTGAGGGGCTTCCTACTACTTATTCGAATATCACAATTTATTATTAAGTTTTCTATAATTAAAAAAAAAAAAAAAAAAAATAAGGCTGGTAAGAAATTAAAAACATTGTAGGAAATGGAAAGCTCGTATAACAATTAAAAGCTTGCTATCTTATAAAATCGTGTATTCCACTTGCACAGAATTGATAAAAAGTGTTGAAACAACGCTAATATTTTGAATTTCGCTTTGTAAGAAGTTAAATATATTAATTTCAAATCGTAAAAATACATATATACTGTATTTCAGAAATGGATGCATTACTTATTAAAAGGAATTTTCTTAATAGGAGCACTACGTGTGAATTTAATGTTAGATTTCTAACAAATACATACTTATGCATGTCCGCGTAAAACGAACTAGAGTGCCACAGCTAAATCTATGCATTTTAGCAAATCTATGCTACATCTATGCCTTTGATACAATGAACCACTCTCAAGAAGGGGGAGGATGTTTAACGTAAATTCTAATTCATTCGGTCAGAATGTAGGTACACAAGGTACCATAGGACAGAATCTGTAGGACAGATTCCATTTGTTAAAGTTTATACTCTAAAAAGACAACGACGAAACTTAGTGCCATACAGGCTTTCAATCGTTATTTGAAACTCGGAAGTATTAACAAGATGTTCTATAAAAAAACACTTTTTATATTATTCCACATAATCTCTTTAATCTTTCTGGTATGAGTGTAATATTCTTATAGTGTTACTTTTTAGTACTTATATCATACCAAAAGAATTTTACTTTTCATTCTGTATGATTTGCGATTTTTTTACACACTGCAATAATTTTATTATATATATATATATATATATATATATATATATATATATATATATATATATATATTTTTTTTTTTTTTGTACTAGCGAGAGCGGGTAAGAGAAGGTCCTACAATAGAGGAAAGTATTGTCAGTGCAATCAGCTACTAAAAAATTCAATTTCTGGTAATTTTTTAAATTTTTTAAATTTTTTACTTTACTGGAAGAGTTATTGCTAAGATTTTTTTTTTTTTTTTTTTTTTTTTTATTTACTGAAAATAAGCGTCCGTTTATTTTGGATGGGTGAATTCAGCATTATAAAATGTACAAAAACAAAGACAGCTGTGAAATGGCCTAGTGCGTATCAACTGTACATTCAGGCATTCAGAAAGTTCGGGGTGGACAGATAAGTGTGTACTACCCTAATTTTTACTTCTTAATGTGTGTTTACTTCTTACTATGTGTATATCAGGTACAAATCACATAACAAGAAGTGACTAATTTAAATATATTTTTTCTTTAAGTACACATTACGTACTCGTGTATGCTGAGCGGTTTTTATAATTTTTTTTTTAAATTTTTGAAATCCGTGGTAATTTTAAAGCTCTAATCTAATGCCGCGTGGTTTTTACAATTTTGTTTTTCATTGTTAAATCTAGAGTGTACGTAACACACGAGGACTTAATATTTCGGAAAAATACGTGTATAATATTTTAGAAAAATGGCAACTTTGATATCCCTAAATATATTTTTCAAAACTATTGAACATGCATTTTTCCGTTTTTCAATACGATGTATTCTTCTCGAGTTATTCGAGCGTTTCCAGACATTGCAATGGTAACGATTCTCACAACATTGCACTCGATTACAGCGCCATTTCAATGTTTCGAAGAAAATGGTCAATACAAAAGTTAGTACGTATTTTTTCCCGTAGAATCTGAATCCGCAATAAAAAATGAGGGTCATAATTTAAGATTTCAGAGTTGCCCCCCTTTACCCCTCGGGGGGCAAAGTTGGGGGGGGGAGGCAACTTTCATATCCCTAAATAGATGTTTCAAAAATATTGAACATGCATTTTGCCGTTTTCAATCCGATGTATATTTCTCGAGTTATTTGACCGTTTCCAGGCTTTTCGGACACCCTGTTTATATATATATATATATATATCGTGTGTGCAAATTTTAGGGCAGAAACTTCCGTCACATGCTTCTGAAATCAAACTATGCAAGTGGGCGGTCCATTCACTTATGTTATGATTACAAAGTTCGTCTTATCGGCTTGTATATATGTTGGTGCGTATCTTGAAATGTCAGAAGAATAATATTGTGTTTCCGAATGTCACCACAACGTTGTACAAGTAATATTATTTTTACGCCATTGGCTAGAGTAAACCAGATATTAAAACTAAAACATTAAAAAATGAAGTTTACTAAAAACGGCAAACGTGTTAAATTTTATTTTTGAGAATACTATTTCTAGATTGTAATGTCCTTAACAATTTTGCAGTGCAAAAAACTCTCTTAAGAGCCTACGTTAGTCATCCGAAGAAATTCGAATGCTAATGTTAAGTCTATGGGAAGGTTCTTGACAGATATCTCTCTCGCATTTTAATTTTTTTTTTTTTTTTTTTTTTTTTTGCATATTATAGCTAAGTCTTTAACGGCGTTAGTTTTTACTTTTTCGATTTTGGTGCCAGTTTTATATATATATATATATATATATATATATATATATATATAATGGTACTTTCACTTTCAGAACCAGTTCCTTCTGAAATTGATCCGCTGAAATTGATTGTGTCCGCTTATATAAAAAAAACTGTAACTAAAATCAAAAAAGCAAAAATTAACACCGTTAGGGATCGGCCTTAACTATCCTATGCAAAAAAAAAAAACATTTAAGAATATTAAAATGCGAGCGAGAAATCTGACAAGAACATTCCCATAGACTTCAAATTAGCTTGAGAGTTTCTGCGGATGACTAGCGTAGGCTCTTAAATTATTTATTTTAAAAACTAGCTTTTAAGTTATATCAGTGAACATCCCCAAAATTTTAGTAAGAAAATCAGAGACAATCGAAATTTTGCACAAAACCCATGTCCTAAATGGGATTTTCTGAGCATACATGCTGGCAAGGGTGAGCAGGTCAAGGTGAGGGCGGATGCACCTGCACGGATTTTCAAATTTAATTAACTAAACTTATTATTTTTTAGAAAAAGTAAAACGCTAACAGAATGAGAAAGTAATATTTTCTGCCAGAAGGGAACTCTATCTGCCTCCCCTCCCTCCACCCTGTAGAAGACAATTTTTACATTAATGTGCTTCGAATTTATTTTAAACGGGGTAGAGGGAGGTTCTTCTGACAAACAAAATAATAAACTGTTTTATTAAATAAATAAATAAATAAATTGACAGAAACTTATTTTCAGATAAATAATTTTTCGAAATTATTATTTTATTTATTTTTATTGTTTTTTTTTTTTTTTTTTTTTTTTTTTGTATGTTAATATATGTTAAAAATGTCTTGAGTGAGCAAATTGTGACAAAAAATCCTTAGTTTTTGCTTGATTCATGCTTATATTCTGCATTTTAAAAAAGAAGATGTGGCTATGAACAAGAGAGACGCCGGTTCTTAAACCTTGCCTCTTCTCAGAGTAATTTTTAACCACACCCATGTCCTTTAATATTTCAAGTTATACCTTACTACTTTCAAAAATTCAGACGTGTGTGTGTGTTGCAGGGGATGGGGGGGGGGGGGGGGCGTTATTCAGGTCGCCACATTTTCAAAGTTATAATAATCATGCAGCTGCTGCGCAAGTATATATAAATGGTTGATAAGAATCATTCCATTTATCAATCAATATATTTTGTGGCGGTGTAAACTGAAACTGTTTTTGTGTAAAATATCTGTTAATGTTAATAGTGATTATTTAGATTTAATTTAAGCCCATTGCATTTTCTTAGTAAAATGATGCATTCATGTTTTCTAGAATGATATACACAGATAATGTTTTACACATTATTTGTTTTAAAAGGTACTTAGATAGATAAAGAAAATATTTCCAATGCATCTGTCAACTTTTACATTATTTTCTAACTAATAAAATTTAACAGTAAATTTTGCCTATTTTGATCGCTAAGATCACCGATTACACATTGCAAAAATGTATATAAATTTCAATAGTAACAAAAAGTGCAAAAGTTGGAAGCTAATGCTTATGACATGGCATTTGATCAATAGCAGAAAAATGAAACTTCAGGGCGTGGCTTGCCATTAAATGTAAACACTGATCATGCTTTAATGTTTTAAATGTTAAAATTTTTAAATGCGGTTATAACACCTTTTTAAGTATAAGGCATTTTTTATATTATTCCAGTGTTCGAGTATTATTCTATTTATGCATGTATATATTTTTCACCCGCATATTTCAGCTTTATTCATTTCATTATGGAGTTTTTCAAATTTTCTAGAGTTTTTAACCCGTTTCATAGAAATAATTCAAAAACTGCTGTTTAATGAGATTCATTCTCAAAAGAAACATCTTAAATAAAGCAATTAATATATATTTATTTTTTTCCAAACAGCATATATAATATTTATAAAATTCATTAGAACGCTGATCGCTAGTCCGTAAATACTGACTTTTGTTACAATCATCAACATTTAAAGTACTTATATTCTATAGATTAATGGTAGTTACTAAAATTAGCGATAATCTAGTACAGATATGAGTTCGAATACCGCATTTACATTTTCCAGAGTGCTTTCAATAATACCACACCTTTGCATAGAATTTTCTCCTCATTGATTCACAGAAATTGTGCAATTAATCGCAAGATGTCTTTTAATTTAAACAAAATATATTACACAAAACTTTCTGCACTGAAATGTTGTTGACATGCTCCATGGGAATTCTAAGTAGTGTATGCACCTTGGTGTCCGTATATAATAATAAATTACTAATATAAACTAACTATTAATTCTAAATAATTCATATTAAACAATTTTGGCTTATAAATATTAAATTCACAGAGTATAACAGGGGAGGTTCCTGAAAGTGAGATCGAGATGAAATGTCACATATTGGAAAAAGAGTTTTTGTTTTCGCTCTTTAAAAATAACAGAAATGCACACTGCTGTCTATCAGTAAAATTGGTATTATTTATTTGAAATTTTCTTAATCATAAATAAGACACCCCAAAAGAGGGAATACTCTGATAACGAGTCCATTTATATTATTATTGTTATTATTATTATTATTATTCCATATATATATATATATATATATATATTTGGTCACACAATTAATCTTTATGCCTTTCACTATGATAATTATAAAAAATTTCTGAGTTTTTAAAGCGTTTAATAGAAATATTTCAAACAAATCTGCTGCATAATGAGATACATTGCAAAAAGAAGCATCTGAAATAAAACAGTTGATAATTTTTTCTTAGTCAGCTCATAAATTTTTTTTTAATTCACAAGAACGCTGCTCACGTGTCTGTGAACACTCGCTTTAGGTATAAACACGGACAATTTAAAGTACCTGTAATCTATAGCACAGTGTCATTTACTAAAACTAAAGCCAAAATCTATTATAGATATGAGTTCGTGGACAGCAGTTACGTTTTTTGCCAACATATCCCAGAGTATTTAAAGTATTATTACATTTCTTGGAATAGAATTTTTTCAATTATTGTTTTGCAGATAAATTTTACAAATTATGCAAGAAGACTTCTAATCTGAAGAAACAATATTAAACAAAAATTTCTAATCTGAAATAGCGCTTGCTACCATACTCCTTGTAAAATGTCAGGAGTGTACGCACATTGATCTCCATATCTCATAATGTATTAATTACAAATATAAACTAATTATTATGAATAAGATATTAATATTAAATGCTTAATGAATAAGGTGCATGAGCTAATAGGGGAGGTTCCTGAAATTGAGATGAAATGCTATGTATATATTATATTTACGATATTGTACGCTAGAATTTGTGTTTTGAAAAGGAATTTTTATTATAGGAGCACTAAGCGTAAAAGATTTCTAACAAATACATACATATGCATGATCGCATAAAACAAACTAGAGTGACACGGCTCTGGAGCCAATTGATATAATAGACCACTCTCACAAGAAGACCGTTTAACTTGATTTCTCTCTTTGTTTTCTACTGTAAAATAACAGCGAGGAAAACCTAGTGCTGTATAGGAGTTCACTCGCTATTTCAAGTAATTTAAATTATGAACAATATAGGTGGAGAAACACATTTTATTTTTTTTCACAATATTTCTTTAATAATCCTGGTGTTAGTGTAATATTTCTACAGTGTTACTCTTTAGTAATTACATAATAACAAGACAGTTCACTCTTCATTCCGTATAATTTGGGTTTGTTTATCACAATACAATTATTTTATTATATATATTTTATTATTTTGTGCTAGCGAGAGCTAAATGATCAGGTCCAACAATACAGCGAATAGATTTTTTAAAGTACTGTTAGTGCAATCATCTACTAAAATTGATTTCATGGCTCCTTTCTCTATGAAGCTTCAACAAACGTTTTAATAAAGTGTGTGTGTGTGTGTGTGTGTGTGTGTGTGTGTGTGTGTGTGTGTGTGTGTGTGTGTGTGTGTGTGTGTGTGTGTGTGTGTGTGTGCGGAGGGACGGGGTGGGAACTTCTATAGCACCTGAGTTAAGCATTCTTAATGAGGGATGAACAGAAAATAACAATAAATAAATATATCTATTTTTTTTACCTAACAGAAAGAGATATTGCTAAGTTTCCCCCCCCCCCTGAAAATAGCATTTGTTTATTTTCGATGGGTGAATTCAACATTATGAAATGTACAAAAACAAAGACAAGTGTGAAATTGCCTACTGCGTATAAACTGAATATTCAGCACGCATAAAACTATCCTTTGCCGCCAGGCACCCTCGGGGGTAGCCCGCGGCACGCTTCCGACCATCGCGCCCAAGCCTCTAAAGGACTTTTAACGCACCAGGACTTTGTCTCGTCCGGCGCTGCGATCGGTCATGGGCCGCCCCTCTGCGAACCCTAGACCATTTTACCAGGTATCGACCCCATAGGTCGTTGCGGCAGTAACCCTGCTCTGGGGAAACTTCCGCGTGGAACATACACCTGATGAACCGCCAGAGAACCCCGACGGCCTCGTTCGCGAAACCCCACAGGGGGAAACGGTCCCTCGGTCATATGTCGAGTTACTCCGACGGCTCTTGCTTTCTCACGGCTTCCGATCATAGACATGCATGGAAGAGCAAGCTACTGGGCTCATTGGCCGTGAGGTTCACATGTTATGCACTAAAAAGAGCAGAAGAAGCCTCTCTCCGACCCAGAACCACGAGGAAATTCGGTTCTTTCCCATAGACGGGATTCGGATAGGTCGTCCCTACGCAGTCTTGCGCGAGGTTGAACCCGACTAGGCGAAACTAGCCGGTAACCCAGCGACAACTCCAGAACTACGAGATCATCCACATATACTCACACTCAAAAAACGGAAGAATCCTAAAGAACCACGGACTCCAGAGGACGTGGAAACCCCCTCTGAGCGCGCCAAAGAGACGGGCCCGATCGAGATTAGTAGCGAGAAAATTAGTAGGCGTGCCACTAGTCCGCCCGCCAGGTGTGGAAATTCCTGGCTGCACAAAAGACGTGCTCGGACTGGGTTTCGGACCAAGGTCTCGAGTTTCGGCTGATCGATGCCGCGTTAGTCGGCAGCCTCCGGCCCGCTTCCTCGTAGTCTGCGGGTCACGTTGGGGAATCCCCACTCAGAAAGTACGGTCTTGTCCCCGGTAACCTGACGGGTTACCTTTGGATAGTGAACGTCCCTCTGGGTCGGGCGCTTCCCGCAGAGTTGAGGTCGACTCACAACTGCTCTAGCTGCAGAGGATTCGGTGGGGTCGTCTGGGACGACTGTTTCATCTCTGCCGCTGGAACGTCGCAGATAGTTGCTGCATGCCGTATCTCCCGACGCCCTGCGCACTACAGAGCCACCACCGATCGTGCTCTTCAGAGCTCGATCCGCCTCCGTCAATTCCTTAGTCAAGTTTTGGAGAGATCCGGCTGGCATTTGCTCTGACCTTTCCCCAGTATCCTAAACCCACTGGGATTGGTCGTGCGGGATTTCTTTCCACCACATACGGAGGAACTCCGATCAGTGGCCTATCCTCGCGCCGCAGAGAACCTGCGCTTACGAGAGAGGAGACCCAGGGCTAGACTAGCTTGCCAGGCTAGTATCTTAGGCGTCTCCCGGCTTCCGGAAATCCCTTCCACTGGCGGACCACGATGAGGAACCCAGGCCGGTCTTCTCCTGTCCCCGTCTCGCTACGAACGCAAACCATGGAGCGCCCGCGCACTGTTCCGCTCCCGGTCACCTCCTCCACCAAAGGAGTCGGGTCGGGACCACGGAAAGGGACCCGCCAGTTCAGCACGCATAAAGTTGGGGGAGGGGAATAAATGTGTACTATCCTAATTTTTACTTCTCAACATATTTAGTCATGACATATGTATATCAAGTGCAAGTTACATATCAGGAAGTGACTAATTTAAATATACTTTTTCTTTAAGTAAGAGTAGTTTCTCGTGTATACTGAGCGGATTATATATATATATATATATTATTTTATAAATCTGAGGTAATTTTAAATCTTTAATCTAATGCCGCGCGATTTTATTTTATTTTTATTTATTTTTTACAGTTTTAAATCTAGAGTGTACGTAACAAACGAGGACTTGACATTTGAAGACCGGCGTAGAACAGAACGACAGCAATGTTGAAAATTAATTCAATTATAAAGTATACATTTAATTATTAGAAATATTATTTGCATGTTTTATTTAGTATTTTTCTAATAGCTGGTAACATTGGACTTGAAGTTCATATCTGGAACTTCACGTCCTACTACACAATTTCTGACCTCTGTGTCTTATGATCGTTGGATGATTATTTTTTATTTTATTATACGAAATCATTAAAAAATACTTTGTAAACATTGTGCAGCATTAAATATAATTCATGAAATTTAATATTATAAAATCTGTTTGATATATATTTCTGATATATTGTATTAAATATGTATATTTTTCGAAACGTGGTATTAAATCTTATGGCACTCGTGTTAAACTATTATATAGGGTGTAAAATGATTTAGAGTATAATACGTGAATATCTGATTGAAGAATCACTCATAATGGTTTCCTTTAAGGAACGAATTGGAATAAGATTGTAGCAATAAAATTTGAAACATTTCCTTCAAAAATATACTGCGTGAAATTACGCATGATTAAATTTTTAAGGTTTATTTTGATTTTTGTGTGGTTTATACTTCTAGAGATGCTAAAAATCTCTGTTTAGAGGTGTTTACTTCGTCGTACTTAGCTATCCACAATACCTTATGGGAATTATATAGTTTTTCAGTCTTTTTTTAATATTTGTCATCTTTTATTTCTCGAAAGATTACATTTTATAGATGATTATTGAAACGCTGAAACTTGTATGTTTCACTAGGGAAAATATCAAAGCGGTATAAGAATTCGACGACACTTGCATGTAATAAAATGCCGCAAAGTAGAGCCACTTGTTGTGGGATAATTAAATTGTTCGGTAGCGGGCGGGGAGTTCCAAAATTAGTTTTAGGATCTGCTTTCAAGACCCGAAATGTAACCGCGGAAATTTTTGTAAATTTAATGGAATGATAACTAAAATTTTCGGTAGTGGGTGGGGAGTTCCGAGATTAGATTTTGGTTCTGTTTTTATGTCCTGAAATGTAACCGTTGAAATTTTCGTATATTTCGCTGCAGTATGACTACAGTGTGTAGAATAATACTTCTAGAATATACTTCTAGACGCCATACCTGACCGTAGAGCTCCCCTCCCTTTTTATTTCGGATAGCAACCACTGCACCTACAGTGGCGCTACTCTACGCCGTCCACTTTATTATATAGGCACTTTGGTATAGGGTTTATTGTTCCGACTTCATTGTAATTGACGGTGCTAGTCTGTAATTGATGGTGCTAGTTTATTACAAATACGAGGTTGACTTTATTTTTATTGTAGAATATCAATTTAATTTTACTGATCTATGAAAAACATTTTTTTAGTGTTATTATTTACTACAAATATGATATCATATTTTTTTTCTTTTATTCTTCCCTATGATTTAGATTGTTTTTTCTAAATGTAATTATTTTATTTATTTATTCTTATTATTGTTTTGTACTAGGAGAGCCAAAACACAGTCTCATACAACTGAAATCATTTTTGTTTCAGTACTATTGTCAGCGAATTCATCTAATAAAATTTCGATTGTTGAATCCTTTCTGTAGGCTGCTTCAACAAACATGTTGATGAAGTAGAAAAAACTTCTATAACACTTGAAAGAAGGATTCCAACGAAGGGATGACTTTCAAAAATTATAGCGATAAAAATTAAACAACAATAAATATTTATTTTCTTATTTATTTTTATAACTTACAGGAAGAGCTACTGATCAGAATTTTATCAGTATATCTCATATATATCTCATAGGTTTTGTCGTATCTCATCACTCATAGATTTATTTCGGATGAGTAAATTTTGAAATATAATATTTGTCCAGTTTATAAAAAGCTGAACATGCACGCAATTTTCTTTAAATACACCGTAGTTACTCATGTGTGCCGCGCGGTTTCTATACCATTTCTTTTATTTTTTAAATGTGGAGGAGTTCGTGACACACGAGGATTTCAAATTTGAAGACTGGCAGCGACTGTTAAAATTAATATTAAATACAAATATACCTTTAGTTATTAAAAATATTATTCGTATCTTTTTTAGAATTGTTCTACTTGTTTGCAACATTGGACTTCAAGTTTATCTGTGGAGCTTCGCATCCTATTACACCATCACTGGTTTATTTATCTTATGATAATTGGACAAATGCTTTTTATTTCATACGAAATAAAGTATACGAAATCATGAAGTAATAGTTTGTAAATATTGTGCGATTTAAAAAATAATTCTTGAATTTTCGTATAATAAAATCTGCTTGAAATATATTTCTGATATAATATATCAGACTGTATACATGATATATCAGAACATATAATACTGTATTAAAAACATATATTTTTCGAAATAAGGTATTAAAACTCAGGATGAGCCTGTTACACGAGAAAATAATTTGTATAAATATTCATAATATAATACGTTAACCTATAATTAAATTATTAAAATTTTAAGGGGGGTTTTTTTTGGGGGGGAGGGGGTTATACTTATAGAGATATTGATTATCTCAGTTTAGACCTGTTTACACATCGTCCTACTAATTTATCCCCAGTTCTTTCTAAAATTTATATAGTTTTAAAAAGTGTTTCAAGATTATTTATCGGAAAATTCACATTGTGTATAGCTAGTTATTGGATATGCATACCTGAAACCTACATTTTTTACTTATATAGACATTATAACTCATGAAAAGTGCTTGAACAGTGAAGTAGGTTTGATGGGCTTCCTAGTTGAGACAAACTTATCGCCCAATCTATTGGATATAATGTCATTTTAAATATTGAGCAGATGGGGAAATCATATAGATTGTAGTTCAAAACTACATAGGAAGGTAAGTAAAATAAGGAATGTTTAAAATGGAATAAACTGATGTTAGTAAATAATAAAAATAAAAATAATATAAAATAAAATGTTAGAAATTGCAAATGAGGATAGATCAATTAAGTTAAGGTAAAAAACAGTATATTGCTGTAGTATAAATACTACTTAGTAAATTAAAAATAAAATTGAAAATTAAAGATAAAAATAAGTTAAAACCTAGTACAAAAACAACATGGGGTAGGACAGTCAAACAAGGGTGGTATGGCTACAAATTGAAATATATATATTAAAAAAAGAACGCTACAAAGTCATATAAATATATATGTTTTCACTACAGTAATATATATATATATACAGTAAAACCTCTAAATAACGGACACCTCGGGAGGACAGAAATTGTCCGCTATTCGGAGGTGTCCGCTATTGGGAAAACTTCAGAGATTCACAAAATCGCTAAGAAATGTTTAACGTTTCATTAATTGGCTTTTATATGTCCGAGGACTTCTATTATATCATTAATCAGAAATTAAAATTACTTTTTTAAGCAATAAAACTGAAATGAAATTGTGCATACATTTTTCCACTGTTTATTACATTCTTAAGAAAAAAATCTGTTACAAAAGTTTGCTTTTGCTTGCGATTACATGTAGTTAGTTTTTCTATGCGACGTTTTAATGCTATCAGTAGTTTTAATCCTTCTGAATCTTCTTTTTTTGGAAAAAGAAAAAATATGTGTAACTGCTCACTGTGTTTTGCCGATTCTTGGAAATTCTCGATATTGCAGGAAACATCCCCTGGTTTCAGTATCTGATTCATATCACTAATAGAGTCAGATTTTGTCGAAGATTCTGAAGGAATATAATCGCCTACGTCCAGGACCTGATTACTAACGGGGCACAATTCCACCAGTAAAAAAAGAATAGAATTTTTTCCCTTATTCATAGCAGTAATTTTGCATGAAAATTTCTATTAAATTTTACTGGTGGAATTGTGCCCCATTGGTAATCAGGCCCTGCGTACGTCAACTGATTCTTTTTCAGTAGGTCATCATCAATGTTGATGGACATTTCGGCATTTCTTCACTCCTGATCCATTTCATTAATTCACTTATTGCGATAGTTCTTCATTTCTATCGGAAATAAGTCTTTCATTTTCTTTTAATATAAAGCCTGCTTTTCTGAAACATTGTCGTACACATTGCGGTTATACGTTTTGTTTACAGCTGAAGAAATCCGAATTTGAAAGCATCGGGAACATTAACTAATTTTAGGCTGTTCTCAACTGTATTCATAGAATAAAACTTCGAAAGAATATGGCTTAATAAAAGCTTTCTCTACCAGGGTTTATAATTGTGTATAACGCCTTGATCAAGGAGCTGGCATACGGAAATTGTCTTTTGGGGGGGGGGGGCAAAGTTTTAACATTGCCCAATTTAAAATGTTTTGGATGAGAAGTTGCACTGTGCACTGTCTGTCTGTCCAAAAACAAGAGAACTTTTCTTTGTTTTTTCATCCTATTATCAAAGAAAGTTAACCATTTAATCACTAAAAAACTGGTTATCCACGCTTTTTTATTCGCCATCGAAATTTTTTAAATTGGATATTCTTTGAGAAACACATGGGTTTCGGAGATTTTTGAACTATAAGAGGAATTTAAAATTGCCCTAATACATTGAAACATAATAAAATAGTGATTCGCTCTTTTGTCATTTTTTCGCTGATACAGCCATCCTTTTTAAAGCACAAAGTCTTATTCGAAAAAATTCTGAAAAAGAGTCCGCTTTCCTCGGTATTAAAATTGTTTCTATCCTCATAACCTTCACAAATTGATTGCAGTTATTCATGCCAATCCTCCACTTTTTTCAGAGCTGCAAATTTTGCTTTTCCACATATTGTTTTGAAAGAGATGTTGTGCCGAGACAGGAACTTTTCCAGCCGTCTACCCAAACCCTTAAAATCATGTAATCCGAGTTATTTGATTACTTTTAAAGCCTTTTCCTGAATCAAAGGCCCACTGATAGGATTTTTTTTTTGAACGAAGTGAAGTAAACCAATTCATAAATATAGAATTAATTTCAATGGAATCAGTATATCCCAATTTCACACTTTTGGTGTTCTCGTTAGAGTTAATAATCCACAAATTCTTTATTTCGAAAAATCTCTCCCACTTGTGTTTTACCTATTTTAAAACATTCGGCAAGTATCCGTAAACTCTATTTCTATTTTTCAGATTCACTTACATTTACAATTTCAAATTTTCGAAACATTAATCACAAGCAAGACACTAAATTCAGAATACGCAGAACTCAATATATTCAGAAAACGATAAAAATGGTTTTAACATATTTTGAAGCTTTGAATATTGTATGTCAATTAAATCTGAAGAATCAAACAGTAATCGATACGAAATACATACGATATTAGGGGATTCCCCAGGCCATTGGGAATTTTCCAGAGACCACCCCTACATTTATCCGTGGTCAAAAAATTTGTGACACATTGACTTGATAAATTTCGAGGCTTTTTACTTTTTTTTACCATTTTCTTTCTCGTTAAAAATCATTTTTCATCCTTGATCGCCAAAACTACTGTCCGCTATTCGGAATGTCCGCTATTCAGAGGTTAAACATACAAAAATTTAGTTTTTGGGAGTGGGGATTTGAAAAGTGTTCGTTAAATAGAGGTGTCCGCTATTCGGGAGTGTCCGTTATGGAGGTTTTACTGTATGTATATATATATATATATATATATATATATATTAATTATCACACAGTTGCTAAAATTGATAAGAAAAAGAGAAAAAAACAGTATGGTGAACTCTAGATAAAAGGTCCAAAATAGTTGAATATTTTGGTCTTTTGCGGTGGTGCGGTTCGAAGGCTTCGTCGTCGGGTAACTCCGCAATTATTTCATTAGGAATATCATAAAGATTTTCCTAAAACTTTTTTTGAGATATCATTATCTTTTTTCTTAGGGTTTGAACGTTTAAGTCCCTTTTAATGGTACTGTTGCGCATGTAACGTGAGGCATTACGTACGATTCTGAGATTTTTGTTGTGCAGTCTAGTAATATTGTCCATAGAAGTTTTGCAGGTAAAGCCCCAGACCGAACAGGCATAAGTAATGATAGGAAGGATGCAGGAGTTGTAAAGAAGAAGCTTATAATATGTTTCGCATTATTTATCTCTTAAAAGGTATTTAGATAGATTAAAAAAAAAATACTTCCAACGCATAAATGAATACAATTTGGTTGATATGTTTAAAAAATATCTTGCGTGGCAGAACTGTGACAAAAAATTCTTAGTTTAAATTAATTCATGTTTATATTCTGCATTTTAAAAAAGGGGGTTCGGCTGTGGATAACAGGCGCGTCGGTTCTTAAACCTTGCTTCTTCTTACAGTTCTTTCTTCCGGCACCCATGTCACTTAGTATTTTAAGTTATACCTTACTACTTTCAAATATTCAGAAGTGTGGGAGGGCGTTATTCAGGTCGGCACATTTGCAAGGTTACAATATGCAGCTGCTGCATATACCAAACGGCTGATAAGAATAATTGCATTTATCAATATAATTAGCTGCAATGTAAACCATAAATGCTTTTGTGTAAAAAAAAAAATCCGTTAATGTTAATAGTGATTACTCAGAGGGTCAATTTAAGCTTATTGCATTTTATTAGTAAAATGAGGCATTCATGTTTCCTAGAATGGTAAGCACATATAATGTGTTGCACCTTAGTTATCTCTAAAATGGTATTTAGATAGATAAAAATATTTTCAATGCGTAAATGAATACAATTTGGTTAATATGTTTAAAAAATGTCCTGCGTGGCAGAATTGTGACAAAAAATTCTTAGTTTAAATTAAAAATATTAATTTATAAATATTAAATTATTATAAATTCACGTTTATATTCTGCATTTAAAAATAAGAGAGTTCGGCTGCGGACAACAGGCACGTCTTAAACATTGCTTCTTCTTACATTTATTTCTACTGACACCCATGTCATTTAGTCTTTTACGTTATACTTTACTACTTTCAAATATTCAGAAGTGTGAGATGGCGTTATTCAGGTCGGCACATTTGCAAAGTTACAATAATCATACAGCTAAGACATAAGTATATACAAAATGGTTGATAAGAATCATTGCATTTATCAATATGATTAGCTGCGATGTAAACTATAAATGCTTTTGTGAAAAAAATCTGCTAATGTTAACAGTGATTACTTAGATCAGCGCTTCCCAACCTTTTTACCTTCACGTACCCCTTTTGCTCGGACTATTCATTTCGGAGTACCCCCTTTTATCAGAAACACAACCCCAACCCCTCCCCTCACTCATATAACACAAATATCCTTTTTAAAAATTAGTAATATATTCATTAGTAAAAACTCATTAAAAAGAAGGAAGCTTTCCTATTAATTAATATAAATTAGTGATATAACCCCGCCTATTCGAAAACAAAAATTAGGACCTTCTTTTCAAAATAAAGGATTATGAATGGAAACTCTGACGTAAATAAATCGTTCTGCAATTACTATTAAAAACGGAACAGTAAGATAAATTTGGTGGGAAAGATATACATTGTATAATGATCAATGACAGTTTTCGCGAAGATGGAGGTAAATATATGAGTACTCATACAATATGATAATCGATGGGCTGATGTAGTGACATTGAATTATCAATGAATTAATATGTCTAATGGGCCTTTCCCCTCATTTTGAGTGTAACAAATTAGAATTACACATGAGACTAACTTTGTAATCCAAAACGTATCAACTTTATGTGTTTTCAGTGAAACCAATTTTGTGATTTCCGCCATTACCGATATTATTTTTATGTACCTCTGCAAACCCTCCACGTACCCCCAGGGGTACGGGTACCCCAGGTTGGGAACCGCTGACGTAGATGGTTAATTTAAGCTTATTGCACTTTATTAGTAAAATAATGCATTCATGTTTCCTAGAAGCACATATAATTTGTTACGTATTATTTATCGCTTAAAAGATATTTAGACAAAAAAAACATTTCCAATGCATAAATGTCAACTTTTACATTATTTTCTTGCCACTAACATTTAATAGTAAATTTTGCCGATTTTGTTTCCTAAAATCACAGATTACAAATTGCAAAAATTTCTATTAACTTCCAACAGTAACAAAAATGCGCAAAAGTTGGCAGCTTATGCTAATAACATAGCATTTGATCTTGGCAGAAAAAATGAAACTTGAAGACGTGGCTTACCCGTTAAATGTAGAAACTGATCATGAGTAAAATTGCTTTAATGTTTTAAAAGTTAAAATGTTTAAAAGCGCTTTGCCACCTGTTAAAGTATAATGCATATTTTCATATTATTACAGCGTTAAAGTATTATTCTAATAATGCATATATATGTTCCCGCATATTTTAGCTTTATTCAATACACTATGGTGTTTTTCAAATTTCCTTGAGGGTTTAACACGTTTCATAGAAATATTTCAAAACTGCTGTTTAATGAGATTCCTTCTCAAAAAAAAACATATGAAATAAACATTTTTTTTTTTTTTTTTTTTTTTTTTTTTTTTTTTTTACAGTTAGCAGATAGAATTTTCATAAAATTCATAAGAACGCTATTCGCTAGTCCGTAAATACTGACTGTTGGTGCAATCATGAACATTTAAAGTGCTTATATTCTAGATTATTTTTTTTAACACAATTATTTCAAATTTGTAAAGTAATCATACAAGTTGTAAATTTCCAACTGGACGAAAAATGTCCGGGCCAGGATTCGAACCTGGGATCGCTTGGCTGAAGCCGCCACGCTCTACCACTGAGCTATCCCGGTCGAATCTGGAGGGCATAATTCATCCAGTTAACCTTATTGATCGAAGCATCTGGTCTGATATTTTAATCAGCTCAACAGAAAAGATCGCAGGTAATGGAACTCCAGTAAACGCTGGATACGGAATACACTAGATTATTTTTTTTTAACACAATTATTTCAAATTGGTAAAGTAATCATACAAGTTGTAAATTTCCAACTGGACGAAAAATGTCCGGGCCAGGATTCGAACCTGGGATCGCTTGGCTGAAGCCGCCACGCTCTACCACTGAGCTATCCCGGTCGAATCTGGAGGGCATAATTCATCCAGTTAACCTTATTGATCGAAGCATCTGGTCTGATATTTTAATCAGCTCAACAGAAAAGATCGCAGGTAATGGAACTCCAGTAAACGCTGGATACGGAATACACTAGATTATTTTTTTTTTTGACACAATTATTTCAAATTGGTAAAGTAATCATACAAGTTGTGAATTTCCAACTGGACGAAAAATGTCCGGGCCACGATTCGAACCTGGGATCGCTTGGCTGAAGCCGCCACGCTCTACCACTGAGCTATCCCGGTCGAATCTGGAGGGCATAATTCATCCAGTTAACCTTATTGATCGAAGCATCTGGTCTGATATTTTAATCAGCTCAACAGAAAAGATCGCAGGTAATGGAACTCCAGTAAACGCTGGATACGGAATACACTAGATTAATTTTTTTTTTTTTTTGACACAATTATTTCAAATTGGTAAAGTAATCATACAAGTTGTGAATTTCCAACTGGACGAAAAATGTCCGGGCCAGGATTCGAACCTGGGATCGCTTGGCTGAAGCCGCCACGCCCTACCACTGAGCTATCCCGGTCGAATCTGGAGGGCATAATTCATCCAGTTAACCTTATTGATCGAAGCATCTGGTCTGATATTTTAATCAGCTCAACAGAAAAGATCGCAGGTAATGGAACTCCAGTAAACGCTGGATACGGAATACACTAGATTATTTTTTTTAACACAATTATTTCAATTTGGTAAAGTAATCATACAAGTTGTAAATTTCCAACTGGACGAAAAATGTCCAGGCCAGGATTCGAACCTGGGATCGCTTGGCTGAAGCATCCACGCTCTACCACTGAGCTATCCCGGTCGAATCTGGAGGGCATAATTCATCCAGTTAACCTTATTGATCGAAGCATCTGGTCTAATATTTTAATCAGCTCAACAGAAAAGATCGCAGGTACAACTTGTATGATTACTTATATTCTATTGCGCAATGGTAGTTATTCAAATTATCGAGAATCTACTAAAGAAATGAGTTCGAAGACCGTATTTACATTTTTGCAGGCATTTTCCAGTGTGCTTTCAGTATTACCACATTTTTTAATAGAATTTTCTCGTCATTGATTCGCAGAAATTGTGCAATTAATCGCAAGATGTCATTTAATTTGAAGAAAATATATTAGACAAAGTTTTCGGAATTGAAATGGTGATGCTGCTCCATGGGAATTCTAAGGAGTGTACGCACCGTGGTATCCGCACATAATAATGAATTACTATTATAAAATAATTATTAATACTAAATAATTCATATTAACCAATTTTAGCATATAATATATTAAATGAGCAGTGGATAATAGGGGAGGTACCTGAAAGTGAGAGGAAATGTCACATATTGTAAGAAGAGTTTGTTTTTGCTGTTCAAAAAGAACAGAAACGACTACTGCTATCAGTAAAATTAGTATTATTTATTTGAAATTTGCTTATTCATAAATAAGTCACCCCAAACAAGGAATATCTTACTTAACATGATGTTTGCTATACATGTATAACAGAAACCATTGAACAGTGAAGTTGCTTTGAGGGGCTTCCTAGTATTTATTCGAATATCACATTTTATTATTAAGTTTTCTAGAAATGTTTAAAAAAATTTAAGGCTGGTAAGAATTTTAAAACATTGTAAGAAATTGAAAGCTCGTAAATCTTTAAAAGCTTCCTATCAGATAAATTTGTGTATCCACTTTTACAGGATTGATAAAAAGCGATTAAACAACGCTAATATTTCGAATTTTGCTTTGTATGAATTAAACATATAAATTTTTATCAATTTTAATTCACAAAAATACATATACTTTACGTCAAAAATTGATGCATGACTTATAAGTTTACACCCACATAAATTAGTCATATAAGCATATTATTATTATTGTACTTAATAATAATTATTATTAGTCAAATGCAGCGTCTGTAGCAACAGCCATATATTTTAATAAAAATACTGTTTAATTATAAAGGCGTAAAATTTTACAATGCAGATTTCACGGCAGATGCTTCAACCACATGCTTCTCAATACAAATGGGCAGTGCTTTAGAATTGTCCCTTCTCTTCAATCAAGTTTACAAACTTCTTCATATGTACTGAACATATGTCCATGGATATCTTGAAAAATCCGAAAAATGATATTACTTTTGTAATGTTACTACATATCTTTGAATGTTATAAAAGTAAATACATTTATACAACATTGGCTATTGTAAACCGCATATTAAAAATAAAGCATTCAAATATTAAGTTTAACAAAAACGGTAAAAGTGTTATTATTTTTCGAGAAGCATTTTAAAAGCAATTTCATTTTTTAGAACACTGTTTCTACATCTTTATCTAGTAGTGAAAACAACACCTGGAAAATTAATTTTAAGTTATATCACTGACCATGAGCAAAAGTTATAAATTTTATGCACGACATTCGAAATATTGGTGAAAATCTTTGTGCAAATTAGAATTCTCATAGCATAGGTACTGGCAAGGGTGAGCATGTGAGGGCTTTGCACCTACGAGGAATTTCATATTTAATTAACTAAATTTATTCTTATTTAGAATAATTAAAATACTAACGGTATGAGAAACTAATCTTTTTCGCCAGGAAGGGGGCTCTGGATCCTGTGTCCAACCCCACCCCCTCCATCCCGTAGAAGACAATTAAAAATTACGTTTTACTTTTTACATTCATGTACCTCGAATTTTTCTTAAACGGTAGAGGGTAAGGGGTGTAACCCTGACGAAATAAATACCTAATGGATTGTTTCAATTCGCTATTTTTTAAAATGTTGGCAGAAACTTTGAATATTTGACTTTTTTAAATTGTACATTTTTGGATTACTTTGTATGTTGCTATATTTAAAAAATGTTTTGCGTTGGAGAATTCTTACAAGAAATTCTTAGTTTAGCTTATTCCATGTTCATATTCTTTATTTTTAAAGTTCCAAAACATTGTCTCTTCATTTGCGCGGCACCCATACCATTCACTATTTTAATTTATGCTTTACTATTGTCAAATATATAATTTCATAGTTTATGTTGGTATTACGATAATGTTTCATTAATGTTTATATATATATATATATATATATATATATATATATATATTAATGTCGTAATTCCAAGTTCAAATCCGGGATGAAAGGCAGTCGTGCTCGTTGATAAACAGGGTTAGCTATGTGATAGGTTTCCCTTTTAGCTCGCATCAGGCGGCCGTGTGGTATCATCAACAACAACAAGAAAATTCAGTTCATTTTTTTGTCGAAGAACATTTTATTTCCAGTTTAAGACATCTCTTCAGGGAAAATGCTCGTTAGCCAACGCTAAACAAAATAAAAATACAACGTTCCATTATTTTCTAGAATCCGTCCCGATTCTTTTAGCAAACACCAGCGTCAAAAAATTCTCTCCGAATCAGGAGGATCGTGTTTTAAACTAACTTGCGTAATAATACAGAATACGTCACGTGACCCACTTCTGTCGAATCAAAAGGTCTCTTTTGGAACTTTATCAGTAATTCCGGTGGATTTATTTTGTTGTAAAAGGACTTCCTTACCGCCAAAAACTTTCTACGCCCTTCCAGAATATTCCATAATCTCGTACCAGATGCCTGCCATATCAACAAACGAGCTTATCTGTTTTGAGGCTGTAGCTAAACTTCGAATTTAATACGTAATAAAAATAATAAGAAGAAAAGAAAATGAATCTTTATAAAAGGGGGAAAAAAAAGAAAGAATTAAAGTTTTTCGGAAATATTTTAATAGATATTTGATATTTAATAATAGGATAGCTTTATGAAATAAGGTTTTTTGAGCGGAATATTTTAAAAGATACGACATTTTAGCATTTAAATAAAGAAGTTATAGCAATTTGACCACACGGGAATATTACTAATGAATTTTAATAATGGATTAAAATAAAGATGTTCTATTTAAAGAATAAATTAAAAAAGCTATCGCCATTTTTAGACTAACTACATTCGAATAAATATTATTAAGTGGATTAGGACAAATTGACTTTACATATGGATAGTAAAAGGCTATTTTAAGAATGAGAATTATTTTAATAAGCTGGGTTATATACCGAATATTATTAAATGGACAAATTTTATAGAATAATTGCGGGAAAAAAAATTAAATTTTGTAATATATATATAGATATATAGATATATATATATATTTGAGGGAGGGGGTGCGTTATCCAGAGAGGGACTTTTCAAAGTAATAGTAATCGATCCCTTCTACATAAATATATATAAAGAAATAATTGCTACGAATCATTGCATTTATCAATATGATTAGCGGCGATGGATACCATACATGCTTTTGTGTAAAATAATTGTTAATGTTGTGTGCTGAGACTGTCAATTTACGCGTTTCCAATATTTATATGCATATACCCCGTGATTCGTGTCATTTAACTGTTAAAAGGTAGAATCTTGTATTCATATAATTAAAAAAAAAAAAAAAAAAAAAAAAAAAAAAAAGAAAGAAAGAAAGAAAGAAACCTAAAAGATGGTTCTAATCTCTAAAACAAAGCTGTCAACTTTTACACTATTTTCTTACTACTAAAACTTTTATAGTACTAAGCAATTAATCTAGTAAAATGTAACTAAATAGATGGTAAAAAAAAACTTACTTTAAATTTTAAATGTTATAAAAGTTTTAAATGTTTAAAAGCGCATATGTCATCTTTATGTGCACAGTGAATAAAAACTCTAACAAAAGATATTTCAACAATGAAATTTCTAAGCTATTTTATCACTAATTTTTTAATTAAGTTATTATTTAATAAATTTTATCATTAAATGTGTTTCTCTTTTCTTTCTTTTTTTTCCCCTATAAAATGTCCTAAATATTTTACCATTATTAATCACATTTCCTATTAAATGAAAACATGAAGGATGTCCATTCATATTATTATTGTTATTATTTATTTATTTATTTATTGTATTTATTTAATTAATTAATTAATTTTTTTTTTTTTGCATAATTAAGCTTTTGAGTTTTTAACGCGTTTAATAGAAATATTTAGAAAATGCTGTTTAATGAGATACATTGTAAAAAGAAACATTTGAAATAAAACAGTTGATAACTTTTTCTCAGTCATCATATAGAAATTTTTAAATTAACAAGACCCATCATGATCAACTATATTATTCAAAAACTTAATAATAAGAAATCTCCTGGGTACGATAAAATTTCCAACTATACTCTTAAACAACTTCCTATCAACTGTATTCTCTACATTACGAAGCTCACTAATTCTATCCTCAAACACTGTTATTTTCCTAAACCCTGGAAAACCTCTATCATTTCTCCTATTCCTAAACCATCCTGCAATCTTAATGACCCAACTAATTTCCGTCCCATCAGTCTTCTCTCCTCTCTAGGTAAAGTCATCGAACGCATCATTAGATCACAGCTCAATGACTTCCTTCACAATAACAGCATTCTTATGCCTGAACAATTCGGCTTCAGAGCCAAGCACTCCACCCAACACCAACTTCTTCGATTTGTGGAATTCTTAACTGAAAACTTCAACGAGAAGAAGCCTACTGCTGCCATATTTCTTGATGTCGCCAAGGCCTTTGACAAAGTCTGGCACGCGGGCCTCATTTACAAATTAATTCGGCTTAAGTTCCCGTCTGGACTTATCCATTTAATACACTCTTACCTTGGTGATCGTGACTTCTATGTCCGTGTAAACAACTCACTTTCTCTACTACACATAATACTCTGTGGTATTATTCAGGGTTCAGTCATTGGCCCTATTTTATTCATAATATACTTTAATGACATTCCACGCACACTCTTCACATCACTCGCACTCTATGCGGACGACACTGTTCTCTATGGCACTGCACATCACCCATACAATCTTTACAAAAATCTACAACACCACCTCAACATCTTCATGGAATGGTGGGATCAATAGCGCATTAAGATAAACGAATCTAAAACTACTGCTGTTTACTTCTCTAGAACCTTCTCCACTCCTAATAGATTAACCATCAATAACACTACCATTCCCTGGTCTGACGATGCCAAGTACCTGGGAGTTACCATTGACAAACGCATTACCTTTAAAAAGCATATTCTTAATATCCGCGGTAAAGTCGCCGGAATTTCCAAAACCCTCGCCCCCCTTCTTCGCAGTCACTCACTCTCCATACACAACAAACTCTTAATATATAATGCTTGCATTCTCTCTGTTATCACATATGCATGTCCAATCTGGGGCTTCACTTGCAAAACCAGTATGAACAGCCTCTCTAGTACCCATTACAAACAGCTCCGTTACATCAGGAACGGGTCTAGATACCTCAAAAACTCCACAATCCTCAAGGATCTGAATACGACTTCACTCAAACATCGCATTAAACACCTTGCGAAAAAATTCTACAATGACATTAATCACATTCCAAATGAACTCATTTATGAGCTACCTGACTACGATGCTTGCAGTCCATCCAACCGGAAAAAACCAAGGTACTCCACTATTCTTGATGAATAGTCCTTCCGAGCTATAATTCTTACCTCAAAATTTTTCTCTTTTTTTAAAAGAAAATATATATATATATATATATATTATTATATAATTTTTTACTGATAATTTTATATTGACTTTTCTCCTAAGCTACTCTTAACATCTTTACTTTACCTCGTCTGGCATATTTTTGTTTCTTTTGAACAATGAACTATTTTTACTTTTATACTTTAACTAGTAAATTTTCATTATTTTATAGATATACTTAACACTATCCTATTTTATGTAGTCAATTGGACTACGGCTAGACATTTCATATGGCTCTCTCAGGATTTGATATACACCTACTCAAAGCCAGGGTGTGCAGTTGCTTCGCAACTTGGAAGCCCATTGAACCTATCACAAGTTCAAGTTCAAGTTCAAATTAACAAGAACACTGCTCGCGTGTTTATAAACACTCGCTTTAGGATCAGAAACAATTTAAAATACCTGTATTCGATAGCACAGTGTTATTTACTAAAACTAATGAAAAAATTTGCCATAGGAATGAGTTTGAGGCCCGCACTTGCGTTTTTTGCAGAAATATCCTAGAGTATTTAAAGTATTATTGCAAATTTTGGAATATAATATTTCTAATTATTGTTTTGCAGATAAATTTTACAAATTCTGCAATTAATTGCAATTCGCAAGAAGACTTTGAATCTGAAGAAAAAATATTAAACCAAGATTTCTTATCTGAAATAGTGTTGCCACACTCCTTGGAATATCTAACCAGGAAAACACGCCATAGTGTAATAATGAAAAAAAATAATAATAAGTAAGCAGCAATCGAAAGAGAATTATGAAACGTGTTTTTTGACACATAAATCATTTGCCGTCATCTCTGCGTTATCGAGATATAAAGTCATAAAATTTTCTAATTTATTTATTTAATTAACGGAAAGAGGCGTGGTTTTCAATCAGAAATATTAATAATCAGATTAATATCAAATACTAAACATATTTAGATAATATAAATATATAAAAAAAAAAAAAAAAAAAAAAAAAATTAAATTTTAAAAAATGCTATTGACAAATAGTTTACTGAACCAAAAAATGATTGAAGCGTAGAAAATCGTGGCCTCGAGAGAATTTCATGAACTTAAATCTAGTCCAATGATCAACTTCCTTAGAAAATTAAAATTGTAATTGCATTTCAAATGCATGTGGTCGAGTTTTCACTAACCCAGACTTGTAACAAGTATAGCGAATGATTTGGGAGTATTACGGCGTACTAAACTGGAAATGGACTAGTGACAGTTTGACGAAGTTGTTACGTTGAAAACGTTAACGACTCCTCCTTCAATCCTATCGACTCCTCCTTCCATCCTATTAAATCAATAAATTAGCTAATTTTAAAACCTTATATCTCGATAACGGGGAGACGAGGTCAAATGATTTATGTGTCAAGAAACACATTTCATAATGCCCTTTCGATTGCTGCTTATTTAGAATTGTTTCATTATTACACTAATGGCGTGGTTTCCTGGTTAGGAGTGTACGCACATTGATCTTTATATATCCCAATGAATTACGAATATAAACTAATTATTAATATTAACAAATATTGGCATATTAATATTAAACTAGATCGAACCCGTCAAAACGTGACGGAAAAAAATACTATAACAATATCAGTAAAATAAGCTTCTTTATTATTTAAGTAGGGCTTCGTATGAAACAGTCTTTCAAATATTTTATTTTAAAAAATCCCCCCCCCCCCCAGTAAAATGCTATTTCCGATGCAAACTCCAAATGAACACTCCGTTAACAAATGTGTAATGCAAATCAGTTTGACATTACCACCATATTCCCCACGACTTTAAAAAAAAAAAAAAAAAAAAAAAAAAAAAAGGTCATGGACCTATAAAGTATCATACAAATAGTCCTATCATAAAGTATCATACAAATTTCCTACTTTTATCTCATATTCAGAAAATAAAAGAACATAGTATAAGCACCCCTGTGATAATGCAATCGGATGAGCTTCTATGCGCATATGTATTGCATCTGCCCAAAGGCACCGTTGAAATTCGACATTAAAAAAAGTTTTAAAATGTTTAAATTAAAAGTTTTAAAATGTCCTCTTTAATCATTGTTCGTTTCAAATCCATATATTCTAAAACGCATCCATTGTTTTAAGCTAATCAATTTTTATGTAAAAATGAAGATTTTTTGTTAAAAATAATAAATTAATATGCAGATGAAGGAGAATTTTAATGTGTTCAATTGTAATTTATTTGTATGGTTTCTTCTATCCCTTTACATAATCAGGATGATTATTCCATTTCCATCACAGTCGGTCTCTTATACAGTTAAATATCCAATGGATCTTTAAAAAAATAATAAATAACAGTTCCTAGCATATTCTGATTCAACATATACATCAAAAAATTCAACATATCAATTTTATGTTAATCATAAACTAAAAAGTTTTTTTCTTCTTTTGACAGATTTTATATTAGCGCCAAAATTACTCTATCTTATGGATAATCTGATCTTATGATTTATCAGGTTTTTATTTTTCCACTTTTCATGAAGGTTAGGGATACCTATTTTCAATTGTTGCAACTTTCCAAGGGGCTATTTTACATTATTAAAACAAACGGATGGTCATTGTTGAGATGGAATTGAAAAATATTTCATGCTTGAAAATTATTTAAAAAGTCGTTAAATTAAGCGGCAGATTTCAAATAAATTTCAATCGAAAGCTAATTTTTTTTTCTAATTGAGGATGTAAGAATGAGGATGTAAAAAAATTAAATTTTTAGTATTTATAAGTGATGTAAGCGCGATAAAAGCTAAAGCGATAGTGTCGTTTGTTGTCACAACCGTTATACATTTCTAAATATTGCCACTGTGTTTTGGTTGGCGTCCAAAAAAACCATTTTTTGACATCGAAAGAAAAATTCACAGTGAAAGAAATAAGACTTTGCCGCTGATAAGGAACTGTTAAATGAACTTATAACAAACCTACCAAAATAATTCCTATAAAATATTAGCCTTACATTGTTTATTCTAGCTAAAAATACAATCATTATTTCAAGTTTTTTTTTTTCCTGAAATTCTTTACTTTTGTGAATTTTTTTATTAAAAAAGGAAATCTTAATAATTTAAATCCTATAATTCATATAACTTAATCCTATAATTAAAAAAAAAAATTGGTAACATGTAATCAAGGTATGCAACCAAGATGAAGCAACCAATAAAGGCTCCAGTTCTAATCTTTAAAATTAAAAACTGAAATATCAGTTAATATTACGCCATGTTGACACAATCATATAAATTTTTCTTTTTAGTTTTATCAATGTTAAAATGCATTTCAAGCTAAGCATAACGTCATTTTCACCGGTACAAACTTTTCACACGTACATTTATGCTTAAGCACCATGCATACAAATAAAAATATATTTTGCATTTAATTGTAATGAAAAAAAAATGGCATCAACAAAGTTATAATGCTTAATGATAAAATGAACCCAGTGGACAATATTTTCGTGACGTCACAGTAAATATGAATTTTTATTTGCGTATAAAATACACGAATAAATATTTTTACCGAAATACTTAAACATTTTAACTATATTTTAACTTACAAATTAAAAAATTCGGCCTAAAAGTCACGGCCTTTTAATATTTAATATTTATTTTTTATGCTCGCAATCATTGGGTTCAGAAAATAAACTCTGTACGTCGCAACAGTGGGCGTTAATCCGATTGCCGACTTTATGACGTCATAAGCAGAAGTAAAATTTTAATTTAAGATTACTGCTAATTAATTAAATTTTCGAACAAACGAATGTACGATAACAAATCTGTGACCAAATATCTTGCATTTAAAAAAAGAATGATGTAATTTGATGTAGTAGTTTGTTCTCACGGATTGTCGAAAAAAACGCTTAGCTTTTTAAATATATAGATGCTTAATGAATATGATGCATGAGCTAATAAGGGAGGTTCCTGAAATTGAGATGGAACGCTAAATATTATATTTAAGATATTGTACTCCAGCATTTGTGTTATTAAAAGGAATTTACTGCTAGATTTCCAACAAATACATACATATACATGTCCGCGAAAAACGAATTCATCATCATCATCATCATCAACAACCGTTTTCAATACAATGCTGGATGTATTTCTCCCCCAGATTTTTCCATTGTTGCCTGTCTAGTGCTTTAGTCATCCAATTAACACCAGCCACTTTTCTGATTTCCTCACTCTATCTTATTTGAGGTCGTCTTATAGGTCGTTTTACATCTCTGGGATACCACTGTAGGGTGTTTGTGCTCCATCTATTGTCTTGTCTTCTTGCAATGTGCCCAGACCATTTCCATTTTAGCCGTTTAATTCTCTCGATGATGTCAAAAACTTTCGTCTGACTTCTTATCCACGTTATTCTCTTTCTGTCTCTTCTGGTTATGCCTAGCATACATCTTTCCATACTTCGCTGTGTTGTTTGTAATCTTTGTACCATCCGTTTTGTTAGTGTCCAAGTTTCTGCTCCGTAAGTTAGTGCAGGCAAAACGCATTGGTTAAACACCTTTCTTTTCAAACAAAGAGGCATGTTACTCTTCAGAATAATATTGTTCTTCCCAAAAGCACTCCATCCATTTCTTATTCTTCTATTGATTTCATTCATGATACTGTTGTCTGATGATATTTCTTGTCCAAGGTACACATAACTTTGCACATCTTTAATCTCAGTGTTGTTGTAGACGATTTTCTGTTTTGATGCAAATGAATTGAACATCACCTTAGTCTTTTATTTCCCCATTTCTGCCAAATCTTTTAGCATATTTTGCAATTCTTCAGGGCTATTACTGAAAATTAAAATGTCATCAGCAAACCGGAGATGGCTTAAATATTCCCCATTTATTCTAATCCCTTTGTTTTCCCAATCCAGCTTCTTGAAAATATTTTCTAAGACAGCAGTAAAAAGCTTAGGCGAAATGGTGTCTCCTTGTCTTACTCCTCTTCCAAGCTTGATCTTCGCTTTTCCTTTGTCCAAACGGATGGTGGCTGTTGCTTTCTTGTAGATCTTCTTTATGATATTGATATAAGGTTTGTGTATACCAATGTCCTCCAGAGAAGTAATTACTGCAGATGCGTAGACCGAATCAAATGCTTTTTCATAATCAATAAATGCAAGGCAGAGAGGTAAATTATATTCTTTATGTTTTCCTATAACTTCCCTTACTGTTTGAATATGATCCATTGTGCTAAATCCACTTCGAAATCCTGCTTGTTCTGTAGGTTGAGATGAGTCCAGAGCTGATTCAAGTCTTGTCGTTAAAACTTTGGTGAAAATTTTATAAATCACTGACAGTAAGCTGATTGGACGGTAGTTTTTAATGTTTTCCTTTTCTCCTTTCTTATAAAGTAACACCATCACAGCATTATTCCAATCTTCTGGTACATCTGATTTCTCGAGACATTTGGAAAACAGTAAGGCTAACATTTTTTACAAATTCTTACTTTTTACAAATTCTTACTTTTTACAAATTCTTCTCCTGCTTCTTTGATAAGTTCAATCGTAATTCCATAATCGCTAGGGCATTTACCCTTTTTCATGCCTCTAATGGCTTGTACAACTTCATCTGTCATCACTGGGATTATCCCTTCAGTTTCTGTTATGTTTACTAGTGGATCACATAGGTTGATTTCCCTTTGATCTTCACATTTATATAGATCGTTATAGAATTTTTCGACAATGTGTACTATTTCATTACTGATTTTGGTGATTGTTCCATCTGCTCTCTTCATTGCAAAAATACCTTTTCTTCCAACACAGTTTGCGCTTAGCATTCAAAATGTGGGATGAATAGAAAACAACAATAAACATATATATATATATATATATATGTATATATATATATATATTATCTTACAGGAAGAGATATTGCAAAGATGTTTTCCCCCTGAAAATAGGCATCTGTTTATTACCTGTTAACGAATTAGACGTACCATAACTATGAAGACTTTTTATATAATAGACCATTCTCACACACAAAGAATGTTTACCGGTAACCTGGTTGTTTTGATAGTCTTCTACTTCATAACAACGAGAAATACCAAGGCATTCACTCGTTATTTTAATATACTGGAACTACTGAATATCTATAGGGAAAACACATTTTATTTTATTCTATAGTTATTTTAATCTTCCCGGTATGAGTGTAATATTTCTACTACGTAACTCTTTAGTGCTTATATGATAGCAGAAAAGTTTACTCTTCATTCGGTATGATTTTGATTTATTTATCACTATGCAATTATTTTATTATATATATTTTATTATTTTGTACTAGCGAGAGCTTGAAGATTATGTCCAATAATAGAGGGAATAGTTTTTTTCAGAAGCATTGTCAATGCAATCATCTACTAAAAATTAAATTCCTGGATCCTTTCTCTTTGCAGTTTCAACAAACGTTTTAATAAAGTGGGGGAAACTTCTATAGCACCTGAATTAAGCATTCAAATTGAGGAATGAACAGAAAACAACAATATATATATATATATATATATATATATATATATATATATATATATAAAAACTTATTGCAAAAATTAACCATTGAAACAGAAATAACTGACCAAATGCAATGAAATTATTACCCCAAATAGCTATGTCAAATTACACATTATAAAACATAGTCCTAACAAATGAAGTATTTATTCTAAAAGTGAAACATAAGTAAAAAAAACACAAATGTAAGCTTATAATGTAATTTACGTTTTCAAGGGCTGGGAAACCACATTATAAGCAAAGAATGATTGTTTTCTGTAACTGTCACAAGCTTAAAGCCAAAATTTTGTGACAATTCCAAGCCCTAACAATCATTGGAAAGAAATTGAAAAAAAAAAAAAAAAAAAAAAAAAAAAAAAAAAAAAAAAAAAAGGATACCTTTGAAAATAGAACACTACAAATCAAACGGAAGAAAATAAATCCATTTATAAACAAATAAATACAAAGGAAGACAAAGAAAATCTATACATTACAACATAAATTTGTCCAGAATCCGAAGACAAAAATGTTTTGTGCTAAGCACATGGTAAAGTGAATAAGTGAATTCAAACGTACAAGTTAAAATTACAGTTAATTTTCTAAAAGTAGCAGTTATTAATTTAACCATTGTGATTTTAACTATTTCTAATTTAAAATATAAAAATACAAATAAATAATATAAAAACTATAAATTCATTTACTAAAAATATTTTTTGACTTAAATAATTTTAATATATATATTATATTATTGGAATATTTAAAAATTTCACTTGTATTCCAAGTTTTCAGTTAAAAGAGAAAAAAAAATTGTGAAAATATATATGGTGCTGCCATCTGGTTTTATAATAAACAATAACTAAAAAATAATACTAAAGAATAATAGTAATAGTTTTTTTAAAATCATTATATGGTGCTGCCATCTAGTTAAAGATTAAAACAATATCTAAATAACTATTAATTATTTTGATTAAGTAAATTTTCCAGTATAAAATTATTTTATCTATTTATTTTTACATATGTCAACATTTAAATAATTTCAAAACATAAATAAACCCATAAAATCTAAAATATTATTGTAGAAGTCAAATTAAATTTTCATTTTATAAATAATTATATGCAAGCTTAAAAGATTTACCAATATGACTACATGCACTTATTGGAACTAACATCTTGCAAAATTTTATTAACCCTGAAAAATAAAATTAGATTTTCATTTTATAAATAACAATGCAAGTTTAAAAGAAATACCAAAATGGCTACACGCACTTAATGGAACTAACATCTTGCTAAATATTATTTATTCTGAAAAATAAAATTAGATTTCACACACTGATAGCTAAAAATAACCAAACATTTCCAATATGTTAACCTCACGTATTGAATCTAATATCTTGCAAAAAATAAAAAATAAAAAAATAAAAAATAAAAAAGCATTTAACTAAATTGTTAAATGTTCTCTACCTGGCAAGGGAAAAACAAAAAAAAACAAAAAACAAAAAAACATTAAATCTCCAATATGGCAACGCACTTATTGGAACAATATTATATTGAAAGTTCTCTCCCTAGAAAAGAAAAAAAATTAGAATTTACTATTTAAAATTTTTTAATTAATAAAAGATATTTAACCAAAATATTCCCACTCAGCTCTCACATAAAGGAATTCATTCTTTAGCCAAATATATCAGTAAACAAAATGTAAGTGTTTTAACAGATAGAATGTGCAAACATATAAACCCCAATGAAAGCAAAATTTATATTCGTAAAATTGACTTAACTAAATAAAAGGGATAGCCATATTCTACTGCATGTTGAAGAATAAGTTTTAAATTTTGAGTTTTAAAATTATTAGAACAAAGATTGTTTATTCTATGTGCAAAATTTAGTAAAATATTTACAAATACTGATTTATATATACAAGACTTATAATTAGTAAATAAGTTAACTTTAAATGTAAAATCATTTCTTTTGTCATAAATGTCAAACAAAATTTTATTATCTTTAAGAATTATCTTAAGATCAAGAAAATTAATTTCATTATTTACCATAAGGTTGAAACTATAATTTAAATTTTTATGATATTTTATTGGTAGTAAATAATTTGAATTATTATTAAAATAGAAGACAATTATATCATCTATATAACGGTACATTTTACAATTAGCAATATGTGAATTACGTTCATAATAATATAAATATAATTCTGCAAGAATTGAAGAAACAATACCACCCTGTGGTAATCCACAGCATTGAATATATATATTCTCATTAAAAACAATATAATTATGATGTAGAATAAATCTAGTTAAAGTTTTAAAGTAATTTAAAGAAATGTTATTTTTTAATTTTATGGAATCCTTGTATTCTTTGTATAATAAATTGACAATCCTGAACATATCCTTGATATCAATATTATTAAATAAGTCATTAAAGTCAAACGTCTTCATGTAAGTTATGTTATTTAAATTTTTTATATTATTGACAAGTTGAAAACTATTTTTTATGCTAAACAAATTATCTTTTAGTTTTGTAAGTTCAAACAATTTAGTGAGAATAGTTAATAGAAATTTACTTGCATTATTATTATACGTATTACAGCCTATAGTTACAGTTCTAAATTTTATAGGAGTTTTATGAAATTTAGGTATAACAACAATGTATGGATAATTAAAGTTGTAATTTTTAATTTTTAGCAATTTATAATATTGAAATATATGTCGATTATTAATAATTGTATTAAGATTAGTTTTTTTAAAATTTAAACTTGTATTTATTGCATTAGATATTAGCTGTGAATAATATTTTTTGCAGATGAAAGCATAGTTGTTTGGTGATTTATCAACATAAGTAATAATAAATTTGTTTTGTAAATTCTTTATTTCACTATTTAGTTGTTTAACATTAAAATTAAAATTTTCCATATTTCTGAAAAGTTCAACATTTAAATTACTTAATACATTTAATTTCCATTCTTTAAAAAATTCAATGGGTTTATTATAATCTATTGAAATTTTATATATAAAAAGGTCAAGATCCAGATTAAATTGTTTTAATATAGAAAAAATATTATAACATGATGGTGTTCGAAATTTAGTCCCATTAGTCATAAAACTGCGCAGATAATCATTCTCGACAATATTAATATCCCCTGTAATAATGTGACCATGTACCTTATCTACATAATTACTAAAACTAGGATTATTACATAAGCACGGAGGTTTATCATTTGATGTAAGAAATTTTGCAAAATTATTGTAATTGAAAATTCTACGTCCAAGTGTAACATTGTATTTGTATGATTTATGTATTGTAAAATTTTTTATGGGGAATTTGTTATTGTTATTAATTACATTGTGTATATTAATTTTATTAAGTACTATATTGGAAAAAGTGATTATAAGTTGAGTATTGTTAGTTTTTTTATAAGTATTTTTTGAAATTTTTACATTAAGTTGATTAATTCTATATAATAGAAGATCAAAATATACATCACTAAAATGTGGTGATAAATTTAATGTTAAAAATACTTTATAATAATTATTAAGATTTTTCTTTTTGATCGAAAAAATATGTTTCCTTATATCAAACCAATTGAAAGTATTAGTGAATTCATTTTCCATATTAGATAATTGCTGTATAATATCATTACTAGAAATATACTGTGTATTAGTACCATATTTACCCCTTTTTGTACGAGTAGTTTTTGTATTTACTTTATGATTTAAATTAGCATAAGTGCTAGTATAATGTTCATGTTTATTAGTATTTGTATAAACAATGTTTGTGCGATTAAATAACTTAGAATTTAGACCATAAGGATATAAAGAGTTACGGGATTTGATATAAATGGATTCATAAAGTAGTCTATCACTGAAATTTTTGTGCATACTCAGGATTTTAATAGTAATATCTTTAAAGTCATGTTGTCTAAAGTGCATATGCTCAACATTTATAGAATTATTTTTTATAATATCCTGTCTATGTTGATTGATTCTGAAGTGCAGTGGATTACATGATTGACCAATATATTCCATCTTACACATATTGCAATTAATCGAATAAATAATATTGTATGCTTTACAAAAGAATACATTAATTTTCGAGTTAGAACTATTAACAATTTGTAGTGGATCTGCATGTGGGCAAGTTAAGCAGCGTGGTGATGAACATTTTTTAAATTTGAGATTTACTGTGGGACAATAAGACAGGTAACTGTTTGACGATCCAAAGAAATCCCTGTCAATTTCCATGTACCGAGCATTAGGCCTAATATTATTATTAAAGCCTAAATTGCCAGTCGCTAAAACTTTTTTAGTACTTGCCATAATGAGAATTGTATATTATAAAATATAAGACAATTTTTAAATATAAATGAACATAAAGTTGTAAATAATATAAAATAATATATTATAAAATTAGTACTACAATTTATTTGATTGCTAGGTTAATAAGTATCAATAATCAAAACAAATTTGTCATTTGATTTCTAGACTAATTTGATTTCTAGTTTAATTTATACCTAAAATCACTAATTTAGTTATATAAAGAAAAATAATAATATAAATAATAATAATAATAATAAACCTTGATTACATAAAATTTAATAAATTACAATATTTACATAGAAAAAAGATAATCTCATCATAACTGGTATAAAAATACCATAGTTCATACATTTAAAATATTTTAACTATATAAGCCCATACAGAATAACCTATACAAATTATTCAAAATGCAAGATGACCATATCAGTAGGACACAAACAAAAACAATGCAAACGGCCATATTAATATGTTATTTCAATAGCAACATTACAAAAAGTTATAATGCAGCAAGGTAAAATTAATTTGAACTACAAAAAATACATCAAATTTTGCGCATAAGCAGCATTAAAATAATGTATTTAATAATTATGAATATATATATATATTGCCAAAATTTGGGCTGTAATTAGATGAATATCTAATTGGGCTGCAAGTGATCGATATTCTTACGAATATAAAAATTAATAGTAAAAAAAAGTAAATAAGTAAAACTATCCACAAATGATTGCGCAAATGCAGCAGGTCATTATGGAAGTTCAATATATAAAAACTTATTGCAAAAATTAACCATTGAAACAGAAATAACTGACCAAATGCAATGAAATTATTACCCCAAATAGCTATGTCAAATTACACATTATAAAACATAGTCCTAACAAATGAAGTATTTATTCTAAAAGTGAAACATAAGTAAAAAAAACACAAATGTAAGCTTATAATGTAATTTACGTTTTCAAGGGCTGGGAAACCACATTATAAGCAAAGAATGATTGTTTTCTGTAACTGTCACAAGCTTAAAGCCAAAATTTTGTGACAATTCCAAGCCCTAACAATCATTGGAAAGAAATTGAAAAAAAAAAAAAAAAAAAAAAAAAAAAAAAAAAAAAAAGAAAGAAAAGGATACCTTTGAAAATAGAACACTACAAATCAAACGGAAGAAAATAAATCCATTTATAAACAAATAAATACAAAGGAAGACAAAGAAAATCTATACATTACAACATAAATTTGTCCAGAATCCGAAGACAAAAATGTTTTGTGCTAAGCACATGGTAAAGTGAATAAGTGAATTCAAACGTACAAGTTAAAATTACAGTTAATTTTCTAAAAGTAGCAGTTATTAATTTAACCATTGTGATTTTAACTATTTCTAATTTAAAATATAAAAATACAAATAAATAATATAAAAACTATAAATTCATTTACTAAAAATATTTTTTGACTTAAATAATTTTAATATATATATTATATTATTGGAATATTTAAAAATTTCACTTGTATTCCAAGTTTTCAGTTAAAAGAGAAAAAAAAATTGTGAAAATATATATGGTGCTGCCATCTGGTTTTATAATAAACAATAACTAAAAAATAATACTAAAGAATAATAGTAATAGTTTTTTTAAAATCATTATATGGTGCTGCCATCTAGTTAAAGATTAAAACAATATCTAAATAACTATTAATTATTTTGATTAAGTAAATTTTCCAGTATAAAATTATTTTATCTATTTATTTTTACATATGTCAACATTTAAATAATTTCAAAACATAAATAAACCCATAAAATCTAAAATATTATTGTAGAAGTCAAATTAAATTTTCATTTTATAAATAATTATATGCAAGCTTAAAAGATTTACCAATATGACTACATGCACTTATTGGAACTAACATCTTGCAAAATTTTATTAACCCTGAAAAATAAAATTAGATTTTCATTTTATAAATAACAATGCAAGTTTAAAAGAAATACCAAAATGGCTACACGCACTTAATGGAACTAACATCTTGCTAAATATTATTTATTCTGAAAAATAAAATTAGATTTCACACACTGATAGCTAAAAATAACCAAACATTTCCAATATGTTAACCTCACGTATTGAATCTAATATCTTGCAAAAAATAAAAAATAAAAAAATAAAAAATAAAAAAGCATTTAACTAAATTGTTAAATGTTCTCTACCTGGCAAGGGAAAAACAAAAAAAACAAAAAAACAAAAACATTAAATCTCCAATATGGCAACGCACTTATTGGAACAATATTATATTTAAAGTTCTCTCCCTAGAAAAGAAAAAAAATTAGAATTTACTATTTAAAATTTTTTAATTAATAAAAGATATTTAACCAAAACAGGAAGAGATATTGCTAAGATTTTTTTCCCCCTGAAAATATGCATCTGTTTATTTTGGATGGGTGAAATTCTGCTTTATAAAATGTACAAAAACAAAGACAGGTGTGAAATTGCCTAGTGTGTATAAACTGTGTGGGTGGAGGATAAATGTATACGTAGTGGACGTAATGTAAAAAAAAAAAAACGTACTACGCTAATTTTTGCCATAAAATGTGTATATCAGGTACGAATTACATAACAAGAAGTAACTAATTTAAATATATTTTTCTATAATTATGTAGGATTTGAATTGAAACATACTTTATTTTCTTTATGACGTGCGTGATCATCAAATTAACTGACGCTCTGGTATTTTTTATTATCCATGATTTGAAAGCATGAGTTATGAAAATCCTCTATCACGAGATCAAGGTTTGGATATCTTCAAAATTAGAAAAAGAGCGGTTTTTTTTTTTTTTTTTTTTATCATTCAGGAAGCGTCAAAATATGAAATTTCAATAAAGGCACTGTCAGGCCTAATTAGACTATTCGAAAGTAAGTGCATTATATGTTTTAAGTGAGAAATGTAATATATTTGAAGAAGTTACCAACGAAGAGTTGTAAAATTATCTTTCTTGAATTATATTAAAGTTCATGTGTTGTTATTTCAACGTCTAGTTATTCAAGTAATTCAATAAATTAACTTTTTACACACATATATATATATATATATATATATATATATATATATATATATATGTATATACAGGGTGTAACTGAAATGCTTCAACAAACTTTGAGGGACGATAGTACTCATGAAGATGAACAAAAAATGCGATAGAACACGGGGTCGCAAATGACATTTAACCCTTTCAGGGACAGTTGTATGTCTAAAAAACCACTTACTTTTAATTCCAAAACGCCACAATGGCACCAGAATTTTGCTAAAATCTTTTCCATTTAATATTATGTGAAATATAGCCTTTTTCTTATTTACAAACAATTTTTCTTTGTAAATTCCGGTGCCAGTCCATTTTCAGACGCATTTTCTCTATTTGTATCCTTTAAGCCTTTTAGGGGCAAACTACTTTTAGTACTAAAATGTTGAAATAAATGACTGGCACCGGAATTTATAAAAAAATTTGTTTGTAAATTAGAAAAAGGCTATATTTCACTTACATATTAAATGGAAAAGATTTTAGCAAAATTCTGGTGCCATTATGGCGTTTTGGAATTAAAATTAAGCGCTTTCATAAACATACCACTGCCCCTGAAGGGGTTAAACGTCATTTGCGACCCCATGTTCCATTGCATTTTTTGTTCGTCTTCATGAGTACTATCATCCCTCAAAGTTTGTTGAAGCATTTCAGTTACACCCTGTATATACAGGGTGTTCCGTTAAAGGGGTCCAATATTAATAGGGGTAATAGAGGAGATCACATGGAGCATAAATCAGTATATAAAGCCTGGTCGGATCTCAATAGTTTTCAAGTTACAGCAAATAGAATGAAAATTCGGAAAATTGTAAAAGAACCCTCATTTCTAAACTATCGATAATGCTACATAAAAACGAAGCACATATTTAGAAAGAGCAGAAAAAAACCTACAAAATGACATCAATTGTATTAAAATAGCAATATTTATTGACGAGTTACAAGCCCTGAAACAGTGAAAAAAGTACGAAATCCAATATACATCAAAATAGTTAATCGTTAATTCCAAAAAGACAACTCTAGCTACAACAAGGAAAATGTAGTAAAATTTGGTCCATTCCGAAAACTTTCGAAAAAGCTTACAATGAACCATATCGGTTTAATTGTGTGAGAGAAATTAATCAGTTTCTTAGTTACAACTCCGCTTTCTTTGACACTAGCAAAGGTTAAACTCCGCCCATCACGATTGGAAACACCGCCTTTTTAATTACTCTCAACTATACATTTTCGATCATGCTTCTTCTGAGATGCAACATTTTTAATTATTCAAGAGTTGAATGAACCAAAATAACTTTACAATAATAGTCTACATTTTAAAGTGGTCTTTTATTGATATAAAGCTTAAGTTAAATTCCTTAAAATTAAACTGGTGGTGAAAATTCGGAAATAATTAAAAATATTGCGATTTGTAACTATGCAAGAAGTTTCAGTACATGTTTTACATGGACAATTATTGTATGTATATGTGCATCATAATTTATGATAGGAAATAATAATAACAGATAGCATAATAATTTTATTAATTATAAATTTAAAAAAGACACTAAATTTTAAATTAATTCATACAAACTTTGTAATTTACAATTTGAGTACACCACAGTCTGTGACTTACAAAATACTGTGCCAAAAAGTGTTGAAAATAAAAGAAAAATGACAAATAAAGAATTACATTCCACGTACTTTATGACATATGTGAAGCATAGTCTTCTGGCCTGCGCTGCACAGTTCAATGTCGGAAGGCAGACGAACGGACATTATTATAATAGGTGTTCGAAGTTGCGCCCATTAACAGAATCGCACAGCCGACAGCGACGTCGTAAAGATTGGCGAACACGCCGAAAAACTCCGACGGAGTTGGGAATGTCTCCTGCAGCGACAACGATTCGCGCTAGTAAATCCTCCGGTGTATCCACAGGCGTTTCATACACCAGCGATTTAAGGTGTCCCCAAACAAAAAAGTCTAACGGATTGAGGTCTGGAGAGCGTGCAGGCCAAGCAACAGGTCCACTGCGTCCAATCCATTTCCCAGGATATGTTGAATTGAGGTGATTGCGAACACCTATGAAAAAATGTGCCGGTGCGCCATCGTGCATAAACCACATATTGTGGCGCAATGTTGCTGGCACATTTTGCAGTAACTGCGGTAAGATATCCCGTAGGAAAACCAAGTACGTACTGCCATTGAGTACATCTGGGAGTAAATATGGTCCTATGAGATAATCGCAGAGGACACCTGCCCATATGTTCACACTGAACTTTTGTTGTGCGTTCGACGGGAAAACAGTGTGCGGATTTGTATATGACCATGTGTGCATATTGTGCGTGTTTACCACGCCCTCTCTCGTAAATGTTGCTTCATCAGTAAATAAAATATTTTCCAGAAATTGTGGATTATTTTCTGTTACATTAAGCAACCAGCGTACGAATTCTGTCCGCTGAGCACAATCTGTTACTGATAACAGTTGTACCCGCTGCACATGAAAGGGGTGCATGTTTTCTGCACGCAGAACACGCCACACACTTTGGTGAGAAACACCGACTTCAGACGCAGCAGCTCGTGTACTCGTGGAGGGGTTATCTTTAAAAATATTCAGTACATCTTCTTCCATTGCAGGTGTTCGTACATGTCGAGGTTTCCCTGCATCAATGCTTGCTGTATTAAACGATCCAGTCTCCCGTAATCGTCTATCGATTTTTATGAAGAGTTTCGAACTTGGGCAACGTCTCCTTGGAAATTGCTCACGGTACATGCGCTGTGCTAGACATGCATTTCCATGAGCTTGCCCGTACATCAGATGCATGTCCGCATATTCTTCGTTAGAGTATTCCGGCATAATTATTATACATCAACTTACTACAATCCCACTTACAACAGCCTCCCTTTAACATAACGCCCACTGATGACTGCTGTTTTATTACACTTTTCTTCCTATACACATAGAAAATTTGCATAAAAAGTACTTCTTCTTCATCATCCTGAAAGTTCATGGAGGAAACGCAGCAGTCACGGAGTTTGCTTTAAGACAAGGCGAGAGCTGCACAATATGTCATTCACTTGACCAGACTGAATAATGAAAGGGTATTGATAGAGGTTGATCAGAAATGTATAATTGAAAGATATTAAAACGGGGTGTTTACAATCGTCATGGGTGGAGTTTCGCTCTTTCCGAGCGTGCAACAGTACAGAGTTGTAACTAGGGAACTGCTTGATTTCTCCCATACAATTAAACTGATATGGTTTATTGTCAGCTTCTTCGAAAGCTTTCGGAATGGACCAAATTTTATAACATTTTCCTTGATGTAGGTAGAGTTGCATTTTTGGAATTAACGATTAACTATTTTGCTAAATATTTGATTTTGTATTTTTTCACTGTTTCAGAGCTTGTAACTCGCCATTAATTCTCAATATTCTAAAACAACTTATGTCATTTCGTAGGATTTTTTCTGCTCTTTCTAAATATGTGCTTCGTTTTTATGTAGCATTATCGATAGTTTAGCAATGAGGGTTTTTTTTACAAATTTCCGATTTTTCATTCTATTTGCTGTAACTTGAAAATTATTGAGATCCGGCCAGGCATTATATACTGATTTATGCTCCGTGTGATCTCCTCTATTACCCCTATTAATATTGGACCCCTTTAACGGAACACCCTGTATATAATATATAATTCTATATATACAGTAGTTACTCGTGTATGCTGAACGGTTTTTATAAAAAAAAAAAAATTAAACTTTTTAATTTGGTGTCATTTTAAATTTTTAATCTTATATCGCGCGGTTTTCACATTTTTTTTTTTTTCATATTTAAATTTAGAGTTTACGTAACACACGAGGACTTAATATTTGAAGACCGGCGCATAATAGAACGACAGTAATGGTGAAAATTAATCCAATAAAGTATACATTTAATTATCACAAATATTATTGGCATGTTTTATTTAGTATTTCTCTAATAGCTGGTAGCATTGGAATTGAAGTTCATCTCTGGAGCTTCCCATCCTATTACACAATCTCTGACATCAGAGTCTTACGATCATTGGACGATTAATTTTTATTTTAGTATACGAAATCATGAAATAATATTTTGTTAATATTCTGCAACATTAAATATAATAATAAAATCTTCTTTGAAATATATTTCAGATATTTTTATTAAATATGCATATTTATCGAAATATGGTATTAAAGCTTAGGGCGCTCGTGTGAAATTGGTATGTAGGGTGTCAAATGATTTATAGTATAATACGTGAATCTCTGATTGAAGAATTACTTATAATGGTTTCCTTTAAGGAAGAAATTGAAACAAGGTAGCAGTAAAATTTGAAACATTTCATTCAAAAACATACCGCGTGAAAATACGCATCATTAAATTTTTAAGGTTTATTTCTGATTTTTGAGTGGTTTATTCTTCTACAGATTTTTTAAAATCACTGTTTAGATGTGTTTACATCGTCGTACTAAGTATTCCACAATACGTTTTGTGTGAATATATAGTTTTTCAATCTGTTGTGATATTTGTCTTGTCACATTTTATTTCGCGAAAAATTGCATTTTATAACTGATTATTGAATAGCTAAAACTTGTTTCACTAGAAAAAATATCAAAGCGGTATAATAATGCGAAGACACTTGCATTCAATAAAATGCCGCAAAGTAGCGCCACTGGAGTTATAGTTGTGAGATGATAACTAAATTGTTCGGTAGTGGGCGAGGAGTTCTGCTTTCACATCCTGAAATGTAACCATTGGAATTTTCGTATATTTTGCGGCAGTATGAAACTAACTGCAATCAGAAAAATTCAATCATGTGATTAAATATTTCACAGATCGATGAAATATTTAAATTTAAAAAAAAATATTTAGATTCTGCAGGTTCATGCCTAAATGCACACAAATCTCTTTTTTTTTTCTGTATCAATGCGATTTGTTTAATTATGTTACACTAGTTTTTTTTTTTTTTTTTTTTTTTTTTTTACAAACCAGTCGTACTTGGGAGGCGACACGAAGAGGTTCCATAAAGATAAAAGAGACCTTTAACTAATTTTTTTCGCTATATTGCTTCTAATGTTATTCATATATTATTTATAAGTTATTATTTCTTAAATTGTATATTAATTAATAATTTATTCAAAAATATTTGCGGCGAATGAAGCATTCATGTGAATATTGTATGCTTATTTATTGCATAACTAAATATTATTCAAAACTTTATGAACTGTTGCATATAAAAAAAAAAAAAAAAAAAAAAAAAGTGGGATTTTAAAAAGTGGATAGTTCAATTAGTGCAGAACAAATGTTGCCCAGGCACCGCTTAGCCGAAACTGTTAGGAGGATAGTCAGATAATTTCTTTGAAAAATATAAGTATTTTTAAACAGTGATTATCAAAATCCGAAAAAGAAAATATATTTTCAAAATACTAAAGAAAAATTCTACAATAATAACTTTATGATAAAATGCGTAGTTCAAGTTGTTTTCCTATCAAAAATTTTTTATCATAACTCATGTGATCCGTTTCGTAGAGTAACGGATTACTTATACCTGTCTCATTATACTACTATGTTACTATTCATCCCCTCAACCCCCCCCCCCATCCCCAGAATCACTACTTACCTCCCTCAAGGCTACTACACTGTTCAGGAAAGTATCCCAAAGGACACATGTCCTTCTCCTGACATCCGCCAAGCAATAATTGAGATGGACGGACAATATGTCTGCATTCATACTGAAAATTCTGAAAATCTTTTTTTACTGTAGACTTCACGGAATGTATTAAAAATTATTATTCGGAATTTCTAAATAAAAAAGGTAGCCAAATTAGCAATCCTGATTCAGATTAAAATTTCAATTTCTTCATTAACATTTAAAACTGTCCCAAACTGTTTACATTCTGACACATTAATAAAATTCCATATATGTTTTTTTAACGAACGAAATTTGTAGATATTCTTATTCATTCATTAAAAAATCTAATTATTGTTACTTTTTTTCCTATGAAGTACGAAAAAAGATAAAATTAACGGTCTAAATGAAGATTATAAACATTATTAGATATTTTACGAATGAGCATTTATGTGTTTCCACCTCCGATAATTATATTGACAGGTGCAATGACTCTCATTAACCTTTTTTATATACGATTATGCTGCAGCAGCACGAATAGTCTGACTTTACAAATGTTAAGGTTGCATGCTTTTTTGGGGGGGATTTTCGTTCATCTCACGAAACCCTATTACCCCCGCTCCGTTGGCTGTCCGTCGCAGAGCCATTCTCAAAAAGTATGTAACTTACAGAGTTGAAACTTAGTGTATAAATCTGAATAGCAGCTGTGAAGAGCTCAAAATATTAAAATTTGAAAAATTCGCATTATTTTAATAAATAGAGATAAAAAACCAAAATTCTAACAGCCTTTTCCTATTAAATTGAAACATTTTTCGTTATAGCAGATGCGAAAAATTTAAAATCCAGAATGAAATTATTTCTACAATAATTAATTTTCTGTCAGACGATTTTCACGTGAAAAAGGAAAATTAAATAAAAAGTTTCACCAATTGAAAAAAATATAAATATGAAATAAAATTGATTGACGTCATAGTCGTAATAAAACGGAAAATGTCTAAGATTTCTCAATAATACAAGGAGTATGAGTATGTGTAAGTGGACAAAGCAGATTAATAACACGTCATTAGAGAATTAAAAAGAAAATCTGACGTCATATAGGAAGTTTAACTAATTTTTCAAATGTTTGAGAATAATACAAAGCGAGTATCAATATAAATAATACAGAATAGTAAATATATGAGTTTGAGAAACATATTGAATCGTGATAAAAATACGATTAGGGAAATATTCGCATAATTTAACATTTTGAAGGTGTACAATTTGTTTAATTTTGAAATTATTTTTTTAAATATTGCATTTAGTCCGTATGACGGATATTATTATGATAGAATATAATAGCGGGCTTGGACCGCTATGCGGCTGATTTAGATATTCGAAAAAAGGAAAAAATAGACCGGTAAATATTTACTTTATAAAAAACATGACTTTTTTTTTTTTTGTTGTTGTTGCTAAATGAAATTTGTTTGAATTTATTAAAGAAATGATAAAGTGTTTTGAAAGGAATATTAAACGAAACCCTTTGAGCGATCTTCGATCACACTAACCCACTTGTTCTGTTTTTCGTTCTACAAAGCAATTTAACAAATACCATCCTAAATAAATACTTAAAAGCTTGTTATCTGAATAAAGTCGTACCATTGGATATAAATAAATTTTAAGACATAATTTTAATATCGATCAGTTATATAATCGTTTAATAATAGCTCATGTTCCCGTTTTTAACAGGGTTCGTACGGGTCCTGGAATTTTCAGACCAGGAAATTATTCGGTACCAGTATTTTCTTATAGATAATCTCTTCTTAAATAAGGTGCAATTTCGAACGTTTGAACTTGATGTATCTTTTTAGAAAAATATACTGGTATGTCACCTGGAAAAGTAACGGTACCCGTACGAACCCTGTTTAATATTGTTACTCTCCCCCGCCCCTTTTTTTTTTTAATTTTCTATATTTTAAATTTTCTTTGTACCAGCAATAGTTCAGTACTCTTTTCAGCCAGTCTTCTCTACTTGTCATGTTCTCCAGGGATGCGTGGTATAGACCACAGGAGCCTCGGTGAAAGATCTTTCGAAGTTTAAATATCGATTGACAATGTCTATTTAAAATTGCAATTTTTACTATGGATAAATTGTTGTTCAGCTGTATACAGTTGACTAACATAACTATCCTGACATACAGACAGTGCAGATTTTAAATATGCATGCAAGGAATGGTTTTGAAACTGATACGAATTATATAGCATGCTTAAATTACAGTTAAGAACAATATCCTTGTTATCCTGAATTTCCAAAATTCATCCAGGAAATTTTGGTTATTGATCTGCTAAAAAGTTTCATATATTCCATATATGGTTATAAGAATTTCACTATTATCATTAAAAGTAAAAATGGTGAAATTTAATCAAACAACAATAAAATAGGTTTATATCATAATAATTAGGTATTATTTCAGATAAATAATGTTTTAAATGTACATAATAAAGAAAATTCCCAATATTTTCGATAATGTAAACACTGTAGACGCTCTGAAAACAGCATAGTATTTAAAATATATAATGAGTGAAGAGCATTAATTTCACAAAATATCCGATGTTTTCTAGATTTATGTGACAAAATATTAACTAAATTACAAATAGGTGAATAAATTTAGCATTCATTTGCACAAAGGAATTTTTATGTATGGAAGTGCTACTCAAATAAATTATGCTAATTATGCTTATCCTGCTTCTGAACTTAGACTCATTATACCTACAACCAAAATAGGAGGAACTTCCGTCAGTAGGTGTGGTTAACCTTTTTGTGACCGGAAGCTTGATATGAAATCTAAATCTGGGGGATTCGGTACTAAAGAAGCCCCAACCTTTTCTGAATGGCTTGGGTATGATATATATATTACGATATATATATATATATATAATAGTAAATTTACACAGATGGAAGTATCAAGTGTTGAATATATTACTCAATTCAACGACGTAGTTTTAAAGCACGAATGTACTTCAAAAGCGGTGAACAAAACAATGAAATAAAATATATTCTTCTACAGATAATTTTCAGAGATTATTTAATTCATCGGTTGAATTACCTTAATTTTTCTCAAAAATAAATAAGTTTAAAATAAAATAAAACAATGTCGGAAACTTTCATGTAGAATTATTTCATGGAAATATTCTTCCTGTCTCATCATTTAGTTTTATTTGTTATATTATGCCAATGTGATTTTAGTTTGTCTGAGTGGAGATCTATTAAGAATTAATAATTTATTTAGTTTAAAAGATTCGATAAGAAAGTACACAGAAATATCGCGCTTTCCATTTCTTTTATCATTGAGGAAATGTGCATACACTCCTTGGAAGTGTGGCACATTTAATTTAGATTAGAATTTTACATTTAACACTTAATTTGGACAATTCTTAAATAGTGTATTTAATCGTAGAAATCATAATGTAATATTTTTCTGCATTTAAACAAGGCGAAAAAATCCTTAAAAAATGTGGCAAAATCGCACGTACCTTGCGAAAAGGATGCACTTAGGATTACTTTTTCAGCAGTTGTTATTATTATTATTATTATTGAAATGGCATCTAAAATAATTCACATGTGCTGAAAACTTTGAACCTCTAATTATTGTATAAAAGGATGCTGTTAAAAGTTATTTTAAAGAGTATACACTTTTACCGAAATATTTTGCATATCCTTAGGTGGAAGTAGTTTGATCTGGCATAACAAACATATGCGACTTATTTTTTTACACAAAAACGTTTAAAAGATATTTTATTTTGTGAATTTATCATATCCTGATTGCGTTTAAAACGGCAGTCTTTCTGACATAAATAAAAACAAACAACTAATAATGAAGGAAAAAACAAACAGATGTCTATTGTTCCACACAATTCATATAATTTTTAAATTCTTTTTTTTCTTTTTTTTTTTTTTTTTTTTTTTTCTCCTCTATTTCATTCTTTTTACTTTTCTTTTTCTTTTCTTTCTTTTCTTTTCTTTTTTTTTTTTTTTTTTTTTTTTTTGTCAATTTACTTATTTCAGCTTAATATAATGATTAAAACTCCATGTCATTCTTCAGCCTCTAATGCATATACATTCAAAAATGGTCTTGATGTACAAAATATAAGAGTTTATTAAAATCTACTGTTTTTATATGTGTAAAATATACATAAATGTGTATAAATAAGTTTTTTTTCTTATGGGTTTCATGCATTTCACTAGAAAAATTACCGTAATTTCCGGCGTATAATCCGCAGCTCAAAGAGTCGTTTTTCGACCCAGAAATATTATTTTATAAAATGTAACTTAAAAGATCGCTGTAAATATTTAACTACAATTATTGAATAAAATTTCTGGGTCGAAAAACGACTCTTTGAGCTGCGGATTATACGCCGAAAATTACGGTAAACATTCATCCATTTAATTAAAACAAACATTTCATTTAAGATGTTCATTCGTTGCCTTTCATTATACACGTTCACAAAAAAATTCTATTTATAAGCAAAAGATAAATAATTTGTAGCAAATTTCTTTACTAATTCAGTTTTATATTTATTTTAATCCAATACATTTGATTTTTTTTTCAAAGTATAATGCATAAAAGCTTCATCTGTGTTATTGTTTTTATATGTTATTATATCATTGTAAATAGTAGGAATGCCTATTCTTATTATCGGTATGCTTTGAAATATATTTGGTCTTTAAGTATTTTTTTAGATTATCCTTTTCAAATTATTAACTTCCAACCCCCCCACCCCCCACCCCCACCCTCTTTTTAAACAGTATTCCCGCCTTTTAAATCTTTTAATCTGTAACAGAAGATATTTTTATTGAACAGAAGTGATTCAAAATTTGATTTATGTGTTTTTAATAGGATGAATATTTATAAATTTAAATGTTACGTGATTCTTTTCAGTATTTATTTAATTTTAATTTTCCCATTCTGTGATTGAAAATATATAGCATTTTTCCCATGTTTCAGAAGTGGTAATTTTCCGCATTTTCACGGTATTTTCGTTTTTTTTTTTTAAATCTAAATCTACACTTACAATTTCCGCTTTCGTCCCGCTTACCTCCACGGCACGCAAGTTTAAAACCTTTTAATGAGTTTAAAATTTTTTAAAAAGGTCTGCCTTTTTTTTTTATAATGTTGTAAAAAATAAATTCATCTAAATTTCTCCTTCTCGTCTTATGCCCCTCCCTCGCCTCTCAGTCTAATTAACCTTTCTGAAGCTCAAAGTTGAAATTCTTTAAAATTTTATTTAAGAAAACTGCCTCAGTTGTTGTTTTGTAGTAATAATAAATAAATTATCAATCTTCTGCACCCCCCCTCCCCCCGCACACACACACCCTGCCCTTGTATTTGACTTGGAAAGTCGGGAGTCCGGAGCATGAACCTAGAAGAGATGGACCAGATTCCAACATTACAGATATAGTCCTCTTTCAACATCGACAAACATCGAAACTATCGCTGCGGCGCGCAGCGCTATCTACTGAGTTTCTTCTCATAAAATTAACATTATCAAATTCATTTTAAAAGTAAAATGAATGCATGTATTTGAAAAGAAAAACGTATTTTAGACTTTCGTGAAATTTATATTCGAAGAAACTATTTAGCTTATGCTTCCCTTTACTTCCAGAACAATGAATTATGACTTTTATTATTATTATTATTATTATTATTTATTTATTTATTAATTTTTTTTTTTTTTTTTTTTTTTTTTGCAATAAAATTTTTAGATAAAGTCAGATTGTAGTACTTCAACATTTTTATTGAGTAAACAATTAAATAATTATATTAAAAATGTAAGAATTTTAAACACAAAAACCAAAATAATTTAAAATTAGTAAAGTAAAGTAGGTTATATTCAACACAAACTTTTTAGCATGAAGTCTGTTCTGTAAGTTTTAAATGTGAATTATCATCTAACACTAATTTCTTTCTAAAAGATAAGATAAAATATATTTACTATCTTTATCAATTATAGTTTCTCGTGCAACATAAGATTTATTTGAATGATTTTTTTTTTATTTTTTTTTTAGATGATGAAAGTTATACTTTTATCTATTAACTTGCAGCTTTTTATAACTAATATTAATAGTTACTGTTGCATTATTGTGTAAATCATAAAATTCACAACTTGGAGCAAAACAATTTCTGGCCATAATGTTTTTAAGAGCTCTTTAAATTAATTAAAATTAGAAAAAATTGTAAATTCTCCTATGCTTTGCATTGCATGTAAATCTGCTATCGCTGCGCCCTCCTCCATTCAGCCATTGATATAGTAGACAACTCTCAGGAAAAGAACGTTTCACGTGAATTCTCTTGTCAAAGAATATAAAGTAGTCTTTGTTTCGTTGCAATTTTCAACTCTATAACGACAACGAGGAATACTTAGCGCCGTACAGGCGTTCACTCGTTACTTTAAACGGATCTAGTGAAATTATACTTGATACAAAAACATCTTTTATTATATTCCATTATACTATTTTAGTCTTCCTGGTATGAGTGTAATATTTTTACAGTGTTACTCTTTAGTACTTATACGATAGCAAAAAAGTTCACCTTTCATTCGGTATGATTTGGGTTTATTTATCCCAATACTATAATTTTATTATATATATTTTATTATTTTGTACTAGTGAGAGCTAAAAGAGAACGTTCTACAATAGAGGGAATAAATTTTTCAGGAGTATTGTCAGTGCAATCATCTACTAAAAATTTATTTCATGGATCCTTTCTCTATGCAGCTTCAATAACCGTTCTAATAAAGTGTGTATTTGTGGGGGGGGGGGGGGACTTCTCTAGCACCTAAATGAAGTATTCCAAATGAGGGATGAACAGAAAATAACAATATATATATATATATATATATATATATATATATATATATATATATATATATATATATATTATATATATATATATATATATATATTACCTTACAGGAAGAGTTATTGCTTAGTTTTATTTCCCTAAAAATAGGCGTCCGTTTATTTTGGATGGGTGAATTCAGCATTATAAAATGTACAAAAACAAAGAAAAGTGTGAAATTGACTAGCATGTATAAATTGAACATTCAGGCATGCAGAAAGTTGGGGGTGGAGGATAAACGTATACGTAACGTAGAAAATGTAAAAAAAAAAGTACTACCCTAATTTTTACTTCTTCATATATTCAGCCATAAAATGTGTATATCAGGTACAAAATACATAAGAAGAAGTGATTAATTTAAGTATATTTTTCTATATATATATATATATATATATATATATATATTGTTCTACATATATACAGTATTTACTAGTGTATGCTGAGCGGTTTTTATACATATATTTATTTATTTTTTTAAATCTGGGGTAATTTTTAATCCTTAATTGCGGCTTTTACATTTTTCTTTTCTCTTTGTTTTTTCTTTTTTTTTACATTTTAAAATCTAGAGTGTACGTAACACACGAGGACTAAATATTTGAAGACCAGCTCAGAACAGAACGACAGCAATGGTGAAAATTAATTCAATTATAAAATATACATCTAATTATTTAAAATATTATTTGCATGATTTATTTAGTATTTTTCTAATAGCTGGTAACATTGGTCTTGAAGTTCATCTATGGAGCTTCCCATCCTACTACACAATCTCTGACCTTTGTCTCTTATGATCTTTGGACGATTATTTTTTTATTTTAGTATACAGTATCATGAAATAATATTTTGTAAACATTGTGCAACATTAAATATAATTCTTGAAATTTAGTATAATAAAATCTGTTTGAAATAGTTTCTGATATTTGTATTAAATATGTATATTTATCGAAATATGGTTTTAAACATTAGGGCACTCGTGTTAAACTAGTATATAGGATGTAAAATGATTTATAGTATAATACGTGAATCTCTGATCTCTCATAATGGTTTCCTTTAAGCAAGAAATTGAAACAATATTGTAGTAGTAAAATTTGAAACATTTAATTCAGAAACATACTGCGTGAAAATACGCATGATTAAATTTTTAATTTTTATTTTCGATTTTTGAGTGGTTTATTCTCCTACAGATTTTTAAAATATCTGATTAGAGGTGCTTACATCGTCGTACTAAGCAATACCTTTTGTGTGAATTATACCGTTTTTCAATCTGTTGTAATAGCTGTCTCGACTTATTTCATTTCCCGAAAAATTGCATTTTATAACTGATTATTGAACAGATGAAACTTGTTTCAGTAAGAAAAATATGAAATCGGTATAGCAATGCCAAGACATTTCCATTTAATAAAATGCCGCAAAGTAGCGCCACTGGAGTTATAGTTGTGGAATCATAACTTAATTGTTCGGTAGTGGGCGGGGAGTTCTGCTTTCACATCTTGAAATGAAACCGTTAAAATTTTCGTATTTTTTGCGGCACTATGACAGTAACTGCAATCTGAAAATTTCAATCCTCTCATTAAATATTTCGTAAATCGATGAAATATTTAAATTTTTAACAAAAATAATCAGATTATGCATTTTTTAAACGTTTTTAATCATATTTATTTTCTGCTTACTTCTTATAATTTATAATAGCATGAAGAATACAAATCTTTTAAAAGAGATTCATTTCTCTAACAGTGGATAGGGACACACGGCCAAAGCCCGAAGTTTGGCCAAGTCACGAATTTTCCAAGAATCCTCACCAAATCCAGATGAACAGAGTATTTCGGGCTTTGCCCGGCCAATTTCGTAAGTGGCCGGAAATCCCTGGTCAATATCCGAAGTGATGATCCAAGACTGACCGTAGTGTAACGTAACGTATGTAGCACTGACGTGCACGAGGTATGAGTAACATTCCATGCTTTGGCGATAATATTCTGTTCATCCGGAGAACTTTTCGTCTCTGTAAGTTATTCTTTAACAGTGGATTCATTGAGAGTATTGTATTTTATGTAATTTATATTATTTAATCTGAACATTGAATACTGTTATTCTATAAATGTTCACTATTCTTAAAAAAAAAAAAAAAAAAAAAAAAAAACTATTGTGACCTTTTTACGGGTTATTCCGCGAAAACTATTATACAAACATGACATGAGAACTGCAAGTTTTGCAAATAGAAATATTTCAAAACATGTCGAATCAGACAGTATTTAAATGGAAAAATATTTCAAAACATTATATAGTGTTGGAGTCGGACAAGATATTTCAGTTAAATAAGTTTTATTGAATAAAAACTATTCTTAGCAATTTAAATATCTTTTGCAAGCACATACTTGATTAGATGGTGTTATGCAGTGTCCAATTTTTTATTAAATTTCTCTAATTTATTAGGGGATTTATCCATTTTCTTTTTGAACATTTCATTATACGAATAGAGTTTTAATTTGTAGTTTGAAATAGCCATTTTTATCTCATGTTCTCAGATTAAAAAAAAAAAAAAAAATCCCAAATAATATAGCTAAACTTTTGTCATTTGAAGAAGATATTTACACGTCGATTTTAAAAAGAAATAAAACTTTAAAATTAATTTAATTATATAGTATACATTTAATAATTAGAAATATTATTTGCATGTTTTAATGTATAAAATATTTTTTGTTTTTCAGATAGCTGGTAACATTGGACTTGAAGCTTATCTATGGAGATTCCCATCCTATTACACAATCTGTGTCTTATGATCATTGGACGACTGTTTTTTATTTCAGTATACGAAATCATAAAATAATATTTTGTAAATATTATTCAACATTAAATATAATTCTTGAATTTTAATATAATAAAGTCTGTTTGAAATATATTTCTGATAAAATATACCAAACTGTATACATAATATATCAGAATATATAGGGTGTCCACAAAGTCTCTTTCCAGCTTCAAAATTTCATTTAAAAAAATTTCTGACGAGATATGAAAATGAAATTTGTTATAGATACTCAGGTTACTATTAAAGTTTCTATTAACCTTTGTTTTGTGTATTTTAGATAATATTTTGAAGAACCAAGAACCAATATATCAAAATGGCTACGCCTCAAGAAAAAGTGATGAGGCAACGTTTCATGTTTCAGGGAAAATCAATGCAATGCGAGAGTCTGGGGCTCAGAAAACCCACATGTATGTAGGGATTTCGAGAGATAGTCCAAAAGTGAGGGAGGCTTGACATGCAGCGGAGTCATTGGACCATTTTCTTGAACTTGAACTTGAACTTGTGATAGGTTCAATGGGCTTCCAAGTTGCGAAGCAACTGCACACCCTGGCTTTGAGTAGGTGTATATCAAATCCTGAGAGAGCCATATGAAATGTCTAGCCGTAGTCCAATTGACTACATAAAATAGGATAGTGTTAAGTATATCTATAAAATAATGAAAATTTACTAGTTAAAGTATAAAAGTAAAAATAGTTCATAGTTCAAAAAAAACAAAAATATGCCAGACTAGGTAAAGTAAAGATGTTAAGAGAAGTTTAGGAGAAAAGTCAATATAAAATTATCAGTAAAAAATTATAGAATAATATATATATATATATATATATATTTTTTAATTAAAGAGAAAAATTTTGAGGTAAGAATTATAGCTTACCATTTTCTTCGTACAGAAATCAATAACTGCAGTTGTGTGCCTAGACCTTTGAATTGGATTTGTGGCACCACAGTTGGATAATCTTCAACCAAACGTCTTTTTCCAGCAAAATGGTGCACCGCCAATTTGTTGCAGAGGACATGGCTGGAAATCGAGTATCGTCTGGAAGTGCTTCGCGCAACTAATGGTGCGCATATAGAGGTTCATTTATTGCTGTAAAAAAAAACTTTAATAATTGAATCTTAAATTAAATAATTTTCAAGTTTGTATCTTTTCAGTATTTTATTTAATAAAGGCCTGTATTGGAAAAAGACTTTATGGACACCTTGTATAATACTGTATTAAATACATATAGTTTTTGAATTAATGTATTAAAACTCAGGATGAAGCGTATTACACGAGAAAATACGGTGAACAAAAATTTATAGTATAATATGCGAACCTCTTATTAAATTTTTAAGGTGTATTTTATTTTATTTTTATTTTTTGTGGTTTATTACTTTATTGATCTTTATTAGATTGAACTTATTGATAGAACTTATTGATCTTTAATAGAAAAGTTAAAATTCTGTGTGTAGAGCTGTCTACATTGTCCTGCTAATTTATCCCCTGTGCCCGGTTTCTCCTCAAATTTACCTATTCTTAAAAAGTGTTTTAAGATATCTTTCAGCAATATTGCATTGTTGTATAACTGGTTATTCCATACCCGAAACGTATTCTTTACTTGGAAAGATACTGAAATGCAAATGAACAAGGAAAAATTTTATTACAAAACAATGTTTAGTAAAATGTGAGGCCAATAGTCTTTTCTGTTACATGGGAAATGTCTGATACAACTCTGATCTAATCCTGGCATATACACTGCTCAAAACAATTAAAGGATATTGCAGTTTTAGGTGGATTTTATATCTGGGAAGCTTTTTAGCTGATTGATACATGGTCGACAGACATAGTAGGTTATATGAAAATAAATGACACATGTTTGGCAGAAAAAAAGGCATTTTATTGCGCATTTGTGTACAAAAGGAAAAAAACACAATTTGTGCATATGAGAAAAAAAGAATAAGAAAAGGTGTTTTCTTCAAAGAAAATCATTTTCAGTAGGGGGTATGGTTTCCACGGGCGGCCAGCAACGTTGAACACCTTTGAGGCATGGACTCAATGAGGCTATTAATGACGAGTTGGGGTATTCTGCCCCACTCTTCCGGAAGAGCTCTTTCCAGTTCTTGGAGAGTTTGTGGGGGTTGTTGGCAGACAGAAACTCGTCTTCCTAGAGCGTCCCAAACGTGCTCGATTGGATTCATGTTTGGAGAACACGCTGGCGATTCCATTCGAACGATTCCTTCCTCGAAAAGGAAATCCTCCACCAGGTTTGCACGATGTGGCCTGCAGTTATCGTCCATTAAAATGAAGTTATCTCCGATTGCTGCAGCGTAAGGGACTACAATAGGTCTGAGGATCTCATCCCTATATCGGCGACCAGTCAGAGCTCCATCTCGAATGATGTAGAGGTCAGTGCGCCCGTCAATGGAGATGCCACCATACACCAACACTCCTCCACCGCCAAATCTGACACTTTCGTGCACGAACGCAGGATTATTCCTACTGCCACGGTCCCTCCAGATGAAAATACGCCTATTATCCGGATGCACAGAAAAACGGGACTCGTCAGAAAACAGAATATTGCTCCATTCATTTCTCCTCCATTTGACATGCTCGGCTGCCCACTCCCTGCGGTCGCGACGATGCCTTGATGTTAATCTAACACATACCATCGGTCGGCGAGCATACAGACCTACAGCATGGAGCCGGTTTCGGACAGTCTGAGTTGAAATCGTGGTGCCTGTAGCCGAGCGAAGGTGTTGTTGGAGAAGAGTAGCGTTCATGTTTCGGTGTCTCCGAGCTGTTAACGCTAAATACCGATCGTCATTGGGCGTTGTTGCCCGTCTACGACCTTGCCCTGGTCTTCGGCCTGCACATCCACTCTCCAAAAAACGGTTCCAGCTCCTGGAAATGACACTTTGTGACACTCCAATGGCTTGCGCTACTTCGGCTTGAGTTTGGCCCCCTTCTAACCTACCAACAATTCTCCAAGCTTCTGAATCTGTCAAATGACTTCGCTGAGACATCGTACTCATCGAAACAAAGCAATCACTGAATGCCGATCATCCTTGTCTTCATTCTCTTTTATCCAGTTGAAAGTCAAATTTCATTCGCTGCCGTTGAAGCGACGTTTTTGACTTCGAACTCAAAATTTGCATACTCCACAGTTTGAAAACCAGAAAAATTTTCATTTGTGATTCTCTTCTTCTATTTTCGGCAAAAAAAATTTCGTTTATATCTTTATTTTATATAAAACTTCAAATATCCTTTAATTGTTTTGAGCAGTGTAGTTTCACCTGTCCAAATCCCAAGCACCTTATTCTTTAGATGTTCTTCTATCAAAGATTTATTCAAATATCACATTTTATTATTATGTTTTCCAGAAATTTTTAAAAAAATATTAAGGCTGGTAAGAAATTTAAAACTTTCAAGCTTAAAATTTGACTAGAATTTTTTTTTTTTAATTGAGGCTGTTAAGAAATTTAAAACTTTGAAATTAAAAAACCTTTTAATGTGAATTTTCCTTTGTAGAAATTGAATGAAATTATTTTTATTATTTTTAAGTCATAAAAATATGCATTTTTCTCAAAAAATTGATGCATCACTTATAAGTTAACACACAAATTAATTAACCATATAAGCAAATTATTATTATTAAACTTAATAATAAATATTACTAGATAAATAATAAAGAGTCTAATTAGAATGATACACAATTTGACACAAGGCTTGTATTTCTTTAATTATTGTAAAATAAAGTTCTTATAAAAGTCGGAAATTCAAAAGCATTTTTAAAAGATAAACAGACGTCAATTTAAAAGTTGCATAAAATCTTTTTTTTTTTTAAACTTTACATGCAAAAACATTATGTATAAAACATATTTTTTGTTTTTTGTTATATTTTAACATCGTTATGGGCTCTACATTAATATTTAAAATACAAATAATTGTATTGCAGATTTCCTTATATAATCTCTATTTAACAATTTCTACAGAATATAATTTAAAATGTTTATAAATAAATTTTTATCTATAGCAGTCCTTTTAAATTTCTATATAAATTGTTCTGAAGATAATTTTCTATAGCAATCTCTATGGATTTCCTATATTAAATTTTTTTAAAGATTTTTTTTATATAATTGACTAAAAATTCCCACAGAAAAATTTTATACAGGCATATTTTTGTGTGTATACAAATTTTACGGCAGATACGTCCGTCACATGCTTCTAAAATCAAACTATACAAATGGGCGGTCCTTCAGATACTACTGATACAGAGAAGGACGAGATTTATGTTTTTAAACATCTCTAAAACTTTTAACTGCATCCTTCTTTACAATAATTAGAGTTTCAAAGTGTTTAACTCTTTTTTTTTTTTTTTTTTTTTTTTTTTTAAATTTTATTTCCGATTAAAAAAATAAAACCTCCTAGACGCTTCCTTCTCCCACGGTGCATACAATTTCATAATTTTTTTTGTAGAATTTTTTACCATATATAATTGCAGAAAAATATTATAAACTCTGTGGTTAAATACGACTTCGAATTGTCCAATTTCAGTATGAAATTGCAAATTTCAATCTGAAATTTTTATTTCTGGAAATTTTGATGACTATGCACCTTACCTTAAGGAAAAGAGAAACGTAAAGCACGATATTTTCAGGCACTTTCTAATCAAGGGCGTAGCTCCAAATTTTCAGTGTGGGAAGGAAACACGATGTTTGGCACCTTCTTGCTTTACTTGCTACTCCCCAATTTTCTCGCACCCTTTTAGGAGGGCTGTTTGTTTTTGGTCTTTTTTACTTTTTTTGCTCTTTTTTCCTATTTTTACTTTTTACTTGCTTAAACCATAAGTGATACTAACAGCCCGTAAGGCATGGTGACGTCACGGCGACGTCACTGTGAAGTCACACTGTGACTTTGTGACCGTCGTCGTGACGTCACGTGACGTCGATGTGAAGTCATTATGACGTAAATGCGAGGTCGTTATGGCCGTTTTCAAGGCTTTCTGTGACCTCACAATGTGACTACTTTGTGAAGTCACCGTGCGACTTAAATGTGAAAAATGTGACGAATCTGCATCGGATAGCGTGACCAGATTTTACCCGAATCCTATACGGATTGTTCGGATCAAAATTTTTTTATGGTTCAAGTTTGTGACGTTTGTGACGACACTGCACCGGGTCGGGTGACCAGATTTTACCCGAATCCAATCCAGAAACTTCGGATCGATCTTTTTGGATTTGTTTGGTTACAGAATAGATTTGGATTAGTTGTCGTGTGACCTGATTTTCGTGAACCCGATCTGACCCGAGTCGGGTATAATGATTTTACTGTAAGTCTTGTTTGGAATAGAATCTTGCATACGACCGAGTAACCAGATTTTATCAGAAATTGTGTTACGATACAATTTCTGATGTCGGCTCGGATCTAGAGTCATACACGAATCCGGTTATATACTTCTTGAACATGATTGAATGTCAACTTGAACATGAATGATGGTTGACTGAAACTATATTTTGATTCAACCCGTATTCTTACCCTAACCCAGCAACAACAACAACAAAAAATCTGTAAGCCCACAACCCGCCCGAATCTGATAAATGATTTCGCATGGATTCGGATAACAAGATTTCACCAAATACGGATAAGATCGACGATAAGGATTGGATCGGCAATCATTCTTATTGATGCAACTCGTATTCAAATTAAAACTTTTCATCTGATTGAGAAACCGGTTAACACGAAACTTTCTGACACATTTATGAACAAACTTTTAAACGCATGGCACTTGCATGCCTGATTATTAAAGCTATTTGGAATGAATAGCGTTTTCCATTTTTAGATAAATGTAATACTTAAGATCAATGTCGGTCACGTTTTACCCGTTTCTGACGCTGCGCGTCGGAAATTTGGTTCAAAACACCGACTTTGATAGTGTTTTCTGAAACATCATCTGCCGTTACCAAAAAATGGATAACGCCATTCGATTATATATAGGGTAGATGTGCCAGAATTGGACACCCTTAAGGAATTTCTTTAACAATTATTTTTTAATTAATAGTTATAATTGTTGTATTCAACATTTTTTAATATTATATTACTCTACCAACAATATTTAACCATGCTCATAGTCACATTTCCCAATGTGAATCTAAATTTAATTGTAAATAACAGAAATAAATCAAAACACCCTAAATTTCAGTAATGGACACCTCACAAAAAGTAATAGATAATTTATATTATGATTGCATTTAAAACTAGAATTTAAAGATAGCATATTAATGAAATAAATAAAGCTTAATTTTTATTGGTTATTTTTTTATAAACCAAAAACATTGAAGGTGTCCCATTACTGGAAGGCGGTCCATTACTGGCACATCTACCCTATTCTTAATAAGAACACCTGCCAATTTCATGTATTTCCGAATAAAAATGAATTCAGAAATATGCCAGAAATTAGCTATTTTGTATTTGAGAACAACTTTAAAGAAAATATAAGTACACATTTTCAAATAAGCATTCTGAAAAATTTATATTAGGAATCAATTTAAATAATAGATATACCTATTGTGCGATATTATTAAATAATAAACATTGTATCAAGCAGTAAAACAGTTTTCGTTGTGAATGAAATATAGAACTTAAGATCATAAATGCCAAAAAAAAAAAAAATTATATATATTTTTTTCTTTACAAATTATTTTATTTACAGTTTTTGATAGAATACTAAATGCAGAACTTAAATATAAATTTTTACAGTTAAAACATTCGATAACACAGCTGGAAAAATTACTTTAACTAAACAGTTATTTTATTGTTTCATCAATATTTATTATTTTTGTGCATCTAACATTGACATATCTCGACAAATAAATTATTCAATGCATTAAATTGTCACTTTTTTTTTTCAAATATACCGGAAAATTGTTTCTGGAAACCTACACTAGCAACGAAATTATTAAATTGCAAATCAAATATTAATAGTTTTAAAAATTGCAATGTTTTTAATTATAATGAATAACTATGAAAATTGAACTAAGAAACGCAAAATATTAAATAAATTCCTCATTTTATATAACACTTTACATTTAGAATACATATTCTTAGTAAATACAGTTTTTCCAAACAATCTATTTAAAAAAATATAAAACATTAAAGATAAAATTTAATACAAGTGATTTTTTAAAAGGAAATTTAAACATCTTAACTTTTAAATAATGCACTATTAAATGTACTAGTACTAAACATGCACTATTAACAAAACTGCGAAGACATTAAAAGTTACCTGCTGATCTATAGATAAAGGGGTTATGATGGAATGCTCCTTATCTGCTTCCCTTTCATTGAAAAATTAGAATGTAAATCCACTACAATAATTTTCAAATTATTCCAGCAGAAGCGATGTGTTCATAGATCTAAGAAATCAAATATCACCCAGGCCTTATGAACGCACCCTGCTAGACACAGTGAGATGTTAAAATGGATAGTTTACTTTAAAATGGAGATTGTTCACTTTAAAACGTTAATTTACTTACACAGTATAAATCTACAAACTTCAAAGAACCCAACACACGCTAATCTTAGCTTCGAATGAGAAAAAGTCGTCTGCCTTCAATATGCGCGCGCAGTATTGTTTAAACACAACAAAATAACAGCTAGCAGATGTTTCCAACTTTTACCGCAAATGATATAGGAAGAAAATAATTTAAATAAAGACATTTCAAAACCTTTATAATTTATATGGCTGAAAAATGAACTTCTAATGATGCTATAATATTCTTTTTTTATATGAGAGAGTTTTGTATTCTTAGAAATAAGCTGTGAAAATTTACATTTTTATATATTTTTTAATCCATTGCATTTGCTTTAGTCGTCAAAAGTAAAGATATATTTTAAATAATAATTGATTTAATAGGCTTTATAAAGTAATTTCGATATAAATTTAAATTGCAATCAAATTTCCTAAGTACAAATTTTTCATTTTTTACACTCTATCGAAAAGAGCAATATATTTAATAGAGGTGACATCTTACTAAGCACTGGCCAGTTTTGGATAAATTGCTATAGGAATGACATATACTTTATAACATGTTTTTAATTAATTTTTGCTTGGAAATACACGAAATTGGCTCGTGTTTGGTTCAGAAACTATGTTATTGAAAAACCTTTTCCATTTTTTGTTAAAAGCAGAAGATCTTTCAGAAAAGAATGTCAAAGTGGGCGTTTTGATTTGAATATCCGACGTGACAGTGAAAAACTGGTCGTCACGTGACACGAATTGCTTATAACTCGATAAATAACTAAATTTCTATTTAAGGATTTTTACCTTTGTATTATATAGTATATTTTGTTAAATTTCATGAAAATGGTAATGAAAATTGTAAAAAATTATCTGCCTCATATATGTAGACAGATATTTATTTATTATTTTATTTTGGAAATACTCAATATATTTAAATAGTGTGTGACAATATTTTTATTAATGATTTAGGTACATGACATAATTCAAGTCTATATTTTATGAGTTTTTTTTTTCAAATTCACTCTCCGATCACACCGTGAAGTCACAGAGTGTTGGCATTTTGGTCATAGGTTTTACGTGGCTTATGTGACTTGCAGTGACGTCATTGCAACGTCACAAAATTTTTTTAAACTGTCAAAAAGTAATTTTCTTTATGTTATAAGATGTTCTAAAGTTTATTTTAAGTTTTCTTTAGATCTCCAAGACGTTCACATTTTGGTCACAGTGTGACGTTACAAAGTGGTGGCATTTTGGTCACAGGTGTGACGTGACGTACGTGACTCACATTGACGTCACAATGACGTCACTGTGACTGTGCATGCTATGCGGGAGGGCTGGATATCCATTGTATGCGTCCATGCCCATGAGCCTGATTTTTCATTCCTTTTTGTTACTTTTATTTTAGACGCTTATTATTATTATTTTTTTCAAAATAAAAATATGAATTACAATCTTCAATACAAAACTACTCTATTTTATTTTCTAATGAATGGAATGACAGATTTTTCCTTTGATTTTGTAAGTTTTCACACGTAGTATAGAACAAATTAAATATGCTGCAGTCAAGGTGTATATACATATACATGAATATTCATTTGGTATTAAATTAGCTATGTTTCAGATAGTTTAGTTTTTCTAGAAAATCAGTTATTTTCAGTAAGATTCGTTTTATAAAACAGAATTAATTTAGCGAACATTTTCAAGATTCCAAAAAATTGCGTGCTTGAGGTAGCATAAATTTTTGGTGGGGGTGGCGGGGAGGAACTTAGAAGATTGATAATTTATTTGTTATTACTACAAAACAATAACAAAGGCAGATTTCTTAAATACATATTTAAAGAATTTCAACTTTGAGCATTAAAAAGCTTGATGACGAGACGGAGAAATTTAGATGAATTTATTTTTTACATTTTTTTTTTTTTTAATGGCAGACATTTAAAAAAAATTATAAACTCATTAGAAAGTTTAAAACTTTAAAAAATAAATTTCTCGGAGAGGTGTATGCGAGAGGGAGGGGGGGGGGGGGAAGGAGGAATTCAGATGATTGATAATTCATTTGTTATTACTACAAAACAACAACTAAGGCTCTTAACTCTTCAATACAGTTTTGAAGAATTTCAACTTTGAGCGTAAAAAAGCTTGATCTGACTGAGAGGCGAGGGAGGGGCATAACACGAAAAGGAGAAATTTAGATGGATTTATTTTTTAGAACAATTTTTTTAAAAATGGCAGACCTTTTCTAATTTTATAAACGCATTAAAAGGTTTTAAACTTGCGTGCCGGGGGAAACTGGGACGAAAGTTGAAATTTCAAGTGTAGATTTATATTAAAAAAAAAAAAAAAAAAAAAAAAAAAAAAAAAAAAAAACGAAAATACCGTGAAATTGTGGAATAGTACCACTCTCGAAATAAGGAAAAAAAACGTTAATTATTTACAGTCGCAGAATGGGAAAATTAAAATTAAATAAATACTGAAAACAATCACATCAAATTACACCATTCTTTTTTTAAATGAAAGATATTAGAACACAGATTTGTTATCGTGCATTCGTTTGTTCGAAAATTTAATTAATTAGCTGTAATTTTTAATTAAACATTTACTTCTGCTTATGACGTCATAAAGTTGACAACTCCCACTTTTGAGGGCATGGAGTTTTTTCCCTGAACTCTGTGGTTCGCCAATCTTTTGACATTAACTAATATCAACTAGGTAATATTTTAACATTGTAGTATAAAATCTTTATAAAAAAAAAACTTAATTAGCTAGAATATAATCATAATAAAATATCTAAACGTAAACATATCAATATGAATAACAAATCTCACGTAAAATGTTGCAATTTAAATGATTCCAATTGAAACAAGATTTGGAGAGTTATCCTTGACGCCCAGCTAACATAAAAGTACCTATTTTATTTTATTTATTTACACACATATTCAAATTTATTATAGAACACCAGGTTGCCATACAAAGCAAAAATCGTCATTTAGGCGCCAAAAAATAACCCAGGTGCGTCTGCGATATCTGTACTGATTTAATCAAAATTATTTTGGTTGCACCGCATATTGCAAAATTAATTAAATCCATGATTATTGTTTCATTCTCAGATTAAAAATAAGAAAATTGGTACTTCTCTATTATCCCGTCGACCACTTTTCATAACAAAAAACTATCGCCAAACTGTAACGCCAAATAAACGGGAGAACGTTGCGATTGGAATATCAAAATAAATAAATAAATAAAATACATGAATTTAAGGACACAGTTGTTATTTTAATTAATGAAATAACTAATAAATCAGTAAAACATAATGAAAAATAGACGCAAATCTCGAATTAAAAACCACTTGATGACGTAACAAACACGTATAATGCTTCTGACATCAAGTAAATCGGACTCTGTTTTTGGCGTTTAATTTTACAGTTTGGCGATAATTTTCTGTTATGAAAAGTGGTCGACCGGATAATAGAAAAGTACCAGAAAATTTAATGTTTAACGAAATTCAATTATTTGATCGATCGCAAATTTTGGTTCTTTTCCGTTATTCCGACACCATGCCATACATGTAAATATATGCTTGGCGACAATGGTGTCCGTATAATGGAAAAGTACTCAATTTTTTCTTAGTTCGGGCTATACCAAAAGCAAACATTTTACAGGTAACAAAAAAATCGCCGAAAATGGCTGCTTCATCAGCTGTTATCACAGCAAATTTGGATAAAATCTAATAACCTGAATTTTACAACGTTTATGCGAAACACCACAGAGAGCACACGCTATTTTTATATAAGTAGGGTATATTTAAACGAATAAGAGAACTAACAACCTTCAATAATATAATGCATGAAAAAGTAAACAACTAAGTGATTCAGCAAATCATAAAAGTATGTATTTCTTAATATAACTATAAAATACAGAAAAATATTCTGGTACCATAAAAAATATTCATTATCCCGTCGAAATTCCGTGCATTATCCCGTCGTCCAATTAAGAAAAAAAAAACTATATGCAAATTAGGTACTTTTCGGTTAGCCGGCGCCAATAAACTATATATATATATATATATATATATATATACACACATAATAACAAACTCCAATGGAAAATTACTTGGAGAATCATTATCACAAAAGCCAACCAAAATCTATAAACCACATAAAATCAATACTAGAAAAACAAAACTAATATACATTATATATATTTGTATATATATATATATATATTATATATATATATACTCCATTGGCGCCCTGCTAACCGAAAAGTACCTCAAATAATTCGCCAAACTGTAGCGCCCAATAAACAAACGGAAGAATGTTGCCATTAAATATCAAATAATAATAATAATAATAATAAAATAATTAAGAAAAGCCCCATTTACTAAAGTATCATTTATCAGTAACTTTTAACAATAAAATTTACAATATATTAATGAAAACAGAATCAAAAATAATCTTGGATATTTATTTATTTACAGTATTTCTCTTAATTATGGAAAAGGAATAATCATCCTGATTATGTAAAGGAATGAAGAAACCATACAAATAAATTACACTTGAAAACATTAAAAATCTCCTTTATCTGCAGATTGATTTATTATTGTAAAAAAAATTCTTCATCTTTACATAAAAATTAATTAGCTTAAAACAATAGATACGTTTCAGAAGATATGGATTTAAAACGAACAATGATGAAAGAAGACATTTTAAAATTTTTGATCAAAACATTTTAAAACTTTTTTTTAATGTCGAATTTCGACGGTGCGTTTGGGGAGAAGCAATGCACATGCGCATAGGAGCTCATTCTGTTGCATTATCACAGGGGGGGTGGGGGGGAATGTGTGCCTTATTTAATATGTTCTTTTATTGACTGAATATGAGATGAACGTAGGGATATGCTATTTGTATGATACTTCATAGGTTCAGGAAATTTTCTTTCTTGCCGTGGTGAATAGGGCGGTAATGTCAAACTGATTTCCATTTTGTTTACGGATTGTTTGTTTGGAGTTTGCATCGGAAATAATAACGTAATTCACTGGGGGAAATTTTTTTTTAAATAAAATATTTGAAAGATTGTTTCATAAGCACCCCTACTTATGTAATAAAGAAGCTTATTTTACTAATATTGCTATTGTAATTTTTTCCGTCAAGTTTTGACGGGTACCATCTAGTAATATTTAAATTTTTAAATATTCATCCACATATTAAAAGCACATAAGTCAAATCTTGAATCACTTCTGTTCAATAAAAATAACTTCTGTTACGGATTAAAAGATTTAACCCCTTCAGGGGCAAAGTACTCTTGTAGCTAAAATTTTGAAATGATTGATTGAAACCAGGATTCACGAACGAATTTATTTTAAAAGTAAGTAAAAGCTTTACCTCATGTACCTTATAAATTCAAAAATTGATTATAAATTTCTGGTGTCATTGTGGCATTTTGGGATTAAAATTAAGTGGTATATATAATATACCGGTGCCCTTCAAGGGGTTAAAAGGCGGGATTACCGTTTAAAAATAAGGAGTGGAGGGGTGTTTGAAAAGGAGAATCTAAAAAAATACTTGTTGATAAAGTATATTTCATAGCAAATCGAGAAAAAAAATAGGCATTCCTAATATTTATAATGATATAATAACTTATAAAAACATATTCAAAAGATACTATAAAAATAATAACACAGATGAAGCTTTGATGCATCATTAAATTTTCCTAGAATATATTTAATCATGTAAGATATTAAAAAAAAACATCAAATGTATTAGAAGGATTTGAGGAAGAATTTGTATATAATATTTTAAAAATAAATATCTAACTGATTAGTGAAGAAATTTGCTACGAATTATTTATCGTTTGCTTATAAATAGAATTTTTTTATGAACGTGTATAATGAAAAGCAACGAATAAAAATCTTAAATGAAATGTTTCTTTAATTAAAAGGAAGAATGTTTATTTTTTCTAGTGAAATGCATGAAACCCATAAGAAAAAAACTTATTTATTATATATATTGTTGTATATTTTATACATATAAAAACAGTAAAATTTAATAAACACTTATTTTTGTATATCAAGAAAATTTATGAATGTATATGCATCAGAGGTTGAAGAATGACATGGAGTTTTACCCATTATATTAAGCTGAAGTAAGTAAAAAAAAGGAAAGAAAGAAGTACGAAAATTTTAGCTCTGAATAAATAAATAAATTTTAAAATGACATAATTTTTGGAAAAATACACATCTGTTTTTTTCCCTTTTATTATTAGTTGTTTGTTTTTATTTATATCCGAAAGACTGTCGTTTTAAACGTAATCAGGAGACGATAAATTCACTAAATAACATATATTTTAAACGTTTTTGTGTAAAAAAATAAGTTGCATATGTTTGTTATACTAGTTCATCATCAATCTACTTTGACCTAAATATATGCAAAACATTTCAGTAAAAATACATCCTCTTTAAAATAATGCAAAATAATTGAAAAAATACATGCTTGATTAAATTTATGCGAAAAACGTAATTTTACAGATAAAACCTAGGGATTAAACATTATCTTATTTTAGCAAAAAAAAAAAAAAAAAAAAAAAAGAAAAAGAAAAAGAAAGAAAGAAAGAAAGAAAGATCAATAATTACGTTTAATGTAATGCCGGATTATGAAGCATGTAAGGTCGGGTTCTCTCTTTATTAAATTATTATTCGATTGTCAGAACTTGAATAATTAGACTAGCACGCATGCCTATAGATAATTTGTTACTGGTAATTAATTTCGCAGTCTTAAAACGTACAGAGTAAGGAGATTTAAACAGAGACCCAACTTCGCCTGAAAGGAGCGACTGCAGCGGATGACTTAAAAACTAAATCAGCGCTTTGGCGATTTTTATCTTCGGATTTTCCGTTTAATTGTAACTCTATTCAGCTTGGCGTTTTTGGTGTTGTCTTTTTACATGTGCACATTTTTGGCGTTCGCTATTTGATTTTTGAATTTTGATTAATATTTATTATTAAAATTATTCATTGAAGATCAAATAGGTCATTATAATTCTTCCAAAATGCTATGAAGATTTTTATTCCCAAGGATCGGTAAGTTGTGATTTATTTTCATGTGTTTTTTTTTTCTTACTTTTCAAGTTCCATAACGTATGCGATATTTTATATATATTCAGTGTTGACAGATTTTTGCCGAAAGTCATGTTAAGGCTCACTGTGGAGACGCAAAAAGTTTTTGGTTTCCGTCTGTCTGTTTGCCGTAAAAATGGTCTTATTAGGTTCATTTTTGGTAGGTATGTTGGCAAGGTATCCGGAATTAGCTGTATAGTTTTTGGTTAAATTTGGTTTATTCGTTCGGAAAATATAAAAAATTTTTTTTAGGTCATAATGCTTTTCTATGCAGACGATTTTGAAAATTTCATTTTTATCTGAAATGGAAATGGAACATTTGCATAATGGTTTTAGACGTAAAATTATGAATGCTAAATTTTTGATATGGATTTCCAATAATTTTAAAATTTTGCCGATAAATTTTATAGAATTTAGAAATTAATTGCTTAAACTACTTGAAATTTTTGTGCATATGTTCGGGAAACATAAACATCTTATTTTCATGTTTTTTATAATTTTTAAAAGCGGTTTTTTTTTTTTTTTTTTTTTATCAAAACGAATGTAAATTTAATGAGATTAATGGGGGGGGGAATAAATACCTGTTTATTTTAAAAAATTAAAAGAATAAGGAATTCATCAAAATTTCAGAATATCATTGTATAAACCGTGTTTAATATAATGATTCTAATTTCTGGAGCATTCGAAGAATTTTATATGCTTATAAATATGCATGCAATTAAAAAACTAATAATTGCGGATTGTACGATGTTAAAGGATATGAGAAATGAGATTTAAAAAACGAGCAGCAGCAAGCTGTCGCCGTTTTTTTCCCCTTCCCTCATTTGTCGCCAAGAAAGCGATATATAGCCGTATTAGAAACCTCGCTTCTGTTATGACAGTAGTTTCTGCGACACCCGCAGCAATCGCCACTGTCTATGTATAATCCCATGTTAAAGAAGTTGCCATTGCAGTGCGTAAGATTTGATTCTCTGTTTAAATCTCTTTACTCTGCGTTAAAACGAACAAAAAACCAGTGTAGCGTGCACTCTGTTTTACAGATATACGAGGAGCTTAACCTGGTAGGCGCTCACTCGTCGTTTAAAAATGTACCATATACATATAGTGCCGTGTACAGAACAGTCCGGAACAGTTGATGCCGGTTAAGGGGCTTCCTAGTTGCAGCAACTTTACGCCCAGTCGAGTGTGAGTTGAATGTCTTTTCTAAGTGAGCCGTTGGGGGAAGGTAAAAGATTGCTTATAGCAATTAAAGATAAGATAAAATTGTTTATAGCAATTAAAAGTAAAATATAAGATTACATAAAGTGTTTAGAAAGATAAATTTAAAAATGGTGAAGAAATTGGAATAAGAGAAGAAGCGATAGAGACTATAGTTAGAGTCGATTATACAAGAAGTAAATGGTTTAGCTGTAGTAAATACTACTGGGAAGGAAAAAGTTTAAAATAGGGTTCAGGACATGTTCCAAGATCAGTACAAAAGCCAGGTGGAAAGGCGGGCAAAGCAACATAAAAAAAAAGACACTTTTCAGTGACCATACAGTATTTTTTTTTTTTTATTATTATTAGTATTTTTTTTTTATTAATTAAAAAATGGTATAGCTGGGTAATGTATGTAAATAGGCTATACAAAGTTTTTTTTTTTTTTTTTTTTTTTAAATAGAGAAATAAAAAGAGAGAATTTAGCTGAGATAGAGATTGGTGAGCACTAATGAGTGCCATCAGTTAAGCAAGAGTATTTTGGCCGTTTACGGTGATGTGGCTCGGATGTGTCGTAATCCGGCAGCTCAGCAATTATTTCATTGGGGAGGTCGTAAAGATTGTCATAAAATTTTTTGGAAAGATGGTTGATACGTTTAACAAGAGAAGTAGTGTTAAGGTCTCTGTAGACTGTGCTGTTACGGAGGTAGCGCGAGGCACCCCTGACAATGCGCAGGTGTCTGTTGTGCAGTTGACTGAGGTTTTTGATGGAGGTTTTACAAGTGAAGGCCCAGACCGGACAAGCGTATGTGATTATGGGAAGGATGCATGAGTTATAGAGTAGAAGTTTATTGTGAATAGCAAGGGTTTTAGTTTTAAGAAGAGGTTTGAGTGCAATTGAAGCGCCAGCGACTTTTCTCCTAATGTTGATGATATGTTTGTTGAATGTAAGTCTGCGGTCAAGTGTCACCCCTAGGTACTTTGCCTCGTTGGTCCAAGGAATGGTGGTATTGTTAATTGTGATTCTGTTAGGATAGGTAAATTTTCTGGAGAAGTAGACAGCGGCAGTTTTATTTTCGTTAAGTTTAACGCGCCAAAGGTCGCACCAGTTAAGGAAGTCATCGATGTGGGTCTGCAGGTACCTGTATAGTGTATATGGGTGGTGAGCGTGGGTGTAAATAGTGGTGTCGTCCGCATAAAGAGCAAGATGAGTGTTTGGTGATCTGGGAATGTCATTAAAGTAGATGTTAAAAAGCAAGGGACCGATAACGCTCCCTTGGAGGATGCCTGCTAAAATATAGAATATAGCGGAGAGAATGTTGTTTATGCGGACGCGGAAAATGCGATCGCTAAGGTAGGAGTATATGAGGTGTATATGTCTGGCGTAAATATAATGCTATGTATATATTATATTTACGATATTGTACGCTAGAATTTGTGTTTTTAAAAGGAATTTTTATTATAGGAGCGCTAAGCGTAAAAGATTTCTAACAAATACATACATATGCATGATCGCATAAAACAAACTAGAGTGACACGGCTCTGGAGCCAATTGATATAATAGACCACTCTCACAAGAAGACCGTTTAACTTGATTTCTCTCTTTGTTTTCTACTGTAAAATAACAGCGAGGAAAACTTAGTGCTGTACTTGAACTTGAACTTGAACTTGTGATAGGTTCAATGGGCTTCCAAGTTGCGAAGCAACTGCACACCCTGGCTTTGAGTAGGTGTATATCAAATCCTGAGAGCTTAGCTATCAAACTTAGTGCTGTATAGGCGTTCACTCGCTATTACAAGTAATTTGAATTATGAACAATATGGGTGTTGCCGAACAGTGCCGAACAGTTGATGTCGGTTAAGGGGCTTCCGAGTTGCGATCAACTTTACGCCCAGTCTATATGTGAGTAACCTGTCTTGTAAATATTGAGCCGTTGGGAAAAGTTAAATGTAGTATTAACTACAAAAGAAAGAACAATTAAAAATAGAAGAAAAATTAAACAATGGGAATAAAAAGGTAAAGCTATAGAGATTAGGGATAGAATCTAATAATATGGGTGGTGAGAAACACATTTTATTCTTTTTCACAATACTTCTTTAATAATCCTGGTTTTAGTGTAATATTTCTACAGTGTTACTCTTTAGTAATTACATAATAACAAGACAGTTCACTCTTCATTCCGTATAATTTGGGTTTGTTTATCACAATACAATTATTTTATTATATATATTTTATTATTTTGTGCTAGTGAGAGCTAAATGATCAGGTCCAACAATACAGCGAATAGATTTTTTAAAGTACTGTTAGTGCAATCACCTACTAAAATTGATTTCATGGATCCTTTCTCTATGAAGCTTCAACAAACGTTTTAATAAAGTGTGTATGTGTGTGTGTGTGTGTCTGTGTGTGTGTGTGTGTGTGTCTGTGTGTGTGTGTGTGTGTGTGTGTGTGTGTGTGCGGAGGGGCGGGGGGCGGGAACTTCTATAGCACCTGAGTTAAGCATTCTTAATGAGGGATGAACAGAAAATAACAATAAATAAATATATCTATTTTTTTTTACCTTACAGAAAGAGATATTGCTAAGTTTCCCCCCCCCCCCCTGAAAATAGCATTTGTTTATTTTCGATGGGTGAATTCAGCATTATGAAATGTACAAAAACAAAGACAAGTGTGAAATTGCCTACTGCGTATAAACTGAATATTCCGCACGCATAATGTTGGGGGAGGGGAATAAATGTGTACTATCCTAATTTTTACTTCTCAACATATTTAGTCATGACATATGTATATCAAGTGCAAGTTACATATCAAGAAAAGACTAATTTAAATATACTTTTTCTTTAAGTAAGAGTAGTTTCTCGTGTATACTGAGCGGATTATATATATATATATATATATATTATTTTATAAATCTGAGGTAATTTTAAATCTTTAATCTAATGCCGCGCGATTTTATTTTATTTTTATTTATTTTTTACATTTTTAAATCTAGAGTGTACGTAACAAACGAGGACTTGATATTTGAAGACCGTCGCAGAACAGAACGACAGCAATGTTGAAAATTAATTCAATAATAAAGTATACATTTAATTATTAGAAATATTATTTGCATGTTTTATTTAGTATTTTTCTAATAGCTGGTAACATTGGACTTGAAGTTCATATCTGGAACTTCACGTCCTACTACACAATTTCTGACCTCTGTGTCTTATGATCGTTGGATGATTATTTTTTATTTTATTATACGAAATCATTAAAAAATACTATGTAAACATTGTGCAGCATTAAATATAGTTCATGAAATTTAATATTATAAAATCTGTTTGATATATATTTCTGATATATTGTATTAAATATGTATATTTTTCGAAACGTGGTATTAAATCTTATGGCACTCGTGTTAAACTATTATATAGGGTGTAAAATGATTTAGAGTATAATACGTGAATATCTGATTGAAGAATCACTCATAATGGTTTCCTTTAAGGAACGAATTGGAATAAGATTGTAGCAATAAAATTTGAAACATTTCCTTCAAAAATATACTGCGTGAAATTACGCATGATTAAATTTTTAAGGTTTATTTTGTTTTTGTGTGGTTTATATTTCTAGACATGCTAAAAATCTCTGTTTAGAGGTGTTTACTTCGTCGTACTTAGCTATCCACAATACCTTATGGGAATTATATAGTTTTTCAGTCTTTTTTTAATATTTGTCATCTTTTATTTCTCGAAAGATTACATTTTATAGATGATTATTGAAACGCTGAAACTTGTATGTTTCACTAGGGAAAATATCAAAGCGGTATAAGAATTTGACGACACTTGCATGTAATAAAATGCAGCAAAATAGAGACACTTGTTGTGGGATAATTAAATTGTTCGGTAGCGGGCGGGGAGTTCCAAAATTAGTTTTAGGATCTGCTTTCAAGACCCGAAATGTAACCGCGGAAATTTTTGTAAATTTAATGGAATGATAACTAAAATTTTCGGTAGTGGGTGGGGAGTTCCGAGATTAGCTTTTGGTTCTGTTTTTATGTCCTGAAATGTAACCGTTGAAATTTTCGTATATTTCGCTGCAGTATGACTACAGTGTGTAGAATAATACTTCTAGAATATACTTCTAGACGCCATACCTGACCGTATAGCTCCCCTCCCACTTTATTTCGGATAGCAACCACTGCACCTACAGTGGTGCTACTCTGCGCCGCCCACTTTATTATATAGGCACTTTGGTATAGGGTCTATTGTTCCGACTTCATTGGAATTGACGGTGCTAGTCTGTAATTGATGGTGCTAGTTTATTACAAATACGAGGTTGCCTTTATTTTTATTGTAGAATATCAATTTAATTTTTCTGATCTATGAAAAACATTTTTTTAGTGTTATTATTTACTACAAATATGATATCATATTTTTTTTTTCTTTTATTATTCCCTATGATTTAGATTGTTTTTTCTAAATGCAATTATTTTATTTATTTATTCTTATTATTGTTTTGTACTAGGAGAGCCAAAACACAGTCTCATACAACTGAAATAATTTTTGTTTCAGTACTATTGTCAGCGAATTCATCTAATAAAATTTCGATTGTTGAATCCTTTCTGTAGGCTGCTTCAACAAACATGTTGATGAAGTAGAAAAAACTTCTATAACACTTGAAAGAAGCATTCCAACGAAGGGATGACTTTCAAAAATTATAGCGATAAAAATTAAACAACGATAAATATTTATTTTCTTATTTATTTTTATAACTTACAGGAAGAGCTACTGCTAAGAATTTTATCGTATCTCATGGGTTTTGTCGTATCTCATCACTCATAGATTTATTTCGGATGAATAAATTTTGAAATATAATATTTGCCCAGTTTATAAAAAGCTGAACATGCACGCAATTTTCTTTAAATACACTCGTAGTTACTCATGTGTGCCGCGCGGTTTCTATACCATTTCTTTTATTTTTTAAATGTGGAGGAGTTCGTGACACACGAGGATTTCAAATTTGAAGACTGGCAGCGACTGTTAAAATTAATATTAAATACAAATATACCTTTACTTATTAAAAATATTATTCGTAACTTTTTTAGAATTGTTCTACTAGTTTGCAACATTGGACTTCAAGTTTATCTGTGGAGCTTCGCATCCTATTACACCATCACTGGTTTATTTATCTTATGATAATTGGACAAATGCTTTTTATTTCATACGAAATAAAGTATACGAAATCATGAAGTAATAGTTTGTAAATATTGTGCGATTTAAAAAATAATTCTTGAATTTTCGTATAATAAAATCTGCTTGAAATATATTTCTGATATAATATATCAGACTGTATACATAATATATCAGAACATATAATACTGTATTAAAAACATATATTTTTCGAAATAAGGTATTAAAACTCAGGATGAGCCTGTTACACGAGAAAATAATTTGTATAAATATTTATAATATAATACGTTAACCTATAATTAAATTATTAAATTTTTAAGGGGTTTTTTTGGGGGGGAGGGGGTTATACTTATAGAGATGTTGAATATCTCTGTTTAGACCTGTTTACACATCGTCCTACTAATTTATCCCCAGTTCTTTCTAAAATTTATATAGTTTTAAAAAGTGTTTCAAGATTATTTATCGGAAAATTCACATTGTGTATAGCTAGTTATTGGATATGCATACCTGAAACCTACATTTTTTACTTATATAGACATTATAACTCATGAAAAGTGCTTGAACAGTGAAGTAGGTTTGATGGGCTTCCTAGTTGAGACCAACTTATCGCCCAATCTATTGGATATAATGTCATTTTAAATATTGAGCAGATGGGGAAATCATATAGATTGTAGTTTAAAACTACATAGGAAGGTAAGTAAAATAAGGAATGTTTAAAATGGAATAAACTGATGTTAGTAAATAATAAAAATAAAAATAATATAAAATAAAATATTAGAAATTGCAAATGAGGATAGATCAATTAAGTTAAGGTAAAAAACAGTATATTGCTGTAGTATAAATACTACTTAGTAAATTAAAAATAAAATTGAAAATTAAAGATAAAGATAAGTTAAAACCTAGTACAAAAACAACATGGGGTAGGACAGTCAAACAAGGGTGGTATGGCTACAAATTGAAATATACCTATTAAAAAAAAAGAACGCTACAAAGTCATCCTAATAATATTATAAATCTCATTGTGTGCAAATGTTAGGCTGAAGCCAGCGTCAAAATGGAGCATTTAATGATCCTGTATCTTTGCATATACGTTGATTATAACCTTCGAATGAATATAGGCTGGTTTTTGTTCATTTTATTCAAATATTTTTCTTAATAATTCAAAATTTCGCTATTTTCATAGAGAATAAATTGACATTTTTTCGTATAATAGTTTAAAATGGTTAAATTTACTTTACCGTTGCTAATACTTTATCGTTGCCAAAACTAATTTAAATGCGGAATAATAATTTTTACTCAACAATTTAGTTTCAATTGAAAAATTTTCACGTGAAAAAAAAAAAAAAAATTAAATAAAAAAAAAAACAACAAAAAAAAAATTAAAGAATTAAAAAGAAGATTAAATAATATTATTAGATATAAAACGTACTTTTTTTAGTTTTTGATAATAATACAAGGTTTCAATATGCGTAACCATAGGAAACAGGCAAATATGACGTCATGCATCGCAAATAAAGCGGATAGGTTTTGATTGGTGAAATAAAATGATCTTGGGTTTTTTCTTCATTTTTTTTTCTTTTGTATGGTAAAATACTTGGCGTTTTACCGTCTGCGCACAGCTAATATAACTATACCGTATTTTTTATTTAAATTTTTAACAATTTAACCATTTTACTTTATCGTTGCTAGGACTTTGATCGTTGCCAATAAATAAAAACACGGAAAATAATTTTTCCTCAACAATTAATTTTCAATTGAACGATTTTCACTTGAAAAATGAAAATGAAAAAGAATTCAAAAGAAGATGAATTTCCGTGATATTTAAAACAAAAATATGGAGTATTTGTTATTATACATGAAGTATGAATATCGGTTACATTAAAAAGATCTTTTTCTGTCAAAAAACTGCGTTATAATTAGAAGGAAAAATGAAATTATATTCTTAAAAATAGATTTCGCTTGGACCATGGAACTATGAAAAGGATCCTCCTCGGCTTGGACAAATATGACGTCATAAATAAAACATATTTTCAAATAGTCGTAATAATACAAGGAGCATGAATATCAATGTATAATGAAAGTAGATAGATAATGGACGTAATATTTAAGATGAAAAACTGAAATATTATTTATCGATACTGATTAATAATTAGCTTGAGTACCAGTTACATACAAATGCGTATTTACCGCTAAAATTTACGTCCTGATTGCCAGAAAAAGAAAATTAACAAGAATTATGGCATTAAAAAGAGATTTCTCTGAGGAAAATGTGACGTCCTATTTGAAATAAAACAGGAATTTTTAAATGTGTTTTACAAGGAGCGGGAATTAATTCCGTACATTAATAATACAAGGATCAGTAAGTATAGAAAGTAGATTAGTTTCACGACATATTTAAAACGAAAAATTGAAATGTTTTTCTTATCTATACCGATTACTAAGCATGAATATCAGTTACATACAGGTGAGAGTTTTTTGCCAAAAACCACACCATGATTATTAGGAAAAGAAAAATAAATACGAATCTATTATATTAAAATCTGACCGCCTGTTTGTATTTCGGAACTACTCTTTTCAGATTGTCGAACGCAACGCGATTTACTTAACACCGGTTATCATTCATCCGAGGATATCATAAATTTTCAGAATTAAAAAAAATGAGTTAAATTACGAGATATTATTATTATTATTATTATTATTATTATTATTATTATTATTATTTTATAAATTTGAACGAAGTTTCTCTAAAAATGGCAACTAAATTATTCCATTTTTGTGGATAAAAAAGAAGAAATAAAACGGATTAATATATTTTTTCTCATTAAAACTGAAAAATAAAAGAATTTATTTTCAATTTGAATAGATGGTGAAAGAAAAAAAAATCTTGATTACAGTAAAATTTTTGAAAAATAAAAACGTATTTTCATATATTCAAACTTCATGAATCAATTTATTCTGGAGAACAAAAATCGTCTGTCAACATATTTTCATTTAGAAATAAATTTTTTTTTTCAGTTATAGATTAAATCAAGGAGGTAAATTTAAGCTCCTTGCATTTAGGTCTACAATAATTGCTCCCTATTCACAAGAATTGAATTTAATGAAAAAGAATATACTATTTCCGTTATATTTGAAGGATTGCTATTAAAACGTTTCACAAAGGCGTTAAAAGTAAAATGGTTTACCAGGTAAACTTGACATATGTTTTCATATAATTCGCCGATTTCCACGATTTTATTTGGCCCGCCTTTTTTCATTGGTTGCAGTTTCCTTTTCGTGATTATTTGTCACAAAATTTCACTTTTTTAAAACTTAGTTATGTCAAGGCCTCTATAACATAGAAATACTGTACTGTCTCCTATGGAATGTGATAAAGAGTTAGTTAATTATTTACGTTTCTAATTATCGGGAATGAAATATTTTGCTTAAATAATGCATTTATTCTTCTTTTAATGATACGTGAACGAAGTCACGGGTAACAGCTAGTATAAATATATATGTTTTCACTACAGTAATATATATATATATATATATTAGGGCGTATCGAAAAAATCCAAATTTCTTAGATCTTTTAGCGGTAGGGCGGAAAAATTGTGAACTGCCTTTATTAAAAAGTGTGCGGAATCTTAAAACTGTGGGTTGATATCTTCTGTCGCCTCAGTGGGCCTAAAGTTCCAAAAATTGGATTAAAAATTATTAAAAATAAAAAATTAATAAATAATCACAGATTTTGCTCATTGGTTTGAGGTAGTGCTTACAAGTTACTATTTTGTAACAACAACAACCACAGAAAATTGTAGAATTATAGTTTAATATATTCTGTCGCCTCTTCGGCATCGAATTTTGGAAATTTTGACGCATTTTGGTAGTTTTCTGCATAATTGTTTACTGCTTGCACAATACACAATCGAGACAAACTGGGTTTGGCGGTCTGCCAAAATAGTGAAGACAATGTGGGAACCCACAAGGAGTATTCAAATGCGTTTAAAACTGGACAACACAGTTCTTGTCAGTGAAAGCTGCGGTGTCTCCAACAGAGCCACGGCTGCTATTGCATCGCGTTTTATGCAAGATTTGGGTTTAATATCGGAATCAGACACCAGCCTCGTCACAGGCAAAAATAAAATATGAAGGGGAAAAAAGAGAATTTACAAAAAAATTGGTCTTAAAATCAAATGAAAATCTTTCCACTCTATCTGGCCTTTATTTTGATGGCCGACATGACAAAACCTTAACATCGGAAACACTCGAGGACAAGCAGTTCTAAAGAACAATTGTAGAAGCGCATTTCTGTATTGTATCAGAGCCTGGTTCTACGTATATGGGACATGTTAACTTGAAAGCGGATCTAGTCTTGATATATCTAATAGCATTTAAGAATGTGTAACAATTGCTTTATTGGATGATTTTAGCAACTTTATTGTTATCGGGTGTGACGGCACTGTAGTGAATACAGGAGTCGCAGGCTTGAATTGAAACTTCAGAGGCCATTCCAATGGATTATCTGCTTACTTCATTTCCATGAGTTGTCATTAAGACACCTGAGTCCATAGACGGCAAGTCATCTGGCCCCACATCTTACACCGGAGGCATTGGACGAAACCACAAAGGATGCGAAAAGCTTTCAGTTGTTGCTTTTAATAGTATTGAATGCAAGTTGCCTGGCGTTTGTTGTTCTGATCTAGCTATCCGGGAACCGGGAACGTTGAATTTGTCCCGCTGGCTAACAACTTCCAATCGAATACTGAGGTTATTTATATCTACATCAGACCCATCAAATGAGTTGCTAACATTGCTTGTATTCATTCTAAGAGTCTACGCACTCTCATGGTTCCGAATTAAGATTCGTCATTCCATAAAGAATGGTACTAGACACTTGTGGAATTTCATCAGCTCATCTCGGTAATTGCCGAAAAAGTATTGTGACATAATCAACCCAGTTATTTCTTGCAACGCTTACTTTGCGGCTCAGATAAACATGATTTTGTTCATGTTATCTGATGATAGGTGATGATAGGGTCTGAGGACCCTTGCAGATCGGCGGATTATCAAGGCAAGAGAAATTAGCCAAGACGGAAATTGTGTTCGCAAATTCGTTAATCCTATTGTTAACTTTGGAGCTACAGATTATGTAGATCTCATTGACTGGCAAGCTTGTTATGTGATATCGCCTCTTGTTCTCAGAGAGATCAGTTATCAAGAATTTCTGAAGATGATACAGGGCAGTATACCAATGTATTGTTGGGACTTTATTAAATTTGCTTCATACACACAAGCGTTTGAGCGGACTGTGAAACTAGTCACTGAAGCCTTCGGAAAAACAGTTGGGATGCAGAACAGGGATGGATTTATTAGAACAACACTAGAATCCAGAAAACACATGTCAAAATTTGAGACCAAAAATGATTACAAGCAGTAATGCTTTTGTCATTTATATGTTCGAAAGATAAAATAAAGTTTGTGTTCGCATTAAAATGAGGTAAGTGTGACGTGTATTTATTTAAAATTTTGCCTTCATTTTCCAAAATTTGGTGTCGATGAAGCGGCAGAAGATATTAACGTATAATTCTAAAAATTTTTATGGCTGTTGTTGTTTCTCGGCGTGAAAATAAGGGTGTTCCACTATTTTGGCAGATCGACAAACCCAGTCTGTCTCGATTGTGCATTGTGCAAGTAGTAAACAGTTATGCAGAAAACTACCAAACTGCATCAAAATTTCAAAAATTCGATGCCGAGGAGGTGACAGAAGATATTAACCTATAATTCTACAATTTTCTATGGCTGTTGTTGTTACAAAACTGTAACTTGCAAGCACTACCCCAAATCGATGAGCGAAATCTGTGATTATTTATTAATTTTTGTATTTTAATCATTTTTAGTCCAATTTTTGGAACTTTCGGCCCATTGAGGCGACAGAAGATATCAACACACAGTTTTAAGATTCCGCACACTTTTTAATAAAGGCAGTTCACAACTTTTCCGCACTACCGCTAAAAGATCTAAGAAATTTGGATTTTTTCGATACGCCCTAATATATATATATATATATTAATTATCACACAGATGCTAAAATTGATAAGAAAAAGAGAAAAAAACAGTGTGGTGAACTCTAGATAAAAGGTCCAAAATAGTTGAATATTTTGGTCTTTTGCGGTGGTGCGGTTCGAAGGCTTCGTCGTCGGGTAACTCCGCAATTATTTCATTAGGAATATCATAAAGATTTTCCTAAAACTTTTTTTGAGATATCATTATCTTTTTTCTTAGGGTTTGAACGTTTAAGTCCCTTTTAATGGTACTGTTGCGCATGTAACGTGAGGCATTACGTACGATTCTGAGATTTTTGTTGTGCAGTCTAGTAATATTGTCCATAGAAGTTTTGCAGGTAAAGCCCCAGACCGAACAGGCATAAGTAATGATAGGAAGGATGCAGGAGTTGTAAAGAAGAAGCTTATAATATGTTTCGCATTATTTATCTCTTAAAAGGTATTTAGATAGATAAAAAAAAAATACTTCCAACGCATAAATGAATACAATTTGGTTGATATGTTTAAAAAATGTCTTGCGTGGCAGAATTGTGACAAAAAATTCTTAGTTTAAATTAATTCATGTTTATATTCTGCATTTTAAAAAAGGGGGTTCGGCTGTGGATAACAGGCGCGTCGGTTCTTAAACCTTGCTTCTTCTTACAGTTCTTTCTTCCGGCACCCATGTCACTTAGTATTTTAAGTTATACCTTACTACTTTCAAATATTCAGAAGTGTGGGAGGGCGTTATTCAGGTCGGCACATTTGCAAGGTTACAATATGCAGCTGCTGCATATACCAAATTTCTGATAAGAATCATTGCATTTATCAATATAATTAGCTGCAATGTAAACCATAAATGCTTTTGTGTAAAAAAAAAAAATCCGTTAATGTTAATAGTGATTACTCAGAGGGTTAATTTAAGCTTATTGCATTTTATTAGTAAAATGAGGCATTCATGTTTCCTAGAATGGTAAGCACATATAATGTGTTGCACCTTAATTATCTCTAAAATGGTATTTAGATAGATAAAAATATTTTCAATGCGTAAATGAATACAATTTGGTTAATATGTTTAAAAAATGTCCTGCGTGGCAGAATTGTGACAAAAAATTCTTAGTTTAAATTAAAAATATTAATTTATAAATATTAAATTATTATAAATTCACGTTTATATTCTGCATTTAAAAATAAGAGAGTTCGGCTGCGGACAACAGGCACGTCTTAAACATTGCTTCTTCTTACATTTATTTCTACTGACACCCATGTCATTTAGTCTTTTACGTTATACTTTACTACTTTCAAATATTCAGAAGTGTGAGATGGCGTTATTCAGGTCGGCACATTTGCAAAGTTACAATAATCATACAGCTAAGACATAAGTATATACAAAATGGTTGATAAGAATCATTGCATTTATCAATATGATTAGCTGCGATGTAAACTATAAATGCTTTTGTGAAAAACATCTGCTAATGTTAACAGTGATTACTTAGATCAGCGCTTCCCAACCTTTTTATCTTCACGTACCCCTTTTGCTCGGACTATTCATTTCGGAGTACCCCCTTTTATCAGAAACACAACCCCAACCCCTCCCCCCACTCATATAACACAAATATCCTTTTTAAAAATTAGTAATATATTCATTAGTAAAAACTCATTAAAAAGAAGGAAGCTTTCCTATTAATTAATATAAATTAGTGATATAACCCCGCCTATTCGAAAACAAAAATAAGGACCTTCTTTTCAAAATAAAGCATTATGAATGGAAACTCTGACGTAAATAAATCGTTCTGCAATTATTATTAAAAACGGAACAGTAAGATAAATTTGGTGGGAAAGATATACATTGTATAATGATCAATGACAGTTTTCGCGAAGATGGGGGTAAATATATAAGTACTCATACAATATGATAATCGGTGGGCTGAGCTAGTGACATTGAATTATCAATGAATTAATATGTCTAATGGGCCTTTCCCCTCATTTTGAGTGTAACAAATTAGAATTACACATGAGACTAACTTTGTAATCCAAAACGTATCAACTTTATGTGTTTTCAGTGAAACCAATTTTGTGATTTCCGCCATTACCGATATTATTTTTATGTACCTCTGCAGACCCTCCACGTACCCCAGGTTGGGAACCGCTGACGTAGATGGTTAATTTAAGCTTATTGCACTTTATTAGTAAAATAATGCATTCATGTTTCCTAGAAGCACATATAATTTGTTACGTATAATTTATCGCTTAAAAGATATTTAGAAAAAAAAACATTTCCAATGCATAAATGTCAACTTTTACATTATTTTCTTGCCACTAACATTTAATAGTAAATTTTGCCGATTTTGTTTCTTAAAATCACAGATTACAAATTGCAAAAATTTCTATTAACTTCCAACAGTAACAAAAATGCGCAAAAGTTGGCAGCTTATGCTAATAACATAGCATTTGATCTTGGCAGAAAAATGAAACTTGAAGACGTGGCTTACCCGTTAAATGTAGAAACTGATCATGAGTAAAATTGCTTTAATGTTTTAAAAGTTAAAATGTTTAAAAGCGCTTTGCCACCTGTTAAAGTATAATGCATATTTTCATATTATTCCAGCGTTAAAGTATTATTCTAATAATGTATATATATGTTCCCGCATATTTTAGCTTTATTCAATACACTATGGTGTTTTTCAAATTTCCTTGAGGTTTTAACACATTTCATAGAAATATTTCAAAACTGCTGTTTAATGAGATTCATTCTCAAAAAAAGCATATGAAATAAACATTTTTTTTTTTTTTTTTTTTTTTTTTTTTTTTTTACAGTTAGCAGATGGAATATTCATAAAATTCATAAGAACGCTATTCGCTAGTCTGTAAATACTGACTGTTGGTGCAATCATGAACATTTGATGTACTTATATTCTATTGCGCAATGGTAGTTATTCAAATTATCGAGAATCTACTAAAGAAATGAGTTCGAAGACCGTATTTACATTTTTGCAGGCATTTTCCAGAGTGCTTTCAGTATTACCACATTTTTTAATAGAATTTTCTCGTCATTGATTCGCAGAAATTGTGCAATTAATCACAAGATGTCTTTTAATTTGAAGAAAATATATTAGACAAAGTTTTCTGAATTGAAATTGTGATGCCAATTTCTCCATGGGAATTCTAAGGAGTGTACGCACCGTGGTATCCGCACGTAATAATGATTATTATACGTTACTATTATAAAATAATTGAACTATTATAAAATAATTATTAAGGCAGTATTCAAAGAAATATTTTTCCACGCTCAACAACTCAAAATTTTGTGACACATTCGCAGACTCATTTTTAAAAATAACAACAGGAAACTTGGTGGCGTGATTTATAAAGACATTTATAAGGGCCCCATGTTTTTATTTTTCGTTCAATTTATTAGAAATTGATTTACAGACAATTATTTTGACAGTACGATCATTTTTTTTTTTGTTTGTTTCCAGCGCTATCGCTTCTCGAAATTCGGTTCCAAATGTCCACTTTGACAGCATTTTTTGAAATATATTCTGCCTTTATCAAAAAATCGAGACAGTGGGGACATTATAAAGTTTCTGAATAAGAGAACCTGCCAATTGGATGCATTTTAGAGCAAAAATGAATTTACGAATGTGTCTCAAAATAAGCAATTTGGATTTGAAGACTTCCTTAATACTAAATAATTCATATTAACCAATTTTAGCATATAATATATTAAATTCGCAGTGGATAATAGGGGAGGTACCTGAAAGTGAGATGAAATTTCACATATTGTAAGAAAAATTTGATTTTGCTGTTAAAAAAGAACAGAAACGACTACTGCTATCAGTAAAATTAGTATTATTTATTTGAAATTTGCTTATTCATAAATAAGTCACCCCAAACAAGGGATATTTTATTTAACATGATGTTCGTGTTATACATGTATAACAGAAACCATTGAACAGTGAAATAGCTTTGAGGGGCTTCCTACTACTTATTCGAATATCACAATTTATTATTAAGTTTTCTATAATTAAAAAAAAAAAAAAAAAAATAAGGCTGGTAAGAAATTAAAAACATTGTAGGAAATGGAAAGCTCGTATAACAATTAAAAGCTTGCTATCTTATAAAATCGTGTATTCCACTTGCACAGAATTGATAAAAAGTGTTGAAACAACGCTAATATTTTGAATTTCGCTTTGTAAGAAGTTAAATATATTAATTTCAAATCGTAAAAATACATATATACTGTATTTCAGAAATGGATGCATTACTTATTAAAAGGAATTTTCTTAATAGGAGCACTACGTGTGAATTTAATGTTAGATTTCTAACAAATACATACTTATGCATGTCCGCGTAAAACGAACTAGAGTGCCACAGCTAAATCTATGCATTTTAGCAAATCTATGCTACATCTATGCCTTTGATACAATGAACCACTCTCAAGAAGGGGGAGGATGTTTAACGTAAATTCTAATTCATTCGGTCAGAATGTAGGTACACAAGGTACCATAGGACAGAATCTGTAGGACAGATTCCATTTGTTAAAGTTTATACTCTAAAAAGACAACGACGAAACTTAGTGCCATACAGGCTTTCAATCGTTATTTGAAACTCGGAAGTATTAACAAGATGTTCTATAAAAAACACTTTTTATATTATTCCACATAATCTCTTTAATCTTTCTGGTATGAGTGTAATATTCTTATAGTGTTACTTTTTAGTACTTATATCATACCAAAAGAATTTTACTTTTCATTCTGTATGATTTGCGATTTTTTTACACACTGCAATAATTTTATTATATATATATATATATATATATATATATTTTTTTTTTGTACTAGCGAGAGCGGGTAAGAGAAGGTCCTACAATAGAGGAAAGTATTGTCAGTGCAATCAGCTACTAAAAAATTCAATTTCTGGTAATTTTTTAAATTTTTTAAATTTTTTACTTTACTGGAAGAGTTATTGCTAAGATTTTTTTTTTTTTTTTTTTTTTTTTATTTACTGAAAATAAGCGTCCGTTTATTTTGGATGGGTGAATTCAGCATTATAAAATGTACAAAAACAAAGACAGCTGTGAAATGGCCTAGTGCGTATCAACTGTACATTCAGGCATTCAGAAAGTTCGGGGTGGACAGATAAGTGTGTACTACCCTAATTTTTACTTCTTAATGTGTGTTTACTTCTTACTATGTGTATATCAGGTACAAATCACATAACAAGAAGTGACTAATTTAAATATATTTTTTCTTTAAGTACACATTACGTACTCGTGTATGCTGAGCGGTTTTTATAATTTTTTTTTTAAATTTTTGAAATCCGTGGTAATTTTAAAGCTCTAATCTAATGCCGCGTGGTTTTTACAATTTTGTTTTTCATTGTTAAATCTAGAGTGTACGTAACACACGAGGACTTAATATTTCGGAAAAATACGTGTATAATATTTTAGAAAAATGGCAACTTTGATATCCCTAAATATATTTTTCAAAACTATTGAACATGCATTTTTCCGTTTTTCAATACGATGTATTCTTCTCGAGTTATTCGAGCGTTTCCAGACATTGCAATGGTAACGATTCTCACAACATTGCACTCGATTACAGCGCCATTTCAATGTTTCGAAGAAAATGGTCAATACAAAAGTTAGTACGTATTTTTTCCCGTAGAATCTGAATCCGCAATAAAAAATGAGGGTCATAATTTAAGATTTCAGAGTTGCCCCCCTTTACCCCTCGGGGGGCAAAGTTGGGGGGGGGAGGCAACTTTCATATCCCTAAATAGATGTTTCAAAAATATTGAACATGCATTTTGCCGTTTTCAATCCGATGTATATTTCTCGAGTTATTTGACCGTTTCCAGGCTTTTCGGACACCCTGTTTATATATATATATATATATATATCGTGTGTGCAAATTTTAGGGCAGAAACTTCCGTCACATGCTTCTGAAATCAAACTATGCAAGTGGGCGGTCCATTCACTTATGTTATGATTACAAAGTTCGTCTTATCGGCTTGTATATATGTTGGTGCGTATCTTGAAATGTCAGAAGAATAATATTGTGTTTCCGAATGTCACCACAACGTTGTACAAGTAATATTATTTTTACGCCATTGGCTAGAGTAAACCAGATATTAAAACTAAAACATTAAAAAATGAAGTTTACTAAAAACGGCAAACGTGTTAAATTTTATTTTTGAGAATACTATTTCTAGATTGTAATGTCCTTAACAATTTTGCAGTGCAAAAAACTCTCTTAAGAGCCTACGTTAGTCATCCGAAGAAATTCGAATGCTAATGTTAAGTCTATGGGAAGGTTCTTGACAGATATCTCTCTCGCATTTTAATTTTTTTTTTTTTTTTTTTTTTTTTGCATATTATAGCTAAGTCTTTAACGGCGTTAGTTTTTACTTTTTCGATTTTGGTGCCAGTTTTATATATATATATATATATATATATATATATATATATATATATATATAATGGTACTTTCACTTTCAGAACCAGTTCCTTCTGAAATTGATCCGCTGAAATTGATTGTGTCCGCTTATATAAAAAAAACTGTAACTAAAATCAAAAAAGCAAAAATTAACACCGTTAGGGATCGGCCTTAACTATCCTATGCAAAAAAAAAAAAAAAAAAAAAAAAAAAAAAAAAAAAAAAAAAAACATTTAAGAATATTAAAATGCGAGCGAGAAATCTGACAAGAACATTCCCATAGACTTCAAATTAGCTTGAGAGTTTCTGCGGATGACTAGCGTAGGCTCTTAAATTATTTATTTTAAAAACTAGCTTTTAAGTTATATCAGTGAACATCCCCAAAATTTTAGTAAGAAAATCAGAGACAATCGAAATTTTGCACAAAACCCATGTCCTAAATGGGATTTTCTGAGCATACATGCTGGCAAGGGTGAGCAGGTCAAGGTGAGGGCGGATGCACCTGCACGGATTTTCAAATTTAATTAACTAAACTTATTATTTTTTAGAAAAAGTAAAACGCTAACAGAATGAGAAAGTAATATTTTCTGCCAGAAGGGAACTCTATCTGCCTCCCCTCCCTCCACCCTGTAGAAGACAATTTTTACATTAATGTGCTTCGAATTTATTTTAAACGGGGTAGAGGGAGGTTCTTCTGACAAACAAAATAATAAACTGTTTTATTAAATAAATAAATAAATAAATTGACAGAAACTTATTTTCAGATAAATAATTTTTCGAAATTATTATTTTATTTATTTTTATTGTTTTTTTTTTTTTTTTTTTTTTTGTATGTTAATATATGTTAAAAATGTCTTGAGTGAGCAAATTGTGACAAAAAATCCTTAGTTTTTGCTTGATTCATGCTTATATTCTGCATTTTAAAAAAGAAGATGTGGCTATGAACAAGAGAGACGCCGGTTCTTAAACCTTGCCTCTTCTCAGAGTAATTTTTAACCACACCCATGTCCTTTAATATTTCAAGTTATACCTTACTACTTTCAAAAATTCAGACGTGTGTGTGTGTTGCAGGGGATGGGGGGGGGGGCGTTATTCAGGTCGCCACATTTTCAAAGTTATAATAATCATGCAGCTGCTGCGCAAGTATATATAAATGGTTGATAAGAATCATTCCATTTATCAATCAATATATTTTGTGGCGGTGTAAACTGAAACTGTTTTTGTGTAAAATATCTGTTAATGTTAATAGTGATTATTTAGATTTAATTTAAGCCCATTGCATTTTCTTAGTAAAATGATGCATTCATGTTTTCTAGAATGATATACACAGATAATGTTTTACACATTATTTGTTTTAAAAGGTACTTAGATAGATAAAGAAAATATTTCCAATGCATCTGTCAACTTTTACATTATTTTCTAACTAATAAAATTTAACAGTAAATTTTGCCTATTTTGATCGCTAAGATCACCGATTACACATTGCAAAAATGTATATAAATTTCAATAGTAACAAAAAGTGCAAAAGTTGGAAGCTAATGCTTATGACATGGCATTTGATCAATAGCAGAAAAATGAAACTTCAGGGCGTGGCTTGCCATTAAATGTAAACACTGATCATGCTTTAATGTTTTAAATGTTAAAATTTTTAAATGCGGTTATAACACCTTTTTAAGTATAAGGCATTTTTTATATTATTCCAGTGTTCGAGTATTATTCTATTTATGCATGTATATATTTTTCACCCGCATATTTCAGCTTTATTCATTTCATTATGGAGTTTTTCAAATTTTCCAGAGTTTTTAACCCGTTTCATAGAAATAATTCAAAAACTGCTGTTTAATGAGATTCATTCTCAAAAGAAACATCTTAAATAAAGCAATTAATATATATTTATTTTTTTCCAAACAGCATATATAATATTTATAAAATTCATTAGAACGCTGATCGCTAGTCCGTAAATACTGACTTTTGTTACAATCATCAACATTTAAAGTACTTATATTCTATAGATTAATGGTAGTTACTAAAATTAGCGATAATCTAGTACAGATATGAGTTCGAATACCGCATTTACATTTTCCAGAGTGCTTTCAATAATACCACACCTTTGCATAGAATTTTCTCCTCATTGATTCACAGAAATTGTGCAATTAATCGCAAGATGTCTTTTAATTTAAACAAAATATATTACACAAAACTTTCTGCACTGAAATGTTGTTGACATGCTCCATGGGAATTCTAAGTAGTGTATGCACCTTGGTGTCCGTATATAATAATAAATTACTAATATAAACTAACTATTAATTCTAAATAATTCATATTAAACAATTTTGGCTTATAAATATTAAATTCACAGAGTATAACAGGGGAGGTTCCTGAAAGTGAGATCGAGATGAAATGTCACATATTGGGAAAAGAGTTTTTGTTTTCGCTCTTTAAAAATAACAGAAATGCACACTGCTGTCTATCAGTAAAATTGGTATTATTTATTTGAAATTTTCTTAATCATAAATAAGACACCCCAAAAGAGGGAATACTCTGATAACGAGTCCATTTATATTATTATTGTTATTATTATTATTATTATTCCATATATATATATATATATATATATATTTGGTCACACAATTAATCTTTATGCCTTTCACTATGATAATTATAAAAAATTTCTGAGTTTTTAAAGCGTTTAATAGAAATATTTCAAACAAATCTGCTGCATAATGAGATACATTGCAAAAAGAAGCATCTGAAATAAAACAGTTGATAATTTTTTCTTAGTCAGCTCATAAATTTTTTTTTAATTCACAAGAACGCTGCTCACGTGTCTGTGAACACTCGCTTTAGGTATAAACACGGACAATTTAAAGTACCTGTAATCTATAGCACAGTGTCATTTACTAAAACTAAAGCCAAAATCTATTATAGATATGAGTTCGTGGACAGCAGTTACGTTTTTTGCCAACATATCCCAGAGTATTTAAAGTATTATTACATTTCTTGGAATAGAATTTTTTCAATTATTGTTTTGCAGATAAATTTTACAAATTATGCAAGAAGACTTCTAATCTGAAGAAACAATATTAAACAAAAATTTCTAATCTGAAATAGCGCTTGCTACCATACTCCTTGTAAAATGTCAGGAGTGTACGCACATTGATCTCCATATCTCATAATGTATTAATTACAAATATAAACTAATTATTATGAATAAGATATTAATATTAAATGCTTAATGAATAAGGTGCATGAGCTAATAGGGGAGGTTCCTGAAATTGAGATGAAATGCTATGTATATATTATATTTACGATATTGTACGCTAGAATTTGTGTTTTGAAAAGGAATTTTTATTATAGGAGCACTAAGCGTAAAAGATTTCTAACAAATACATACATATGCATGATCGCATAAAACAAACTAGAGTGACACGGCTCTGGAGCCAATTGATATAATAGACCACTCTCACAAGAAGACCGTTTAACTTGATTTCTCTCTTTGTTTTCTACTGTAAAATAACAGCGAGGAAAACCTAGTGCTGTATAGGAGTTCACTCGCTATTTCAAGTAATTTAAATTATGAACAATATAGGTGGAGAAACACATTTTATTTTTTTTCACAATATTTCTTTAATAATCCTGGTGTTAGTGTAATATTTCTACAGTGTTACTCTTTAGTAATTACATAATAACAAGACAGTTCACTCTTCATTCCGTATAATTTGGGTTTGTTTATCACAATACAATTATTTTATTATATATATTTTATTATTTTGTGCTAGCGAGAGCTAAATGATCAGGTCCAACAATACAGCGAATAGATTTTTTAAAGTACTGTTAGTGCAATCATCTACTAAAATTGATTTCATGGCTCCTTTCTCTATGAAGCTTCAACAAACGTTTTAATAAAGTGTGTGTGTGTGTGTGTGTGTGTGTGTGTGTGTGTGTGTGTGTGTGTGTGTGTGTGTGTGTGTGTGTGTGTGTGTGTGCGGAGGGACGGGGTGGGAACTTCTATAGCACCTGAGTTAAGCATTCTTAATGAGGGATGAACAGAAAATAACAATAAATAAATATATCTATTTTTTTTACCTAACAGAAAGAGATATTGCTAAGTTTCCCCCCCCCCCCTGAAAATAGCATTTGTTTATTTTCGATGGGTGAATTCAACATTATGAAATGTACAAAAACAAAGACAAGTGTGAAATTGCCTACTGCGTATAAACTGAATATTCAGCACGCATAAAACTATCCTTTGCCGCCAGGCACCCTCGGGGGTAGCCCGCGGCACGCTTCCGACCATCGCGCCCAAGCCTCTAAAGGACTTTTAACGCACCAGGACTTTGTCTCGTCCGGCGCTGCGATCGGTCATGGGCCGCCCCTCTGCGAACCCTAGACCATTTTACCAGGTATCGACCCCATAGGTCGTTGCGGCAGTAACCCTGCTCTGGGGAAACTTCCGCGTGGAACATACACCTGATGAACCGCCAGAGAACCCCGACGGCCTCGTTCGCGAAACCCCACAGGGGGAAACGGTCCCTCGGTCATATGTCGAGTTACTCCGACGGCTCTTGCTTTCTCACGGCTTCCGATCATAGACATGCATGGAAGAGCAAGCTACTGGGCTCATTGGCCGTGAGGTTCACATGTTATGCACTAAAAAGAGCAGAAGAAGCCTCTCTCCGACCCAGAACCACGAGGAAATTCGGTTCTTTCCCATAGACGGGATTCGGATAGGTCGTCCCTACGCAGTCTTGCGCGAGGTTGAACCCGACTAGGCGAAACTAGCCGGTAACCCAGCGACAACTCCAGAACTACGAGATCATCCACATATACTCACACTCAAAAAACGGAAGAATCCTAAAGAACCACGGACTCCAGAGGACGTGGAAACCCCCTCTGAGCGCGCCAAAGAGACGGGCCCGATCGAGATTAGTAGCGAGAAAATTAGTAGGCGTGCCACTAGTCCGCCCGCCAGGTGTGGAAATTCCTGGCTGCACAAAAGACGTGCTCGGACTGGGTTTCGGACCAAGGTCTCGAGTTTCGGCTGATCGATGCCGCGTTAGTCGGCAGCCTCCGGCCCGCTTCCTCGTAGTCTGCGGGTCACGTTGGGGAATCCCCACTCAGAAAGTACGGTCTTGTCCCCGGTAACCTGACGGGTTACCTTTGGATAGTGAACGTCCCTCTGGGTCGGGCGCTTCCCGCAGAGTTGAGGTCGACTCACAACTGCTCTAGCTGCAGAGGATTCGGTGGGGTCGTCTGGGACGACTGTTTCATCTCTGCCGCTGGAACGTCGCAGATAGTTGCTGCATGCCGTATCTCCCGACGCCCTGCGCACTACAGAGCCACCACCGATCGTGCTCTTCAGAGCTCGATCCGCCTCCGTCAATTCCTTAGTCAAGTTTTGGAGAGATCCGGCTGGCATTTGCTCTGACCTTTCCCCAGTATCCTAAACCCACTGGGATTGGTCGTGCGGGATTTCTTTCCACCACATACGGAGGAACTCCGATCAGTGGCCTATCCTCGCGCCGCAGAGAACCTGCGCTTACGAGAGAGGAGACCCAGGGCTAGACTAGCTTGCCAGGCTAGTATCTTAGGCGTCTCCCGGCTTCCGGAAATCCCTTCCACTGGCGGACCACGATGAGGAACCCAGGCCGGTCTTCTCCTGTCCCCGTCTCGCTACGAACGCAAACCATGGAGCGCCCGCGCACTGTTCCGCTCCCGGTCACCTCCTCCACCAAAGGAGTCGGGTCGGGACCACGGAAAGGGACCCGCCAGTTCAGCACGCATAAAGTTGGGGGAGGGGAATAAATGTGTACTATCCTAATTTTTACTTCTCAACATATTTAGTCATGACATATGTATATCAAGTGCAAGTTACATATCAGGAAGTGACTAATTTAAATATACTTTTTCTTTAAGTAAGAGTAGTTTCTCGTGTATACTGAGCGTATTATATATATATATATATATTATTTTATAAATCTGAGGTAATTTTAAATCTTTAATCTAATGCCGCGCGATTTTATTTTATTTTTATTTATTTTTTACAGTTTTAAATCTAGAGTGTACGTAACAAACGAGGACTTGACATTTGAAGACCGGCGTAGAACAGAACGACAGCAATGTTGAAAATTAATTCAATTATAAAGTATACATTTAATTATTAGAAATATTATTTGCATGTTTTATTTAGTATTTTTCTAATAGCTGGTAACATTGGACTTGAAGTTCATATCTGGAACTTCACGTCCTACTACACAATTTCTGACCTCTGTGTCTTATGATCGTTGGATGATTATTTTTTATTTTATTATACGAAATCATTAAAAAATACTTTGTAAACATTGTGCAGCATTAAATATAATTCATGAAATTTAATATTATAAAATCTGTTTGATATATATTTCTGATATATTGTATTAAATATGTATATTTTTCGAAACGTGGTATTAAATCTTATGGCACTCGTGTTAAACTATTATATAGGGTGTAAAATGATTTAGAGTATAATACGTGAATATCTGATTGAAGAATCACTCATAATGGTTTCCTTTAAGGAACGAATTGGAATAAGATTGTAGCAATAAAATTTGAAACATTTCCTTCAAAAATATACTGCGTGAAATTACGCATGATTAAATTTTTAAGGTTTATTTTGATTTTTGTGTGGTTTATACTTCTAGAGATGCTAAAAATCTCTGTTTAGAGGTGTTTACTTCGTCGTACTTAGCTATCCACAATACCTTATGGGAATTATATAGTTTTTCAGTCTTTTTTTAATATTTGTCATCTTTTATTTCTCGAAAGATTACATTTTATAGATGATTATTGAAACGCTGAAACTTGTATGTTTCACTAGGGAAAATATCAAAGCGGTATAAGAATTCGACGACACTTGCATGTAATAAAATGCCGCAAAGTAGAGCCACTTGTTGTGGGATAATTAAATTGTTCGGTAGCGGGCGGGGAGTTCCAAAATTAGTTTTAGGATCTGCTTTCAAGACCCGAAATGTAACCGCGGAAATTTTTGTAAATTTAATGGAATGATAACTAAAATTTTCGGTAGTGGGTGGGGAGTTCCGAGATTAGATTTTGGTTCTGTTTTTATGTCCTGAAATGTAACCGTTGAAATTTTCGTATATTTCGCTGCAGTATGACTACAGTGTGTAGAATAATACTTCTAGAATATACTTCTAGACGCCATACCTGACCGTAGAGCTCCCCTCCCTTTTTATTTCGGATAGCAACCACTGCACCTACAGTGGCGCTACTCTACGCCGTCCACTTTATTATATAGGCACTTTGGTATAGGGTTTATTGTTCCGACTTCATTGTAATTGACGGTGCTAGTCTGTAATTGATGGTGCTAGTTTATTACAAATACGAGGTTGACTTTATTTTTATTGTAGAATATCAATTTAATTTTACTGATCTATGAAAAACATTTTTTTAGTGTTATTATTTACTACAAATATGATATCATATTTTTTTTCTTTTATTCTTCCCTATGATTTAGATTGTTTTTTCTAAATGTAATTATTTTATTTATTTATTCTTATTATTGTTTTGTACTAGGAGAGCCAAAACACAGTCTCATACAACTGAAATCATTTTTGTTTCAGTACTATTGTCAGCGAATTCATCTAATAAAATTTCGATTGTTGAATCCTTTCTGTAGGCTGCTTCAACAAACATGTTGATGAAGTAGAAAAAACTTCTATAACACTTGAAAGAAGGATTCCAACGAAGGGATGACTTTCAAAAATTATAGCGATAAAAATTAAACAACAATAAATATTTATTTTCTTATTTATTTTTATAACTTACAGGAAGAGCTACTGATCAGAATTTTATCAGTATATCTCATATATATCTCATAGGTTTTGTCGTATCTCATCACTCATAGATTTATTTCGGATGAGTAAATTTTGAAATATAATATTTGTCCAGTTTATAAAAAGCTGAACATGCACGCAATTTTCTTTAAATACACCGTAGTTACTCATGTGTGCCGCGCGGTTTCTATACCATTTCTTTTATTTTTTAAATGTGGAGGAGTTCGTGACACACGAGGATTTCAAATTTGAAGACTGGCAGCGACTGTTAAAATTAATATTAAATACAAATATACCTTTAGTTATTAAAAATATTATTCGTATCTTTTTTAGAATTGTTCTACTTGTTTGCAACATTGGACTTCAAGTTTATCTGTGGAGCTTCGCATCCTATTACACCATCACTGGTTTATTTATCTTATGATAATTGGACAAATGCTTTTTATTTCATACGAAATAAAGTATACGAAATCATGAAGTAATAGTTTGTAAATATTGTGCGATTTAAAAAATAATTCTTGAATTTTCGTATAATAAAATCTGCTTGAAATATATTTCTGATATAATATATCAGACTGTATACATGATATATCAGAACATATAATACTGTATTAAAAACATATATTTTTCGAAATAAGGTATTAAAACTCAGGATGAGCCTGTTACACGAGAAAATAATTTGTATAAATATTCATAATATAATACGTTAACCTATAATTAAATTATTAAAATTTTAAGGGGGGTTTTTTTTGGGGGGGAGGGGGTTATACTTATAGAGATATTGATTATCTCAGTTTAGACCTGTTTACACATCGTCCTACTAATTTATCCCCAGTTCTTTCTAAAATTTATATAGTTTTAAAAAGTGTTTCAAGATTATTTATCGGAAAATTCACATTGTGTATAGCTAGTTATTGGATATGCATACCTGAAACCTACATTTTTTACTTATATAGACATTATAACTCATGAAAAGTGCTTGAACAGTGAAGTAGGTTTGATGGGCTTCCTAGTTGAGACAAACTTATCGCCCAATCTATTGGATATAATGTCATTTTAAATATTGAGCAGATGGGGAAATCATATAGATTGTAGTTCAAAACTACATAGGAAGGTAAGTAAAATAAGGAATGTTTAAAATGGAATAAACTGATGTTAGTAAATAATAAAAATAAAAATAATATAAAATAAAATGTTAGAAATTGCAAATGAGGATAGATCAATTAAGTTAAGGTAAAAAACAGTATATTGCTGTAGTATAAATACTACTTAGTAAATTAAAAATAAAATTGAAAATTAAAGATAAAAATAAGTTAAAACCTAGTACAAAAACAACATGGGGTAGGACAGTCAAACAAGGGTGGTATGGCTACAAATTGAAATATACATATTAAAAAAAGAACGCTACAAAGTCATATAAATATATATGTTTTCACTACAGTAATATATATATATATACAGTAAAACCTCTAAATAACGGACACCTCGGGAGGACAGAAATTGTCCGCTATTCGGAGGTGTCCGCTATTGGGAAAACTTCAGAGATTCACAAAATCGCTAAGAAATGTTTAACGTTTCATTAATTGGCTTTTATATGTCCGAGGACTTCTATTATATCATTAATCAGAAATTAAAATTACTTTTTTAAGCAATAAAACTGAAATGAAATTGTGCATACATTTTTCCACTGTTTATTACATTCTTAAGAAAAAAATCTGTTACAAAAGTTTGCTTTTGCTTGCGATTACATGTAGTTAGTTTTTCTATGCGACGTTTTAATGCTATCAGTAGTTTTAATCCTTCTGAATCTTCTTTTTTTGGAAAAAGAAAAAATATGTGTAACTGCTCACTGTGTTTTGCCGATTCTTGGAAATTCTCGATATTGCAGGAAACATCCCCTGGTTTCAGTATCTGATTCATATCACTAATAGAGTCAGATTTTGTCGAAGATTCTGAAGGAATATAATCGCCTACGTCCAGGACCTGATTACTAACGGGGCACAATTCCACCAGTAAAAAAAGAATAGAATTTTTTCCCTTATTCATAGCAGTAATTTTGCATGAAAATTTCTATTAAATTTTACTGGTGGAATTGTGCCCCATTGGTAATCAGGCCCTGCGTACGTCAACTGATTCTTTTTCAGTAGGTCATCATCAATGTTGATGGACATTTCGGCATTTCTTCACTCCTGATCCATTTCATTAATTCACTTATTGCGATAGTTCTTCATTTCTATCGGAAATAAGTCTTTCATTTTCTTTTAATATAAAGCCTGCTTTTCTGAAACATTGTCGTACACATTGCGGTTATACGTTTTGTTTACAGCTGAAGAAATCCGAATTTGAAAGCATCGGGAACATTAACTAATTTTAGGCTGTTCTCAACTGTATTCATAGAATAAAACTTCGAAAGAATATGGCTTAATAAAAGCTTTCTCTACCAGGGTTTATAATTGTGTATAACGCCTTGATCAAGGAGCTGGCATACGGAAATTGTCTTTTGGGGGGGGGGGGGGCAAAGTTTTAACATTGCCCAATTTAAAATGTTTTGGATGAGAAGTTGCACTGTGCACTGTCTGTCTGTCCAAAAACAAGAGAACTTTTCTTTGTTTTTTCATCCTATTATCAAAGAAAGTTAACCATTTAATCACTAAAAAACTGGTTATCCACGCTTTTTTATTCGCCATCGAAATTTTTTAAATTGATATTCTTTGAGAAACACATGGGTTTCGGAGATTTTTGAACTATAAGAGGAATTTAAAATTGCCCTAATACATTGAAACATAATAAAATAGTGATTCGCTCTTTTGTCATTTTTTCGCTGATACAGCCATCCTTTTTAAAGCACAAAGTCTTATTCGAAAAAATTCTGAAAAAGAGTCCGCTTTCCTCGGTATTAAAATTGTTTCTATCCTCATAACCTTCACAAATTGATTGCAGTTATTCATGCCAATCCTCCACTTTTTTCAGAGCTGCAAATTTTGCTTTTCCACATATTGTTTTGAAAGAGATGTTGTGCCGAGACAGGAACTTTTCCAGCCGTCTACCCAAACCCTTAAAATCATGTAATCCGAGTTATTTGATTACTTTTAAAGCCTTTTCCTGAATCAAAGGCCCACTGATAGGATTTTTTTTTTGAACGAAGTGAAGTAAACCAATTCATAAATATAGAATTAATTTCAATGGAATCAGTATATCCCAATTTCACACTTTTGGTGTTCTCGTTAGAGTTAATAATCCACAAATTCTTTATTTCGAAAAATCTCTCCCACTTGTGTTTTACCTATTTTAAAACATTCGGCAAGTATCCGTAAACTCTATTTCTATTTTTCAGATTCACTTACATTTACAATTTCAAATTTTCGAAACATTAATCACAAGCAAGACACTAAATTCAGAATACGCAGAACTCAATATATTCAGAAAACGATAAAAATGGTTTTAACATATTTTGAAGCTTTGAATATTGTATGTCAATTAAATCTGAAGAATCAAACAGTAATCGATACGAAATACATACGATATTAGGGGATTCCCCAGGCCATTGGGAATTTTCCAGAGACCACCCCTACATTTATCCGTGGTCAAAAAATTTGTGACACATTGACTTGATAAATTTCGAGGCTTTTTACTTTTTTTTACCATTTTCTTTCTCGTTAAAAATCATTTTTCATCCTTGATCGCCAAAACTACTGTCCGCTATTCGGAATGTCCGCTATTCAGAGGTTAAACATACAAAAATTTAGTTTTTGGGAGTGGGGATTTGAAAAGTGTTCGTTAAATAGAGGTGTCCGCTATTCGGGAGTGTCCGTTATGGAGGTTTTACTGTATGTATATATATATATATATATATATATATATATTAATTATCACACAGTTGCTAAAATTGATAAGAAAAAGAGAAAAAAACAGTATGGTGAACTCTAGATAAAAGGTCCAAAATAGTTGAATATTTTGGTCTTTTGCGGTGGTGCGGTTCGAAGGCTTCGTCGTCGGGTAACTCCGCAATTATTTCATTAGGAATATCATAAAGATTTTCCTAAAACTTTTTTTGAGATATCATTATCTTTTTTCTTAGGGTTTGAACGTTTAAGTCCCTTTTAATGGTACTGTTGCGCATGTAACGTGAGGCATTACGTACGATTCTGAGATTTTTGTTGTGCAGTCTAGTAATATTGTCCATAGAAGTTTTGCAGGTAAAGCCCCAGACCGAACAGGCATAAGTAATGATAGGAAGGATGCAGGAGTTGTAAAGAAGAAGCTTATAATATGTTTCGCATTATTTATCTCTTAAAAGGTATTTAGATAGATTAAAAAAAAAATACTTCCAACGCATAAATGAATACAATTTGGTTGATATGTTTAAAAAATATCTTGCGTGGCAGAACTGTGACAAAAAATTCTTAGTTTAAATTAATTCATGTTTATATTCTGCATTTTAAAAAAGGGGGTTCGGCTGTGGATAACAGGCGCGTCGGTTCTTAAACCTTGCTTCTTCTTACAGTTCTTTCTTCCGGCACCCATGTCACTTAGTATTTTAAGTTATACCTTACTACTTTCAAATATTCAGAAGTGTGGGAGGGCGTTATTCAGGTCGGCACATTTGCAAGGTTACAATATGCAGCTGCTGCATATACCAAACGGCTGATAAGAATAATTGCATTTATCAATATAATTAGCTGCAATGTAAACCATAAATGCTTTTGTGTAAAAAAAAAAAATCCGTTAATGTTAATAGTGATTACTCAGAGGGTCAATTTAAGCTTATTGCATTTTATTAGTAAAATGAGGCATTCATGTTTCCTAGAATGGTAAGCACATATAATGTGTTGCACCTTAGTTATCTCTAAAATGGTATTTAGATAGATAAAAATATTTTCAATGCGTAAATGAATACAATTTGGTTAATATGTTTAAAAAATGTCCTGCGTGGCAGAATTGTGACAAAAAATTCTTAGTTTAAATTAAAAATATTAATTTATAAATATTAAATTATTATAAATTCACGTTTATATTCTGCATTTAAAAATAAGAGAGTTCGGCTGCGGACAACAGGCACGTCTTAAACATTGCTTCTTCTTACATTTATTTCTACTGACACCCATGTCATTTAGTCTTTTACGTTATACTTTACTACTTTCAAATATTCAGAAGTGTGAGATGGCGTTATTCAGGTCGGCACATTTGCAAAGTTACAATAATCATACAGCTAAGACATAAGTATATACAAAATGGTTGATAAGAATCATTGCATTTATCAATATGATTAGCTGCGATGTAAACTATAAATGCTTTTGTGAAAAAAATCTGCTAATGTTAACAGTGATTACTTAGATCAGCGCTTCCCAACCTTTTTACCTTCACGTACCCCTTTTGCTCGGACTATTCATTTCGGAGTACCCCCTTTTATCAGAAACACAACCCCAACCCCTCCCCTCACTCATATAACACAAATATCCTTTTTAAAAATTAGTAATATATTCATTAGTAAAAACTCATTAAAAAGAAGGAAGCTTTCCTATTAATTAATATAAATTAGTGATATAACCCCGCCTATTCGAAAACAAAAATTAGGACCTTCTTTTCAAAATAAAGGATTATGAATGGAAACTCTGACGTAAATAAATCGTTCTGCAATTACTATTAAAAACGGAACAGTAAGATAAATTTGGTGGGAAAGATATACATTGTATAATGATCAATGACAGTTTTCGCGAAGATGGAGGTAAATATATGAGTACTCATACAATATGATAATCGATGGGCTGATGTAGTGACATTGAATTATCAATGAATTAATATGTCTAATGGGCCTTTCCCCTCATTTTGAGTGTAACAAATTAGAATTACACATGAGACTAACTTTGTAATCCAAAACGTATCAACTTTATGTGTTTTCAGTGAAACCAATTTTGTGATTTCCGCCATTACCGATATTATTTTTATGTACCTCTGCAGACCCTCCACGTACCCCCAGGGGTACGGGTACCCCAGGTTGGGAACCGCTGACGTAGATGGTTAATTTAAGCTTATTGCACTTTATTAGTAAAATAATGCATTCATGTTTCCTAGAAGCACATATAATTTGTTACGTATTATTTATCGCTTAAAAGATATTTAGACAAAAAAAACATTTCCAATGCATAAATGTCAACTTTTACATTATTTTCTTGCCACTAACATTTAATAGTAAATTTTGCCGATTTTGTTTCCTAAAATCACAGATTACAAATTGCAAAAATTTCTATTAACTTCCAACAGTAACAAAAATGCGCAAAAGTTGGCAGCTTATGCTAATAACATAGCATTTGATCTTGGCAGAAAAAATGAAACTTGAAGACGTGGCTTACCCGTTAAATGTAGAAACTGATCATGAGTAAAATTGCTTTAATGTTTTAAAAGTTAAAATGTTTAAAAGCGCTTTGCCACCTGTTAAAGTATAATGCATATTTTCATATTATTACAGCGTTAAAGTATTATTCTAATAATGCATATATATGTTCCCGCATATTTTAGCTTTATTCAATACACTATGGTGTTTTTCAAATTTCCTTGAGGGTTTAACACGTTTCATAGAAATATTTCAAAACTGCTGTTTAATGAGATTCCTTCTCAAAAAAAAACATATGAAATAAACATTTTTTTTTTTTTTTTTTTTTTTTTTTTTTTTTTTTTTTTACAGTTAGCAGATAGAATTTTCATAAAATTCATAAGAACGCTATTCGCTAGTCCGTAAATACTGACTGTTGGTGCAATCATGAACATTTAAAGTGCTTATATTCTAGATTATTTTTTTTAACACAATTATTTCAAATTTGTAAAGTAATCATACAAGTTGTAAATTTCCAACTGGACGAAAAATGTCCGGGCCAGGATTCGAACCTGGGATCGCTTGGCTGAAGCCGCCACGCTCTACCACTGAGCTATCCCGGTCGAATCTGGAGGGCATAATTCATCCAGTTAACCTTATTGATCGAAGCATCTGGTCTGATATTTTAATCAGCTCAACAGAAAAGATCGCAGGTAATGGAACTCCAGTAAACGCTGGATACGGAATACACTAGATTATTTTTTTTTAACACAATTATTTCAAATTGGTAAAGTAATCATACAAGTTGTAAATTTCCAACTGGACGAAAAATGTCCGGGCCAGGATTCGAACCTGGGATCGCTTGGCTGAAGCCGCCACGCTCTACCACTGAGCTATCCCGGTCGAATCTGGAGGGCATAATTCATCCAGTTAACCTTATTGATCGAAGCATCTGGTCTGATATTTTAATCAGCTCAACAGAAAAGATCGCAGGTAATGGAACTCCAGTAAACGCTGGATACGGAATACACTAGATTATTTTTTTTTTGACACAATTATTTCAAATTGGTAAAGTAATCATACAAGTTGTGAATTTCCAACTGGACGAAAAATGTCCGGGCCACGATTCGAACCTGGGATCGCTTGGCTGAAGCCGCCACGCTCTACCACTGAGCTATCCCGGTCGAATCTGGAGGGCATAATTCATCCAGTTAACCTTATTGATCGAAGCATCTGGTCTGATATTTTAATCAGCTCAACAGAAAAGATCGCAGGTAATGGAACTCCAGTAAACGCTGGATACGGAATACACTAGATTAATTTTTTTTTTTTTTGACACAATTATTTCAAATTGGTAAAGTAATCATACAAGTTGTGAATTTCCAACTGGACGAAAAATGTCCGGGCCAGGATTCGAACCTGGGATCGCTTGGCTGAAGCCGCCACGCCCTACCACTGAGCTATCCCGGTCGAATCTGGAGGGCATAATTCATCCAGTTAACCTTATTGATCGAAGCATCTGGTCTGATATTTTAATCAGCTCAACAGAAAAGATCGCAGGTAATGGAACTCCAGTAAACGCTGGATACGGAATACACTAGATTATTTTTTTTAACACAATTATTTCAATTTGGTAAAGTAATCATACAAGTTGTAAATTTCCAACTGGACGAAAAATGTCCAGGCCAGGATTCGAACCTGGGATCGCTTGGCTGAAGCCGCCACGCTCTACCACTGAGCTATCCCGGTCGAATCTGGAGGGCATAATTCATCCAGTTAACCTTATTGATCGAAGCATCTGGTCTAATATTTTAATCAGCTCAACAGAAAAGATCGCAGGTACAACTTGTATGATTACTTATATTCTATTGCGCAATGGTAGTTATTCAAATTATCGAGAATCTACTAAAGAAATGAGTTCGAAGACCGTATTTACATTTTTGCAGGCATTTTCCAGTGTGCTTTCAGTATTACCACATTTTTTAATAGAATTTTCTCGTCATTGATTCGCAGAAATTGTGCAATTAATCGCAAGATGTCATTTAATTTGAAGAAAATATATTAGACAAAGTTTTCGGAATTGAAATGGTGATGCTGCTCCATGGGAATTCTAAGGAGTGTACGCACCGTGGTATCCGCACATAATAATGAATTACTATTATAAAATAATTATTAATACTAAATAATTCATATTAACCAATTTTAGCATATAATATATTAAATGAGCAGTGGATAATAGGGGAGGTACCTGAAAGTGAGAGGAAATGTCACATATTGTAAGAAGAGTTTGTTTTTGCTGTTCAAAAAGAACAGAAACGACTACTGCTATCAGTAAAATTAGTATTATTTATTTGAAATTTGCTTATTCATAAATAAGTCACCCCAAACAAGGAATATCTTACTTAACATGATGTTTGCTATACATGTATAACAGAAACCATTGAACAGTGAAGTTGCTTTGAGGGGCTTCCTAGTATTTATTCGAATATCACATTTTATTATTAAGTTTTCTAGAAATGTTTAAAAAAATTTAAGGCTGGTAAGAATTTTAAAACATTGTAAGAAATTGAAAGCTCGTAAATCTTTAAAAGCTTCCTATCAGATAAATTTGTGTATCCACTTTTACAGGATTGATAAAAAGCGATTAAACAACGCTAATATTTCGAATTTTGCTTTGTATGAATTAAACATATAAATTTTTATCAATTTTAATTCACAAAAATACATATACTTTACGTCAAAAATTGATGCATGACTTATAAGTTTACACCCACATAAATTAGTCATATAAGCATATTATTATTATTGTACTTAATAATAATTATTATTAGTCAAATGCAGCGTCTGTAGCAACAGCCATATATTTTAATAAAAATACTGTTTAATTATAAAGGCGTAAAATTTTACAATGCAGATTTCACGGCAGATGCTTCAACCACATGCTTCTCAATACAAATGGGCAGTGCTTTAGAATTGTCCCTTCTCTTCAATCAAGTTTACAAACTTCTTCATATGTACTGAACATATGTCCATGGATATCTTGAAAAATCCGAAAAATGATATTACTTTTGTAATGTTACTACATATCTTTGAATGTTATAAAAGTAAATACATTTATACAACATTGGCTATTGTAAACCGCATATTAAAAATAAAGCATTCAAATATTAAGTTTAACAAAAACGGTAAAAGTGTTATTATTTTTCGAGAAGCATTTTAAAAGCAATTTCATTTTTTAGAACACTGTTTCTACATCTTTATCTAGTAGTGAAAACAACACCTGGAAAATTAATTTTAAGTTATATCACTGACCATGAGCAAAAGTTATAAATTTTATGCACGACATTCGAAATATTGGTGAAAATCTTTGTGCAAATTAGAATTCTCATAGCATAGGTACTGGCAAGGGTGAGCATGTGAGGGCTTTGCACCTACGAGGAATTTCATATTTAATTAACTAAATTTATTCTTATTTAGAATAATTAAAATACTAACGGTATGAGAAACTAATCTTTTTCGCCAGGAAGGGGGCTCTGGATCCTGTGTCCAACCCCACCCCCTCCATCCCGTAGAAGACAATTAAAAATTACGTTTTACTTTTTACATTCATGTACCTCGAATTTTTCTTAAACGGTAGAGGGTAAGGGGTGTAACCCTGACGAAATAAATACCTAATGGATTGTTTCAATTCGCTATTTTTTAAAATGTTGGCAGAAACTTTGAATATTTGACTTTTTTAAATTGTACATTTTTGGATTACTTTGTATGTTGCTATATTTAAAAAATGTTTTGCGTTGGAGAATTCTTACAAGAAATTCTTAGTTTAGCTTATTCCATGTTCATATTCTTTATTTTTAAAGTTCCAAAACATTGTCTCTTCATTTGCGCGGCACCCATACCATTCACTATTTTAATTTATGCTTTACTATTGTCAAATATATAATTTCATAGTTTATGTTGGTATTACGATAATGTTTCATTAATGGTTATATATATATATATATATATATATATATATATATATATATATATATATATATATTAATGTCGTAATTCCAAGTTCAAATCCGGGATGAAAGGCAGTCGTGCTCGTTGATAAACAGGGTTAGCTATGTGATAGGTTTCCCTTTTAGCTCGCACCAGGCGGCCGTGTGGTATCATCAACAACAACAAGAAAATTCAGTTCATTTTTTTGTCGAAGAACATTTTATTTCCAGTTTAAGACATCTCTTCAGGGAAAATGCTCGTTAGCCAACGCTAAACAAAATAAAAATACAACGTTCCATTATTTTCTAGAATCCGTCCCGATTCTTTTAGCAAACACCAGCGTCAAAAAATTCTCTCCGAATCAGGAGGATCGTGTTTTAAACTAACTTGCGTAATAATACAGAATACGTCACGTGACCCACTTCTGTCGAATCAAAAGGTCTCTTTTGGAACTTTATCAGTAATTCCGGTGGATTTATTTTGTTGTAAAAGGACTTCCTTACCGCCAAAAACTTTCTACGCCCTTCCAGAATATTCCATAATCTCGTACCAGATGCCTGCCATATCAACAAACGAGCTTATCTGTTTTGAGGCTGTAGCTAAACTTCGAATTTAATACGTAATAAAAATAATAAGAAGAAAAGAAAATGAATCTTTATAAAAGGGGGAAAAAAAAGAAAGAATTAAAGTTTTTCGGAAATATTTTAATAGATATTTGATATTTAATAATAGGATAGCTTTATGAAATAAGGTTTTTTGAGCGGAATATTTTAAAAGATACGACATTTTAGCATTTAAATAAAGAAGTTATAGCAATTTGACCACACGGGAATAATACTAATGAATTTTAATAATGGATTAAAATAAAGATGTTCTATTTAAAGAATAAATTAAAAAAGCTATCGCCATTTTTAGACTAACTACATTCGAATAAATATTATTAAGTGGATTAGGACAAATTGACTTTACATATGGATAGTAAAAGGCTATTTTAAGAATGAGAATTATTTTAATAAGCTGGGTTATATACCGAATATTATTAAATGGACAAATTTTATAGAATAATTGCGGGAAAAAAAATTAAATTTTGTAATATATATATAGATATATAGATATATATATATATTTGAGGGAGGGGGTGCGTTATCCAGAGAGGGACTTTTCAAAGTAATAGTAATCGATCCCTTCTACATAAATATATATAAAGAAATAATTGCTACGAATCATTGCATTTATCAATATGATTAGCGGCGATGGATACCATACATGCTTTTGTGTAAAATAATTGTTAATGTTGTGTGCTGAGACTGTCAATTTACGCGTTTCCAATATTTATATGCATATACCCCGTGATTCGTGTCATTTAACTGTTAAAAGGTAGAATCTTGTATTCATATAATTAAAAAAAAAAAAAAAAAAAAAAAAAAAAGAAAGAAAGAAAGAAAGAAACCTAAAAGATGGTTCTAATCTCTAAAACAAAGCTGTCAACTTTTACACTATTTTCTTACTACTAAAACTTTTATAGTACTAAGCAATTAATCTAGTAAAATGTAACTAAATAGATGGTAAAAAAAAACTTACTTTAAATTTTAAATGTTATAAAAGTTTTAAATGTTTAAAAGCGCATATGTCATCTTTATGTGCACAGTGAATAAAAACTCTAACAAAAGATATTTCAACAATGAAATTTCTAAGCTATTTTATCACTAATTTTTTAATTAAGTTATTATTTAATAAATTTTATCATTAAATGTGTTTCTCTTTTCTTTCTTTTTTTTCCCCTATAAAATGTCCTAAATATTTTACCATTATTAATCACATTTCCTATTAAATGAAAACATGAAGGATGTCCATTCATATTATTATTGTTATTATTTATTTATTTATTTATTGTATTTATTTAATTAATTAATTAATTTTTTTTTTTTTTGCATAATTAAGCTTTTGAGTTTTTAACGCGTTTAATAGAAATATTTAGAAAATGCTGTTTAATGAGATACATTGTAAAAAGAAACATTTGAAATAAAACAGTTGATAACTTTTTCTCAGTCATCATATAGAAATTTTTAAATTAACAAGACCCATCATGATCAACAATATTATTCAAAAACTTAATAATAAGAAATCTCCTGGGTACGATAAAATTTCCAACTATACTCTTAAACAACTTCCTATCAACTGTATTCTCTACATTACGAAGCTCACTAATTCTATCCTCAAACACTGTTATTTTCCTAAACCCTGGAAAACCTCTATCATTTCTCCTATTCCTAAACCATCCTGCAATCTTAATGACCCAACTAATTTCCGTCCCATCAGTCTTCTCTCCTCTCTAAGTAAAGTCATCGAACGCATCATTAGATCACAGCTCAATGACTTCCTTCACAATAACAGCATTCTTATGCCTGAACAATTCGGCTTCAGAGCCAAGCACTCCACCCAACACCAACTTCTTCGATTTGTGGAATTCTTAACTGAAAACTTCAACGAGAAGAAGCCTACTGCTGCCATATTTCTTGATGTCGCCAAGGCCTTTGACAAAGTCTGGCACGCGGGCCTCATTTACAAATTAATTCGGCTTAAGTTCCCGTCTGGACTTATCCATTTAATACACTCTTACCTTGGTGATCGTGACTTCTATGTCCGTGTAAACAACTCACTTTCTCTACTACACATAATACTCTGTGGTATTATTCAGGGTTCAGTCATTGGCCCTATTTTATTCATAATATACTTTAATGACATTCCACGCACACTCTTCACATCACTCGCACTCTATGCGGACGACACTGTTCTCTATGGCACTGCACATCACCCATACAATCTTTACAAAAATCTACAACACCACCTCAACATCTTCATGGAATGGTGGGATCAATAGCGCATTAAGATAAACGAATCTAAAACTACTGCTGTTTACTTCTCTAGAACCTTCTCCACTCCTAATAGATTAACCATCAATAACACTACCATTCCCTGGTCTGACGATGCCAAGTACCTGGGAGTTACCATTGACAAACGCATTACCTTTAAAAAGCATATTCTTAATATCCGCGGTAAAGTCGCCGGAATTTCCAAAACCCTCGCCCCCCTTCTTCGCAGTCACTCACTCTCCATACACAACAAACTCTTAATATATAATGCTTGCATTCTCTCTGTTATCACATATGCATGTCCAATCTGGGGCTTCACTTGCAAAACCAGTATGAACAGCCTCTCTAGTACCCATTACAAACAGCTCCGTTACATCAGGAACGGGTCTAGATACCTCAAAAACTCCACAATCCTCAAGGATCTGAATACGACTTCACTCAAACATCGCATTAAACACCTTGCGAAAAAATTCTACAATGACATTAATCACATTCCAAATGAACTCATTTATGAGCTACCTGACTACGATGCTTGCAGTCCATCCAACCGGAAAAAACCAAGGTACTCCACTATTCTTGATGAATAGTCCTTCCGAGCTATAATTCTTACCTCAAAATTTTTCTCTTTTTTTAAAAGAAAATATATATATATATATATATATTATTATATAATTTTTTACTGATAATTTTATATTGACTTTTCTCCTAAGCTACTCTTAACATCTTTACTTTACCTCGTCTGGCATATTTTTGTTTCTTTTGAACAATGAACTATTTTTACTTTTATACTTTAACTAGTAAATTTTCATTATTTTATAGATATACTTAACACTATCCTATTTTATGTAGTCAATTGGACTACGGCTAGACATTTCATATGGCTCTCTCAGGATTTGATATACACCTACTCAAAGCCAGGGTGTGCAGTTGCTTCGCAACTTGGAAGCCCATTGAACCTATCACAAGTTCAAGTTCAAGTTCAAATTAACAAGAACACTGCTCGCGTGTTTATAAACACTCGCTTTAGGATCAGAAACAATTTAAAATACCTGTATTCGATAGCACAGTGTTATTTACTAAAACTAATGAAAAAATTTGCCATAGGAATGAGTTTGAGGCCCGCACTTGCGTTTTTTGCAGAAATATCCTAGAGTATTTAAAGTATTATTGCAAATTTTGGAATATAATATTTCTAATTATTGTTTTGCAGATAAATTTTACAAATTCTGCAATTAATTGCAATTCGCAAGAAGACTTTGAATCTGAAGAAAAAATATTAAACCAAGATTTCTTATCTGAAATAGTGTTGCCACACTCCTTGGAATATCTAACCAGGAAAACACGCCATAGTGTAATAATGAAAAAAAATAATAATAAGTAAGCAGCAATCGAAAGAGAATTATGAAACGTGTTTTTTGACACATAAATCATTTGCCGTCATCTCTGCGTTATCGAGATATAAAGTCATAAAATTTTCTAATTTATTTATTTAATTAACGGAAAGAGGCGTGGTTTTCAATCAGAAATATTAATAATCAGATTAATATCAAATACTAAACATATTTAGATAATATAAATATATAAAAAAAAAAAAAAAAAAAAAAAAAATTAAATTTTAAAAAATGCTATTGACAAATAGTTTACTGAACCAAAAAATGATTGAAGCGTAGAAAATCGTGGCCTCGAGAGAATTTCATGAACTTAAATCTAGTCCAATGATCAACTTCCTTAGAAAATTAAAATTGTAATTGCATTTCAAATGCATGTGGTCGAGTTTTCACTAACCCAGACTTGTAACAAGTATAGCGAATGATTTGGGAGTATTACGGCGTACTAAACTGGAAATGGACTAGTGACAGTTTGACGAAGTTGTTACGTTGAAAACGTTAACGACTCCTCCTTCAATCCTATCGACTCCTCCTTCCATCCTATTAAATCAATAAATTAGCTAATTTTAAAACCTTATATCTCGATAACGGGGAGACGAGGTCAAATGATTTATGTGTCAAGAAACACATTTCATAATGCCCTTTCGATTGCTGCTTATTTAGAATTGTTTCATTATTACACTAATGGCGTGGTTTCCTGGTTAGGAGTGTACGCACATTGATCTTTATATATCCCAATGAATTACGAATATAAACTAATTATTAATATTAACAAATATTGGCATATTAATATTAAACTAGATCGAACCCGTCAAAACGTGACGGAAAAAAATACTATAACAATATCAGTAAAATAAGCTTCTTTATTATTTAAGTAGGGCTTCGTATGAAACAGTCTTTCAAATATTTTATTTTAAAAAATCCCCCCCCCCCAGTAAAATGCTATTTCCGATGCAAACTCCAAATGAACACTCCGTTAACAAATGTGTAATGCAAATCAGTTTGACATTACCACCATATTCCCCACGACTTTAAAAAAAAAAAAAAAAAAAAAAAAAAAAAAGGTCATGGACCTATAAAGTATCATACAAATAGTCCTATCATAAAGTATCATACAAATTTCCTACTTTTATCTCATATTCAGAAAATAAAAGAACATAGTATAAGCACCCCTGTGATAATGCAATCGGATGAGCTTCTATGCGCATATGTATTGCATCTGCCCAAAGGCACCGTTGAAATTCGACATTAAAAAAAGTTTTAAAATGTTTAAATTAAAAGTTTTAAAATGTCCTCTTTAATCATTGTTCGTTTCAAATCCATATATTCTAAAACGCATCCATTGTTTTAAGCTAATCAATTTTTATGTAAAAATGAAGATTTTTTGTTAAAAATAATAAATTAATATGCAGATGAAGGAGAATTTTAATGTTTTCAATTGTAATTTATTTGTATGGTTTCTTCTATCCCTTTACATAATCAGGATGATTATTCCATTTCCATCACAGTCGGTCTCTTATACAGTTAAATATCCAATGGATCTTTAAAAAAATAATAAATAACAGTTCCTAGCATATTCTGATTCAACATATACATCAAAAAATTCAACATATCAATTTTATGTTAATCATAAACTAAAAAGTTTTTTTCTTCTTTTGACAGATTTTATATTAGCGCCAAAATTACTCTATCTTATGGATAATCTGATCTTATGATTTATCAGGTTTTTATTTTTCCACTTTTCATGAAGGTTAGGGATACCTATTTTCAATTGTTGCAACTTTCCAAGGGGCTATTTTACATTATTAAAACAAACGGATGGTCATTGTTGAGATGGAATTGAAAAATATTTCATGCTTGAAAATTATTTAAAAAGTCGTTAAATTAAGCGGCAGATTTCAAATAAATTTCAATCGAAAGCTAATTTTTTTTTCTAATTGAGGATGTAAGAATGAGGATGTAAAAAAATTAAATTTTTAGTATTTATAAGTGATGTAAGCGCGATAAAAGCTAAAGCGATAGTGTCGTTTGTTGTCACAACCGTTATACATTTCTAAATATTGCCACTGTGTTTTGGTTGGCGTCCAAAAAAACCATTTTTTGACATCGAAAGAAAAATTCACAGTGAAAGAAATAAGACTTTGCCGCTGATAAGGAACTGTTAAATGAACTTATAACAAACCTACCAAAATAATTCCTATAAAATATTAGCCTTACATTGTTTATTCTAGCTAAAAATACAATCATTATTTCAAGTTTTTTTTTTCCTGAAATTCTTTACTTTTGTGAATTTTTTTATTAAAAAAGGAAATCTTAATAATTTAAATCCTATAATTCATATAACTTAATCCTATAATTAAAAAAAAAAATTGGTAACATGTAATCAAGGTATGCAACCAAGATGAAGCAACCAATAAAGGCTCCAGTTCTAATCTTTAAAATTAAAAACTGAAATATCAGTTAATATTACGCCATGTTGACACAATCATATAAATTTTTCTTTTTAGTTTTATCAATGTTAAAATGCATTTCAAGCTAAGCATAACGTCATTTTCACCGGTACAAACTTTTCACACGTACATTTATGCTTAAGCACCATGCATACAAATAAAAATATATTTTGCATTTAATTGTAATGAAAAAAAAATGGCATCAACAAAGTTATAATGCTTAATGATAAAATGAACCCAGTGGACAATATTTTCGTGACGTCACAGTAAATATGAATTTTTATTTGCGTATAAAATACACGAATAAATATTTTTACCGAAATACTTAAACATTTTAACTATATTTTAACTTACAAATTAAAAAATTCGGCCTAAAAGTCACGGCCTTTTAATATTTAATATTTATTTTTTATGCTCGCAATCATTGGGTTCAGAAAATAAACTCTGTACGTCGCAACAGTGGGCGTTAATCCGATTGCCGACTTTATGACGTCATAAGCAGAAGTAAAATTTTAATTTAAGATTACTGCTAATTAATTAAATTTTCGAACAAACGAATGTACGATAACAAATCTGTGACCAAATATCTTGCATTTAAAAAAAGAATGATGTAATTTGATGTAGTAGTTTGTTCTCACGGATTGTCGAAAAAAACGCTTAGCTTTTTAAATATATAGATGCTTAATGAATATGATGCATGAGCTAATAAGGGAGGTTCCTGAAATTGAGATGGAACGCTAAATATTATATTTAAGATATTGTACTCCAGCATTTGTGTTATTAAAAGGAATTTACTGCTAGATTTCCAACAAATACATACATATACATGTCCGCGAAAAACGAATTCATCATCATCATCATCATCAACAACCGTTTTCAATACAATGCTGGATGTATTTCTCCCCCAGATTTTTCCATTGTTGCCTGTCTAGTGCTTTAGTCATCCAATTAACACCAGCCACTTTTCTGATTTCCTCACTCTATCTTATTTGAGGTCGTCTTATAGGTCGTTTTACATCTCTGGGATACCACTGTAGGGTGTTTGTGCTCCATCTATTGTCTTGTCTTCTTGCAATGTGCCCAGACCATTTCCATTTTAGCCGTTTAATTCTCTCGATGATGTCAAAAACTTTCGTCTGACTTCTTATCCACGTTATTCTCTTTCTGTCTCTTCTGGTTATGCCTAGCATACATCTTTCCATACTTCGCTGTGTTGTTTGTAATCTTTGTACCATCCGTTTTGTTAGTGTCCAAGTTTCTGCTCCGTAAGTTAGTGCAGGCAAAACGCATTGGTTAAACACCTTTCTTTTCAAACAAAGAGGCATGTTACTCTTCAGAATAATATTGTTCTTCCCAAAAGCACTCCATCCATTTCTTATTCTTCTATTGATTTCATTCATGATACTGTTGTCTGATGATATTTCTTGTCCAAGGTACACATAACTTTGCACATCTTTAATCTCAGTGTTGTTGTAGACGATTTTCTGTTTTGATGCAAATGAATTGAACATCACCTTAGTCTTTTATTTCCCCATTTCTGCCAAATCTTTTAGCATATTTTGCAATTCTTCAGGGCTATTACTGAAAATTAAAATGTCATCAGCAAACCGGAGATGGCTTAAATATTCCCCATTTATTCTAATCCCTTTGTTTTCCCAATCCAGCTTCTTGAAAATATTTTCTAAGACAGCAGTAAAAAGCTTAGGCGAAATGGTGTCTCCTTGTCTTACTCCTCTTCCAAGCTTGATCTTCGCTTTTCCTTTGTCCAAACGGATGGTGGCTGTTGCTTTCTTGTAGATCTTCTTTATGATATTGATATAAGGTTTGTGTATACCAATGTCCTCCAGAGAAGTAATTACTGCAGATGCGTAGACCGAATCAAATGCTTTTTCATAATCAATAAATGCAAGGCAGAGAGGTAAATTATATTCTTTATGTTTTCCTATAACTTCCCTTACTGTTTGAATATGATCCATTGTGCTAAATCCACTTCGAAATCCTGCTTGTTCTGTAGGTTGAGATGAGTCCAGAGCTGATTCAAGTCTTGTCGTTAAAACTTTGGTGAAAATTTTATAAATCACTGACAGTAAGCTGATTGGACGGTAGTTTTTAATGTTTTCCTTTTCTCCTTTCTTATAAAGTAACACCATCACAGCATTATTCCAATCTTCTGGTACATCTGATTTCTCGAGACATTTGGAAAACAGTAAGGCTAACATTTTTTACAAATTCTTACTTTTTACAAATTCTTACTTTTTACAAATTCTTCTCCTGCTTCTTTGATAAGTTCAATCGTAATTCCATAATCGCTAGGGCATTTACCCTTTTTCATGCCTCTAATGGCTTGTACAACTTCATCTGTCATCACTGGGATTATCCCTTCAGTTTCTGTTATGTTTACTAGTGGATCACATAGGTTGATTTCCCTTTGATCTTCACATTTATATAGATCGTTATAGAATTTTTCGACAATGTGTACTATTTCATTACTGATTTTGGTGATTGTTCCATCTGCTCTCTTCATTGCAAAAATACCTTTTCTTCCAACACAGTTTGCGCTTAGCATTCAAAATGTGGGATGAATAGAAAACAACAATAAACATATATATATATATATATATATGTATATATATATATATATTATCTTACAGGAAGAGATATTGCAAAGATGTTTTCCCCCTGAAAATAGGCATCTGTTTATTACCTGTTAACGAATTAGACGTACCATAACTATGAAGACTTTTTATATAATAGACCATTCTCACACACAAAGAATGTTTACCGGTAACCTGGTTGTTTTGATAGTCTTCTACTTCATAACAACGAGAAATACCAAGGCATTCACTCGTTATTTTAATATACTGGAACTACTGAATATCTATAGGGAAAACACATTTTATTTTATTCTATAGTTATTTTAATCTTCCCGGTATGAGTGTAATATTTCTACTACGTAACTCTTTAGTGCTTATATGATAGCAGAAAAGTTTACTCTTCATTCGGTATGATTTTGATTTATTTATCACTATGCAATTATTTTATTATATATATTTTATTATTTTGTACTAGCGAGAGCTTGAAGATTATGTCCAATAATAGAGGGAATAGTTTTTTTCAGAAGCATTGTCAATGCAATCATCTACTAAAAATTAAATTCCTGGATCCTTTCTCTTTGCAGTTTCAACAAACGTTTTAATAAAGTGGGGGAAAATTCTATAGCACCTGAATTAAGCATTCAAATTGAGGAATGAACAGAAAACAACAATATATATATATATATATATATATATATATATATATATATAAACTTATTGCAAAAATTAACCATTGAAACAGAAATAACTGACCAAATGCAATGAAATTATTACCCCAAATAGCTATGTCAAATTACACATTATAAAACATAGTCCTAACAAATGAAGTATTTATTCTAAAAGTGAAACATAAGTAAAAAAAACACAAATGTAAGCTTATAATGTAATTTACGTTTTCAAGGGCTGGGAAACCACATTATAAGCAAAGAATGATTGTTTTCTGTAACTGTCACAAGCTTAAAGCCAAAATTTTGTGACAATTCCAAGCCCTAACAATCATTGGAAAGAAATTGAAAAAAAAAAAAAAAAAAAAAGGATACCTTTGAAAATAGAACACTACAAATCAAACGGAAGAAAATAAATCCATTTATAAACAAATAAATACAAAGGAAGACAAAGAAAATCTATACATTACAACATAAATTTGTCCAGAATCCGAAGACAAAAATGTTTTGTGCTAAGCACATGGTAAAGTGAATAAGTGAATTCAAACGTACAAGTTAAAATTACAGTTAATTTTCTAAAAGTAGCAGTTATTAATTTAACCATTGTGATTTTAACTATTTCTAATTTAAAATATAAAAATACAAATAAATAATATAAAAACTATAAATTCATTTACTAAAAATATTTTTTGACTTAAATAATTTTAATATATATATTATATTATTGGAATATTTAAAAATTTCACTTGTATTCCAAGTTTTCAGTTAAAAGAGAAAAAAAAATTGTGAAAATATATATGGTGCTGCCATCTGGTTTTATAATAAACAATAACTAAAAAATAATACTAAAGAATAATAGTAATAGTTTTTTTAAAATCATTATATGGTGCTGCCATCTAGTTAAAGATTAAAACAATATCTAAATAACTATTAATTATTTTGATTAAGTAAATTTTCCAGTATAAAATTATTTTATCTATTTATTTTTACATATGTCAACATTTAAATAATTTCAAAACATAAATAAACCCATAAAATCTAAAATATTATTGTAGAAGTCAAATTAAATTTTCATTTTATAAATAATTATATGCAAGCTTAAAAGATTTACCAATATGACTACATGCACTTATTGGAACTAACATCTTGCAAAATTTTATTAACCCTGAAAAATAAAATTAGATTTTCATTTTATAAATAACAATGCAAGTTTAAAAGAAATACCAAAATGGCTACACGCACTTAATGGAACTAACATCTTGCTAAATATTATTTATTCTGAAAAATAAAATTAGATTTCACACACTGATAGCTAAAAATAACCAAACATTTCCAATATGTTAACCTCACGTATTGAATCTAATATCTTGCAAAAAATAAAAAATAAAAAAATAAAAAATAAAAAAGCATTTAACTAAATTGTTAAATGTTCTCTACCTGGCAAGGGAAAAACAAAAAAAAACAAAAAAAAAAAAACATTAAATCTCCAATATGGCAACGCACTTATTGGAACAATATTATATTGAAAGTTCTCTCCCTAGAAAAGAAAAAAAATTAGAATTTACTATTTAAAATTTTTTAATTAATAAAAGATATTTAACCAAAATATTCCCACTCAGCTCTCACATAAAGGAATTCATTCTTTAGCCAAATATATCAGTAAACAAAATGTAAGTGTTTTAACAGATAGAATGTGCAAACATATAAACCCCAATGAAAGCAAAATTTATATTCGTAAAATTGACTTAACTAAATAAAAGGGATAGCCATATTCTACTGCATGTTGAAGAATAAGTTTTAAATTTTGAGTTTTAAAATTATTAGAACAAAGATTGTTTATTCTATGTGCAAAATTTAGTAAAATATTTACAAATACTGATTTATGTATACAAGACTTATAATTAGTAAATAAGTTAACTTTAAATGTAAAATCATTTCTTTTGTCATAAATGTCAAACAAAATTTTATTATCTTTAAGAATTATCTTAAGATCAAGAAAATTAATTTCATTATTTACCATAAGGTTGAAACTATAATTTAAATTTTTATGATATTTTATTGGTAGTAAATAATTTGAATTATTATTAAAATAGAAGACAATTATATCATCTATATAACGGTACATTTTACAATTAGCAATATGTGAATTACGTTCATAATAATATAAATATAATTCTGCAAGAATTGAAGAAACAATACCACCCTGTGGTAATCCACAGCATTGAATATATATATTCTCATTAAAAACAATATAATTATGATGTAGAATAAATCTAGTTAAAGTTTTAAAGTAATTTAAAGAAATGTTATTTTTTAATTTTATGGAATCCTTGTATTCTTTGTATAATAAATTGACAATCCTGAACATATCCTTGATATCAATATTATTAAATAAGTCATTAAAGTCAAACGTCTTCATGTAAGTTATGTTATTTAAATTTTTTATATTATTGACAAGTTGAAAACTATTTTTTATGCTAAACAAATTATCTTTTAGTTTTGTAAGTTCAAACAATTTAGTGAGAATAGTTAATAGAAATTTACTTGCATTATTATTATACGTATTACAGCCTATAGTTACAGTTCTAAATTTTATAGGAGTTTTATGAAATTTAGGTATAACAACAATGTATGGATAATTAAAGTTGTAATTTTTAATTTTTAGCAATTTATAATATTGAAATATATGTCGATTATTAATAATTGTATTAAGATTAGTTTTTTTAAAATTTAAACTTGTATTTATTGCATTAGATATTAGCTGTGAATAATATTTTTTGCAGATGAAAGCATAGTTGTTTGGTGATTTATCAACATAAGTAATAATAAATTTGTTTTGTAAATTCTTTATTTCACTATTTAGTTGTTTAACATTAAAATTAAAATTTTCCATATTTCTGAAAAGTTCAACATTTAAATTACTTAATACATTTAATTTCCATTCTTTAAAAAATTCAATGGGTTTATTATAATCTATTGAAATTTTATATATAAAAAGGTCAAGATCCAGATTAAATTGTTTTAATATAGAAAAAATATTATAACATGATGGTGTTCGAAATTTAGTCCCATTAGTCATAAAACTGCGCAGATAATCATTCTCGACAATATTAATATCCCCTGTAATAATGTGACCATGTACCTTATCTACATAATTACTAAAACTAGGATTATTACATAAGCACGGAGGTTTATCATTTGATGTAAGAAATTTTGCAAAATTATTGTAATTGAAAATTCTACGTCCAAGTGTAACATTGTATTTGTATGATTTATGTATTGTAAAATTTTTTATGGGGAATTTGTTATTGTTATTAATTACATTGTGTATATTAATTTTATTAAGTACTATATTGGAAAAAGTGATTATAAGTTGAGTATTGTTAGTTTTTTTATAAGTATTTTTTGAAATTTTTACATTAAGTTGATTAATTCTATATAATAGAAGATCAAAATATACATCACTAAAATGTGGTGATAAATTTAATGTTAAAAATACTTTATAATAATTATTAAGATTTTTCTTTTTGATCGAAAAAATATGTTTCCTTATATCAAACCAATTGAAAGTATTAGTGAATTCATTTTCCATATTAGATAATTGCTGTATAATATCATTACTAGAAATATACTGTGTATTAGTACCATATTTACCCCTTTTTGTACGTGTAGTTTTTGTATTTACTTTATGATTTAAATTAGCATAAGTGCTAGTATAATGTTCATGTTTATTAGTATTTGTATAAACAATGTTTGTGCGATTAAATAACTTAGAATTTAGACCATAAGGATATAAAGAGTTACGGGATTTGATATAAATGGATTCATAAAGTAGTCTATCACTGAAATTTTTGTGCATACTCAGGATTTTAATAGTAATATCTTTAAAGTCATGTTGTCTAAAGTGCATATGCTCAACATTTATAGAATTATTTTTTATAATATCCTGTCTATGTTGATTGATTCTGAAGTGCAGTGGATTACATGATTGACCAATATATTCCATCTTACACATATTGCAATTAATCGAATAAATAATATTGTATGCTTTACAAAAGAATACATTAATTTTCGAGTTAGAACTATTAACAATTTGTAGTGGATCTGCATGTGGGCAAGTTAAGCAGCGTGGTGATGAACATTTTTTAAATTTGAGATTTACTGTGGGACAATAAGACAGGTAACTGTTTGACGATCCAAAGAAATCCCTGTCAATTTCCATGTACCGAGCATTAGGCCTAATATTATTATTAAAGCCTAAATTGCCAGTCGCTAAAACTTTTTTAGTACTTGCCATAATGAGAATTGTATATTATAAAATATAAGACAATTTTTAAATATAAATGAACATAAAGTTGTAAATAATATAAAATAATATATTATAAAATTAGTACTACAATTTATTTGATTGCTAGGTTAATAAGTATCAATAATCAAAACAAATTTGTCATTTGATTTCTAGACTAATTTGATTTCTAGTTTAATTTATACCTAAAATCACTAATTTAGTTATATAAAGAAAAATAATAATATAAATAATAATAATAATAATAAACCTTGATTACATAAAATTTAATAAATTACAATATTTACATAGAAAAAAGATAATCTCATCATAACTGGTATAAAAATACCATAGTTCATACATTTAAAATATTTTAACTATATAAGCCCATACAGAATAACCTATACAAATTATTCAAAATGCAAGATGACCATATCAGTAGGACACAAACAAAAACAATGCAAACGGCCATATTAATATGTTATTTCAATAGCAACATTACAAAAAGTTATAATGCAGCAAGGTAAAATTAATTTGAACTACAAAAAATACATCAAATTTTGCGCATAAGCAGCATTAAAATAATGTATTTAATAATTATGAATATATATATATATTGCCAAAATTTGGGCTGTAATTAGATGAATATCTAATTGGGCTGCAAGTGATCGATATTCTTACGAATATAAAAATTAATAGTAAAAAAAAGTAAATAAGTAAAACTATCCACAAATGATTGCGCAAATGCAGCAGGTCATTATGGAAGTTCAATATATAAAAACTTATTGCAAAAATTAACCATTGAAACAGAAATAACTGACCAAATGCAATGAAATTATTACCCCAAATAGCTATGTCAAATTACACATTATAAAACATAGTCCTAACAAATGAAGTATTTATTCTAAAAGTGAAACATAAGTAAAAAAACACAAATGTAAGCTTATAATGTAATTTACGTTTTCAAGGGCTGGGAAACCACATTATAAGCAAAGAATGATTGTTTTCTGTAACTGTCACAAGCTTAAAGCCAAAATTTTGTGACAATTCCAAGCCCTAACAATCATTGGAAAGAAATTGAAAAAAAAAAAAAAAAAAAAGAAAAGGATACCTTTGAAAATAGAACACTACAAATCAAACGGAAGAAAATAAATCCATTTATAAACAAATAAATACAAAGGAAGACAAAGAAAATCTATACATTACAACATAAATTTGTCCAGAATCCGAAGACAAAAATGTTTTGTGCTAAGCACATGGTAAAGTGAATAAGTGAATTCAAACGTACAAGTTAAAATTACAGTTAATTTTCTAAAAGTAGCAGTTATTAATTTAACCATTGTGATTTTAACTATTTCTAATTTAAAATATAAAAATACAAATAAATAATATAAAAACTATAAATTCATTTACTAAAAATATTTTTTGACTTAAATAATTTTAATATATATATTATATTATTGGAATATTTAAAAATTTCACTTGTATTCCAAGTTTTCAGTTAAAAGAGAAAAAAAAATTGTGAAAATATATATGGTGCTGCCATCTGGTTTTATAATAAACAATAACTAAAAAATAATACTAAAGAATAATAGTAATAGTTTTTTTAAAATCATTATATGGTGCTGCCATCTAGTTAAAGATTAAAACAATATCTAAATAACTATTAATTATTTTGATTAAGTAAATTTTCCAGTATAAAATTATTTTATCTATTTATTTTTACATATGTCAACATTTAAATAATTTCAAAACATAAATAAACCCATAAAATCTAAAATATTATTGTAGAAGTCAAATTAAATTTTCATTTTATAAATAATTATATGCAAGCTTAAAAGATTTACCAATATGACTACATGCACTTATTGGAACTAACATCTTGCAAAATTTTATTAACCCTGAAAAATAAAATTAGATTTTCATTTTATAAATAACAATGCAAGTTTAAAAGAAATACCAAAATGGCTACACGCACTTAATGGAACTAACATCTTGCTAAATATTATTTATTCTGAAAAATAAAATTAGATTTCACACACTGATAGCTAAAAATAACCAAACATTTCCAATATGTTAACCTCACGTATTGAATCTAATATCTTGCAAAAAATAAAAAATAAAAAAATAAAAAATAAAAAAGCATTTAACTAAATTGTTAAATGTTCTCTACCTGGCAAGGGAAAAACAAAAAAAACAAAAAAAAAAAAACATTAAATCTCCAATATGGCAACGCACTTATTGGAACAATATTATATTTAAAGTTCTCTCCCTAGAAAAGAAAAAAAATTAGAATTTACTATTTAAAATTTTTTAATTAATAAAAGATATTTAACCAAAACAGGAAGAGATATTGCTAAGATTTTTTTCCCCCTGAAAATATGCATCTGTTTATTTTGGATGGGTGAAATTCTGCTTTATAAAATGTACAAAAACAAAGACAGGTGTGAAATTGCCTAGTGTGTATAAACTGTGTGGGTGGAGGATAAATGTATACGTAGTGGACGTAATGTAAAAAAAAAAAACGTACTACGCTAATTTTTGCCATAAAATGTGTATATCAGGTACGAATTACATAACAAGAAGTAACTAATTTAAATATATTTTTCTATAATTATGTAGGATTTGAATTGAAACATACTTTATTTTCTTTATGACGTGCGTGATCATCAAATTAACTGACGCTCTGGTATTTTTTATTATCCATGATTTGAAAGCATGAGTTATGAAAATCCTCTATCACGAGATCAAGGTTTGGATATCTTCAAAATTAGAAAAAGAGCGGTTTTTTTTTTTTTTTTTTTTTATCATTCAGGAAGCGTCAAAATATGAAATTTCAATAAAGGCACTGTCAGGCCTAATTAGACTATTCGAAAGTAAGTGCATTATATGTTTTAAGTGAGAAATGTAATATATTTGAAGAAGTTACCAACGAAGAGTTGTAAAATTATCTTTCTTGAATTATATTAAAGTTCATGTGTTGTTATTTCAACGTCTAGTTATTCAAGTAATTCAATAAATTAACTTTTTACATATATATATATATATATATATATATATATATATATATATATGTATATACAGGGTGTAACTGAAATGCTTCAACAAACTTTGAGGGACGATAGTACTCATGAAGATGAACAAAAAATGCGATAGAACACGGGGTCGCAAATGACATTTAACCCTTTCAGGGACAGTTGTATGTCTAAAAAACCACTTACTTTTAATTCCAAAACGCCACAATGGCACCAGAATTTTGCTAAAATCTTTTCCATTTAATATTATGTGAAATATAGCCTTTTTCTTATTTACAAACAATTTTTCTTTGTAAATTCCGGTGCCAGTCCATTTTCAGACGCATTTTCTCTATTTGTATCCTTTAAGCCTTTTAGGGGCAAACTACTTTTAGTACTAAAATGTTGAAATAAATGACTGGCACCGGAATTTATAAAAAAATTTGTTTGTAAATTAGAAAAAGGCTATATTTCACTTACATATTAAATGGAAAAGATTTTAGCAAAATTCTGGTGCCATTATGGCGTTTTGGAATTAAAATTAAGCGCTTTCATAAACATACCACTGCCCCTGAAGGGGTTAAACGTCATTTGCGACCCCATGTTCCATTGCATTTTTTGTTCGTCTTCATGAGTACTATCATCCCTCAAAGTTTGTTGAAGCATTTCAGTTACACCCTGTATATACAGGGTGTTCCGTTAAAGGGGTCCAATATTAATAGGGGTAATAGAGGAGATCACATGGAGCATAAATCAGTATATAAAGCCTGGTCGGATCTCAATAGTTTTCAAGTTACAGCAAATAGAATGAAAATTCGGAAAATTGTAAAAGAACCCTCATTTCTAAACTATCGATAATGCTACATAAAAACGAAGCACATATTTAGAAAGAGCAGAAAAAAACCTACAAAATGACATCAATTGTATTAAAATAGCAATATTTATTGACGAGTTACAAGCCCTGAAACAGTGAAAAAAGTACGAAATCCAATATACATCAAAATAGTTAATCGTTAATTCCAAAAAGACAACTCTAGCTACAACAAGGAAAATGTAGTAAAATTTGGTCCATTCCGAAAACTTTCGAAAAAGCTTACAATGAACCATATCGGTTTAATTGTGTGAGAGAAATTAATCAGTTTCTTAGTTACAACTCCGCTTTCTTTGACACTAGCAAAGGTTAAACTCCGCCCATCACGATTGGAAACACCGCCTTTTTAATTACTCTCAACTATACATTTTCGATCATGCTTCTTCTGAGATGCAACATTTTTAATTATTCAAGAGTTGAATGAACCAAAATAACTTTACAATAATAGTCTACATTTTAAAGTGGTCTTTTATTGATATAAAGCTTAAGTTAAATTCCTTAAAATTAAACTGGTGGTGAAAATTCGGAAATAATTAAAAATATTGCGATTTGTAACTATGCAAGAAGTTTCAGTACATGTTTTACATGGACAATTATTGTATGTATATGTGCATCATAATTTATGATAGGAAATAATAATAACAGATAGCATAATAATTTTATTAATTATAAATTTAAAAAAGACACTAAATTTTAAATTAATTCATACAAACTTTGTAATTTACAATTTGAGTACACCACAGTCTGTGACTTACAAAATACTGTGCCAAAAAGTGTTGAAAATAAAAGAAAAATGACAAATAAAGAATTACATTCCACGTACTTTATGACATATGTGAAGCATAGTCTTCTGGCCTGCGCTGCACAGTTCAATGTCGGAAGGCAGACGAACGGACATTATTATAATAGGTGTTCGAAGTTGCGCTCATTAACAGAATCGCACAGCCGACAGCGACGTCGTAAAGATTGGCGAACACGCCGAAAAACTCCGACGGAGTTGGGAATGTCTCCTGCAGCGACAACGATTCGCGCTAGTAAATCCTCCGGTGTATCCACAGGCGTTTCATACACCAGCGATTTAAGGTGTCCCCAAACAAAAAAGTCTAACGGATTGAGGTCTGGAGAGCGTGCAGGCCAAGCAACAGGTCCACTGCGTCCAATCCATTTCCCAGGATATGTTGAATTGAGGTGATTGCGAACACCTATGAAAAAATGTGCCGGTGCGCCATCGTGCATAAACCACATATTGTGGCGCAATGTTGCTGGCACATTTTGCAGTAACTGCGGTAAGATATCCCGTAGGAAAACCAAGTACGTACTGCCATTGAGTACATCTGGGAGTAAATATGGTCCTATGAGATAATCGCAGAGGACACCTGCCCATATGTTCACACTGAACTTTTGTTGTGCGTTCGACGGGAAAACAGTGTGCGGATTTGTATATGACCATGTGTGCATATTGTGCGTGTTTACCACGCCCTCTCTCGTAAATGTTGCTTCATCAGTAAATAAAATATTTTCCAGAAATTGTGGATTATTTTCTGTTACATTAAGCAACCAGCGTACGAATTCTGTCCGCTGAGCACAATCTGTTACTGATAACAGTTGTACCCGCTGCACATGAAAGGGGTGCATGTTTTCTGCACGCAGAACACGCCACACACTTTGGTGAGAAACACCGACTTCAGACGCAGCAGCTCGTGTACTCGTGGAGGGGTTATCTTTAAAAATATTCAGTACATCTTCTTCCATTGCAGGTGTTCGTACATGTCGAGGTTTCCCTGCATCAATGCTTGCTGTATTAAACGATCCAGTCTCCCGTAATCGTCTATCGATTTTTATGAAGAGTTTCGAACTTGGGTAACGTCTCCTTGGAAATTGCTCACGGTACATGCGCTGTGCTAGACATGCATTTCCATGAGCTTGCCCGTACATCAGATGCATGTCCGCATATTCTTCGTTAGAGTATTCCGGCATAATTATTATACATCAACTTACTACAATCCCACTTACAACAGCCTCCCTTTAACATAACGCCCACTGATGACTGCTGTTTTATTACACTTTTCTTCCTATACACATAGAAAATTTGCATAAAAAGTACTTCTTCTTCATCATCCTGAAAGTTCATGGAGGAAACGCAGCAGTCACGGAGTTTGCTTTAAGACAAGGCGAGAGCTGCACAATATGTCATTCACTTGACCAGACTGAATAATGAAAGGGTATTGATAGAGGTTGATCAGAAATGTATAATTGAAAGATATTAAAACGGGGTGTTTACAATCGTCATGGGTGGAGTTTCGCTCTTTCCGAGCGTGCAACAGTACAGAGTTGTAACTAGGGAACTGCTTGATTTCTCCCATACAATTAAACTGATATGGTTTATTGTCAGCTTCTTCGAAAGCTTTCGGAATGGACCAAATTTTATAACATTTTCCTTGATGTAGGTAGAGTTGCATTTTTGGAATTAACGATTAACTATTTTGCTAAATATTTGATTTTGTATTTTTTCACTGTTTCAGAGCTTGTAACTCGCCATTAATTCTCAATATTCTAAAACAACTTATGTCATTTCGTAGGATTTTTTCTGCTCTTTCTAAATATGTGCTTCGTTTTTATGTAGCATTATCGATAGTTTAGCAATGAGGGTTTTTTTTACAAATTTCCGATTTTTCATTCTATTTGCTGTAACTTGAAAATTATTGAGATCCGGCCAGGCATTATATACTGATTTATGCTCCGTGTGATCTCCTCTATTACCCCTATTAATATTGGACCCCTTTAACGGAACACCCTGTATATAATATATAATTCTATATATACAGTAGTTACTCGTGTATGCTGAACGGTTTTTATAAAAAAAAAAAAATTAAACTTTTTAATTTGGTGTCATTTTAAATTTTTAATCTTATATCGCGCGGTTTTCACATTTTTTTTTTTTTTCATATTTAAATTTAGAGTTTACGTAACACACGAGGACTTAATATTTGAAGACCGGCGCATAATAGAACGACAGTAATGGTGAAAATTAATCCAATAAAGTATACATTTAATTATCACAAATATTATTGGCATGTTTTATTTAGTATTTCTCTAATAGCTGGTAGCATTGGAATTGAAGTTCATCTCTGGAGCTTCCCATCCTATTACACAATCTCTGACATCAGAGTCTTACGATCATTGGACGATTAATTTTTATTTTAGTATACGAAATCATGAAATAATATTTTGTTAATATTCTGCAACATTAAATATAATAATAAAATCTTCTTTGAAATATATTTCAGATATTTTTATTAAATATGCATATTTATCGAAATATGGTATTAAAGCTTAGGGCGCTCGTGTGAAATTGGTATGTAGGGTGTCAAATGATTTATAGTATAATACGTGAATCTCTGATTGAAGAATTACTTATAATGGTTTCCTTTAAGGAAGAAATTGAAACAAGGTAGCAGTAAAATTTGAAACATTTCATTCAAAAACATACCGCGTGAAAATACGCATCATTAAATTTTTAAGGTTTATTTCTGATTTTTGAGTGGTTTATTCTTCTACAGATTTTTTAAAATCACTGTTTAGATGTGTTTACATCGTCGTACTAAGTATTCCACAATACGTTTTGTGTGAATATATAGTTTTTCAATCTGTTGTGATATTTGTCTTGTCACATTTTATTTCGCGAAAAATTGCATTTTATAACTGATTATTGAATAGCTAAAACTTGTTTCACTAGAAAAAATATCAAAGCGGTATAATAATGCGAAGACACTTGCATTCAATAAAATGCCGCAAAGTAGCGCCACTGGAGTTATAGTTGTGAGATGATAACTAAATTGTTCGGTAGTGGGCGAGGAGTTCTGCTTTCACATCCTGAAATGTAACCATTGGAATTTTCGTATATTTTGCGGCAGTATGAAACTAACTGCAATCAGAAAAATTCAATCATGTGATTAAATATTTCACAGATCGATGAAATATTTAAATTTAAAAAAAAATATTTAGATTCTGCAGGTTCATGCCTAAATGCACACAAATCTCTTTTTTTTTTCTGTATCAATGCGATTTGTTTAATTATGTTACACTAGTTTTTTTTTTTTTTTTTTTTTTTTTTTTTTTTACAAACCAGTCGTACTTGGGAGGCGACACGAAGAGGTTCCATAAAGATAAAAGAGACCTTTAACTAATTTTTTTCGCTATATTGCTTCTAATGTTATTCATATATTATTTATAAGTTATTATTTCTTAAATTGTATATTAATTAATAATTTATTCAAAAATATTTGCGGCGAATGAAGCATTCATGTGAATATTGTATGCTTATTTATTGCATAACTAAATATTATTCAAAACTTTATGAACTGTTGCATATAAAAAAAAAAAAAAAAAAAAAAAAAGTGGGATTTTAAAAAGTGGATAGTTCAATTAGTGCAGAACAAATGTTGCCCAGGCACCGCTTAGCCGAAACTGTTAGGAGGATAGTCAGATAATTTCTTTGAAAAATATAAGTATTTTTAAACAGTGATTATCAAAATCCGAAAAAGAAAATATATTTTCAAAATACTAAAGAAAAATTCTACAATAATAACTTTATGATAAAATGCGTAGTTCAAGTTGTTTTCCTATCAAAAATTTTTTATCATAACTCATGTGATCCGTTTCGTAGAGTAACGGATTACTTATACCTGTCTCATTATACTACTATGTTACTATTCATCCCCTCAACCCCCCCCCCCCCCCCCCATCCCCAGAATCACTACTTACCTCCCTCAAGGCTACTACACTGTTCAGGAAAGTATCCCAAAGGACACATGTCCTTCTCCTGACATCCGCCAAGCAATAATTGAGATGGACGGACAATATGTCTGCATTCATACTGAAAATTCTGAAAATCTTTTTTTACTGTAGACTTCACGGAATGTATTAAAAATTATTATTCGGAATTTCTAAATAAAAAAGGTAGCCAAATTAGCAATCCTGATTCAGATTAAAATTTCAATTTCTTCATTAACATTTAAAACTGTCCCAAACTGTTTACATTCTGACACATTAATAAAATTCCATATATGTTTTTTTAACGAACGAAATTTGTAGATATTCTTATTCATTCATTAAAAAATCTAATTATTGTTACTTTTTTTCCTATGAAGTACGAAAAAAGATAAAATTAACGGTCTAAATGAAGATTATAAACATTATTAGATATTTTACGAATGAGCATTTATGTGTTTCCACCTCCGATAATTATATTGACAGGTGCAATGACTCTCATTAACCTTTTTTATATACGATTATGCTGCAGCAGCACGAATAGTCTGACTTTACAAATGTTAAGGTTGCATGCTTTTTTGGGGGGGATTTTCGTTCATCTCACGAAACCCTATTACCCCCGCTCCGTTGGCTGTCCGTCGCAGAGCCATTCTCAAAAAGTATGTAACTTACAGAGTTGAAACTTAGTGTATAAATCTGAATAGCAGCTGTGAAGAGCTCAAAATATTAAAATTTGAAAAATTCGCATTATTTTAATAAATAGAGATAAAAAACCAAAATTCTAACAGCCTTTTCCTATTAAATTGAAACATTTTTCGTTATAGCAGATGCGAAAAATTTAAAATCCAGAATGAAATTATTTCTACAATAATTAATTTTCTGTCAGACGATTTTCACGTGAAAAAGGAAAATTAAATAAAAAGTTTCACCAATTGAAAAAAATATAAATATGAAATAAAATTGATTGACGTCATAGTCGTAATAAAACGGAAAATGTCTAAGATTTCTCAATAATACAAGGAGTATGAGTATGTGTAAGTGGACAAAGCAGATTAATAACACGTCATTAGAGAATTAAAAAGAAAATCTGACGTCATATAGGAAGTTTAACTAATTTTTCAAATGTTTGAGAATAATACAAAGCGAGTATCAATATAAATAATACAGAATAGTAAATATATGAGTTTGAGAAACATATTGAATCGTGATAAAAATACGATTAGGGAAATATTCGCATAATTTAACATTTTGAAGGTGTACAATTTGTTTAATTTTGAAATTATTTTTTTAAATATTGCATTTAGTCCGTATGACGGATATTATTATGATAGAATATAATAGCGGGCTTGGACCGCTATGCGGCTGATTTAGATATTCGAAAAAAGGAAAAAATAGACCGGTAAATATTTACTTTATAAAAAACATGACTTTTTTTTTTGTTGTTGTTGTTGCTAAATGAAATTTGTTTGAATTTATTAAAGAAATGATAAAGTGTTTTGAAAGGAATATTAAACGAAACCCTTTGAGCGATCTTCGATCACACTAACCCACTTGTTCTGTTTTTCGTTCTACAAAGCAATTTAACAAATACCATCCTAAATAAATACTTAAAAGCTTGTTATCTGAATAAAGTCGTACCATTGGATATAAATAAATTTTAAGACATAATTTTAATATCGATCAGTTATATAATCGTTTAATAATAGCTCATGTTCCCGTTTTTAACAGGGTTCGTACGGGTCCTGGAATTTTCAGACCAGGAAATTATTCGGTACCAGTATTTTCTTATAGATAATCTCTTCTTAAATAAGGTGCAATTTCGAACGTTTGAACTTGATGTATCTTTTTAGAAAAATATACTGGTATGTCACCTGGAAAAGTAACGGTACCCGTACGAACCCTGTTTAATATTGTTACTCTCCCCCGCCCCTTTTTTTTTTAAATTTTCTATATTTTAAATTTTCTTTGTACCAGCAATAGTTCAGTACTCTTTTCAGCCAGTCTTCTCTACTTGTCATGTTCTCCAGGGATGCGTGGTATAGACCACAGGAGCCTCGGTGAAAGATCTTTCGAAGTTTAAATATCGATTGACAATGTCTATTTAAAATTGCAATTTTTACTATGGATAAATTGTTGTTCAGCTGTATACAGTTGACTAACATAACTATCCTGACATACAGACAGTGCAGATTTTAAATATGCATGCAAGGAATGGTTTTGAAACTGATACGAATTATATAGCATGCTTAAATTACAGTTAAGAACAATATCCTTGTTATCCTGAATTTCCAAAATTCATCCAGGAAATTTTGGTTATTGATCTGCTAAAAAGTTTCATATATTCCATATATGGTTATAAGAATTTCACTATTATCATTAAAAGTAAAAATGGTGAAATTTAATCAAACAACAATAAAATAGGTTTATATCATAATAATTAGGTATTATTTCAGATAAATAATGTTTTAAATGTACATAATAAAGAAAATTCCCAATATTTTCGATAATGTAAACACTGTAGACGCTCTGAAAACAGCATAGTATTTAAAATATATAATGAGTGAAGAGCATTAATTTCACAAAATATCCGATGTTTTCTAGATTTATGTGACAAAATATTAACTAAATTACAAATAGGTGAATAAATTTAGCATTCATTTGCACAAAGGAATTTTTATGTATGGAAGTGCTACTCAAATAAATTATGCTAATTATGCTTATCCTGCTTCTGAACTTAGACTCATTATACCTACAACCAAAATAGGAGGAACTTCCGTCAGTAGGTGTGGTTAACCTTTTTGTGACCGGAAGCTTGATATGAAATCTAAATCTGGGGGATTCGGTACTAAAGAAGCCCCAACCTTTTCTGAATGGCTTGGGTATGATATATATATTACGATATATATATATATATATAATAGTAAATTTACACAGATGGAAGTATCAAGTGTTGAATATATTACTCAATTCAACGACGTAGTTTTAAAGCACGAATGTACTTCAAAAGCGGTGAACAAAACAATGAAATAAAATATATTCTTCTACAGATAATTTTCAGAGATTATTTAATTCATCGGTTGAATTACCTTAATTTTTCTCAAAAATAAATAAGTTTAAAATAAAATAAAACAATGTCGGAAACTTTCATGTAGAATTATTTCATGGAAATATTCTTCCTGTCTCATCATTTAGTTTTATTTGTTATATTATGCCAATGTGATTTTAGTTTGTCTGAGTGGAGATCTATTAAGAATTAATAATTTATTTAGTTTAAAAGATTCGATAAGAAAGTACACAGAAATATCGCGCTTTCCATTTCTTTTATCATTGAGGAAATGTGCATACACTCCTTGGAAGTGTGGCACATTTAATTTAGATTAGAATTTTACATTTAACACTTAATTTGGACAATTCTTAAATAGTGTATTTAATCGTAGAAATCATAATATAATATTTTTCTGCATTTAAACAAGGCGAAAAAATCCTTAAAAAATGTGGCAAAATCGCACGTACCTTGCGAAAAGGATGCACTTAGGATTACTTTTTCAGCAGTTGTTATTATTATTATTATTATTGAAATGGCATCTAAAATAATTCACATGTGCTGAAAACTTTGAACCTCTAATTATTGTATAAAAGGATGCTGTTAAAAGTTATTTTAAAGAGTATACACTTTTACCGAAATATTTTGCATATCCTTAGGTGGAAGTAGTTTGATCTGGCATAACAAACATATGCGACTTACTTTTTTTACACAAAAACGTTTAAAAGATATTTTATTTTGTGAATTTATCATATCCTGATTGCATTTAAAACGGCAGTCTTTCTGACATAAATAAAAACAAACAACTAATAATGAAGGAAAAAACAAACAGATGTCTATTGTTCCACACAATTCATATAATTTTTAAATTCTTTTTTTTCTTTTTTTTTTTTTTTTTTTTTTTTTTCTCCTCTATTTCATTCTTTTTACTTTTCTTTTTCTTTTCTTTCTTTTCTTTTCTTTTTTTTTTTTTTTTTTTTTTTTTTTGTCAATTTACTTATTTCAGCTTAATATAATGATTAAAACTCCATGTCATTCTTCAGCCTCTAATGCATATACATTCAAAAATGGTCTTGATGTACAAAATATAAGAGTTTATTAAAATCTACTGTTTTTATATGTGTAAAATATACATAAATGTGTATAAATAAGTTTTTTTTCTTATGGGTTTCATGCATTTCACTAGAAAAATTACCGTAATTTCCGGCGTATAATCCGCAGCTCAAAGAGTCGTTTTTCGACCCAGAAATATTATTTTATAAAATGTAACTTAAAAGATCGCTGTAAATATTTAACTACAATTATTGAATAAAATTTCTGGGTCGAAAAACGACTCTTTGAGCTGCGGATTATACGCCGAAAATTACGGTAAACATTCATCCATTTAATTAAAACAAACATTTCATTTAAGATGTTCATTCGTTGCCTTTCATTATACACGTTCACAAAAAAATTCTATTTATAAGCAAAAGATAAATAATTTGTAGCAAATTTCTTTACTAATTCAGTTTTATATTTATTTTAATCCAATACATTTGATTTTTTTTTCAAAGTATAATGCATAAAAGCTTCATCTGTGTTATTGTTTTTATATGTTATTATATCATTGTAAATAGTAGGAATGCCTATTCTTATTATCGGTATGCTTTGAAATATATTTGGTCTTTAAGTATTTTTTTAGATTATCCTTTTCAAATTATTAACTTCCAACCCCCCCACCCCCCACCCCCACCCTCTTTTTAAACAGTATTCCCGCCTTTTAAATCTTTTAATCTGTAACAGAAGATATTTTTATTGAACAGAAGTGATTCAAAATTTGATTTATGTGTTTTTAATAGGATGAATATTTATAAATTTAAATGTTACGTGATTCTTTTCAGTATTTATTTAATTTTAATTTTCCCATTCTGTGATTGAAAATATATAGCATTTTTCCCATGTTTCAGAAGTGGTAATTTTCCGCATTTTCACGGTATTTTCGTTTTTTTTTTTTTAATCTAAATCTACACTTACAATTTCCGCTTTCGTCCCGCTTACCTCCACGGCACGCAAGTTTAAAACCTTTTAATGAGTTTAAAATTTTTTAAAAAGGTCTGCCTTTTTTTTTTATAATGTTGTAAAAAATAAATTCATCTAAATTTCTCCTTCTCGTCTTATGCCCCTCCCTCGCCTCTCAGTCTAATTAACCTTTCTGAAGCTCAAAGTTGAAATTCTTTAAAATTTTATTTAAGAAAACTGCCTCAGTTGTTGTTTTGTAGTAATAATAAATAAATTATCAATCTTCTGCACCCCCCCTCCCCCCGCACACACACACCCTGCCCTTGTATTTGACTTGGAAAGTCGGGAGTCCGGAGCATGAACCTAGAAGAGATGGACCAGATTCCAACATTACAGATATAGTCCTCTTTCAACATCGACAAACATCGAAACTATCGCTGCGGCGCGCAGCGCTATCTACTGAGTTTCTTCTCATAAAATTAACATTATCAAATTCATTTTAAAAGTAAAATGAATGCATGTATTTGAAAAGAAAAACGTATTTTAGACTTTCGTGAAATTTATATTCGAAGAAACTATTTAGCTTATGCTTCCCTTTACTTCCAGAACAATGAATTATGACTTTTATTATTATTATTATTATTATTATTTATTTATTTATTAATTTTTTTTTTTTTTTTTTTTTTTTTGCAATAAAATTTTTAGATAAAGTCAGATTGTAGTACTTCAACATTTTTATTGAGTAAACAATTAAATAATTATATTAAAAATGTAAGAATTTTAAACACAAAAACCAAAATAATTTAAAATTAGTAAAGTAAAGTAGGTTATATTCAACACAAACTTTTTAGCATGAAGTCTGTTCTGTAAGTTTTAAATGTGAATTATCATCTAACACTAATTTCTTTCTAAAAGATAAGATAAAATATATTTACTATCTTTATCAATTATAGTTTCTCGTGCAACATAAGATTTATTTGAATGATTTTTTTTTTATTTTTTTTTTAGATGATGAAAGTTATACTTTTATCTATTAACTTGCAGCTTTTTATAACTAATATTAATAGTTACTGTTGCATTATTGTGTAAATCATAAAATTCACAACTTGGAGCAAAACAATTTCTGGCCATAATGTTTTTAAGAGCTCTTTAAATTAATTAAAATTAGAAAAAATTGTAAATTCTCCTATGCTTTGCATTGCATGTAAATCTGCTATCGCTGCGCCCTCCTCCATTCAGCCATTGATATAGTAGACAACTCTCAGGAAAAGAACGTTTCACGTGAATTCTCTTGTCAAAGAATATAAAGTAGTCTTTGTTTCGTTGCAATTTTCAACTCTATAACGACAACGAGGAATACTTAGCGCCGTACAGGCGTTCACTCGTTACTTTAAACGGATCTAGTGAAATTATACTTGATACAAAAACATCTTTTATTATATTCCATTATACTATTTTAGTCTTCCTGGTATGAGTGTAATATTTTTACAGTGTTACTCTTTAGTACTTATACGATAGCAAAAAAGTTCACCTTTCATTCGGTATGATTTGGGTTTATTTATCCCAATACTATAATTTTATTATATATATTTTATTATTTTGTACTAGTGAGAGCTAAAAGAGAACGTTCTACAATAGAGGGAATAAATTTTTCAGGAGTATTGTCAGTGCAATCATCTACTAAAAATTTATTTCATGGATCCTTTCTCTATGCAGCTTCAATAACCGTTCTAATAAAGTGTGTATTTGTGGGGGGGGGGGGGGACTTCTCTAGCACCTAAATGAAGTATTCCAAATGAGGGATGAACAGAAAATAACAATATATATATATATATATATATATATATATATATATATATATATATATATATATATATTACCTTACAGGAAGAGTTATTGCTTAGTTTTATTTCCCTAAAAATAGGCGTCCGTTTATTTTGGATGGGTGAATTCAGCATTATAAAATGTACAAAAACAAAGAAAAGTGTGAAATTGACTAGCATGTATAAATTGAACATTCAGGCATGCAGAAAGTTGGGGGTGGAGGATAAACGTATACGTAACGTAGAAAATGTAAAAAAAAAAGTACTACCCTAATTTTTACTTCTTCATATATTCAGCCATAAAATGTGTATATCAGGTACAAAATACATAAGAAGAAGTGATTAATTTAAGTATATTTTTCTATATATATATATATATATATATATATATATTGTTCTACATATATACAGTATTTACTAGTGTATGCTGAGCGGTTTTTATACATATATTTATTTATTTTTTTAAATCTGGGGTAATTTTTAATCCTTAATTGCGGCTTTTACATTTTTCTTTTCTCTTTGTTTTTTCTTTTTTTTTACATTTTAAAATCTAGAGTGTACGTAACACACGAGGACTAAATATTTGAAGACCAGCTCAGAACAGAACGACAGCAATGGTGAAAATTAATTCAATTATAAAATATACATCTAATTATTTAAAATATTATTTGCATGATTTATTTAGTATTTTTCTAATAGCTGGTAACATTGGTCTTGAAGTTCATCTATGGAGCTTCCCATCCTACTACACAATCTCTGACCTTTGTCTCTTATGATCTTTGGACGATTATTTTTTTATTTTAGTATACAGTATCATGAAATAATATTTTGTAAACATTGTGCAACATTAAATATAATTCTTGAAATTTAGTATAATAAAATCTGTTTGAAATAGTTTCTGATATTTGTATTAAATATGTATATTTATCGAAATATGGTTTTAAACATTAGGGCACTCGTGTTAAACTAGTATATAGGATGTAAAATGATTTATAGTATAATACGTGAATCTCTGATCTCTCATAATGGTTTCCTTTAAGCAAGAAATTGAAACAATATTGTAGTAGTAAAATTTGAAACATTTAATTCAGAAACATACTGCGTGAAAATACGCATGATTAAATTTTTAATTTTTATTTTCGATTTTTGAGTGGTTTATTCTCCTACAGATTTTTAAAATATCTGATTAGAGGTGCTTACATCGTCGTACTAAGCAATACCTTTTGTGTGAATTATACCGTTTTTCAATCTGTTGTAATAGCTGTCTCGACTTATTTCATTTCCCGAAAAATTGCATTTTATAACTGATTATTGAACAGATGAAACTTGTTTCAGTAAGAAAAATATGAAATCGGTATAGCAATGCCAAGACATTTCCATTTAATAAAATGCCGCAAAGTAGCGCCACTGGAGTTATAGTTGTGGAATCATAACTTAATTGTTCGGTAGTGGGCGGGGAGTTCTGCTTTCACATCTTGAAATGAAACCGTTAAAATTTTCGTATTTTTTGCGGCACTATGACAGTAACTGCAATCTGAAAATTTCAATCCTCTCATTAAATATTTCGTAAATCGATGAAATATTTAAATTTTTAACAAAAATAATCAGATTATGCATTTTTTAAACGTTTTTAATCATATTTATTTTCTGCTTACTTCTTATAATTTATAATAGCATGAAGAATACAAATCTTTTAAAAGAGATTCATTTCTCTAACAGTGGATAGGGACACACGGCCAAAGCCCGAAGTTTGGCCAAGTCACGAATTTTCCAAGAATCCTCACCAAATCCAGATGAACAGAGTATTTCGGGCTTTGCCCGGCCAATTTCGTAAGTGGCCGGAAATCCCTGGTCAATATCCGAAGTGATGATCCAAGACTGACCGTAGTGTAACGTAACGTATGTAGCACTGACGTGCACGAGGTATGAGTAACATTCCATGCTTTGGCGATAATATTCTGTTCATCCGGAGAACTTTTCGTCTCTGTAAGTTATTCTTTAACAGTGGATTCATTGAGAGTATTGTATTTTATGTAATTTATATTATTTAATCTGAACATTGAATACTGTTATTCTATAAATGTTCACTATTCTTAAAAAAAAAAAAAAAAAAAAAAAAAAAACTATTGTGACCTTTTTACGGGTTATTCCGCGAAAACTATTATACAAACATGACATGAGAACTGCAAGTTTTGCAAATAGAAATATTTCAAAACATGTCGAATCAGACAGTATTTAAATGGAAAAATATTTCAAAACATTATATAGTGTTGGAGTCGGACAAGATATTTCAGTTAAATAAGTTTTATTGAATAAAAACTATTCTTAGCAATTTAAATATCTTTTGCAAGCACATACTTGATTAGATGGTGTTATGCAGTGTCCAATTTTTTATTAAATTTCTCTAATTTATTAGGGGATTTATCCATTTTCTTTTTGAACATTTCATTATACGAATAGAGTTTTAATTTGTAGTTTGAAATAGCCATTTTTATCTCATGTTCTCAGATTAAAAAAAAAAAAAAAAATCCCAAATAATATAGCTAAACTTTTGTCATTTGAAGAAGATATTTACACGTCGATTTTAAAAAGAAATAAAACTTTAAAATTAATTTAATTATATAGTATACATTTAATAATTAGAAATATTATTTGCATGTTTTAATGTATAAAATATTTTTTGTTTTTCAGATAGCTGGTAACATTGGACTTGAAGCTTATCTATGGAGATTCCCATCCTATTACACAATCTGTGTCTTATGATCATTGGACGACTGTTTTTTATTTCAGTATACGAAATCATAAAATAATATTTTGTAAATATTATTCAACATTAAATATAATTCTTGAATTTTAATATAATAAAGTCTGTTTGAAATATATTTCTGATAAAATATACCAAACTGTATACATAATATATCAGAATATATAGGGTGTCCACAAAGTCTCTTTCCAGCTTCAAAATTTCATTTAAAAAAATTTCTGACGAGATATGAAAATGAAATTTGTTATAGATACTCAGGTTACTATTAAAGTTTCTATTAACCTTTGTTTTGTGTATTTTAGATAATATTTTGAAGAACCAAGAACCAATATATCAAAATGGCTACGCCTCAAGAAAAAGTGATGAGGCAACGTTTCATGTTTCAGGGAAAATCAATGCAATGCGAGAGTCTGGGGCTCAGAAAACCCACATGTATGTAGGGATTTCGAGAGATAGTCCAAAAGTGAGGGAGGCTTGACATGCAGCGGAGTCATTGGACCATTTTCTTGAACTTGAACTTGAACTTGTGATAGGTTCAATGGGCTTCCAAGTTGCGAAGCAACTGCACACCCTGGCTTTGAGTAGGTGTATATCAAATCCTGAGAGAGCCATATGAAATGTCTAGCCGTAGTCCAATTGACTACATAAAATAGGATAGTGTTAAGTATATCTATAAAATAATGAAAATTTACTAGTTAAAGTATAAAAGTAAAAATAGTTCATAGTTCAAAAAAAACAAAAATATGCCAGACTAGGTAAAGTAAAGATGTTAAGAGAAGTTTAGGAGAAAAGTCAATATAAAATTATCAGTAAAAAATTATAGAATAATATATATATATATATATATATTTTTTTTAATTAAAGAGAAAAATTTTGAGGTAAGAATTATAGCTTACCATTTTCTTCGTACAGAAATCAATAACTGCAGTTGTGTGCCTAGACCTTTGAATTGGATTTGTGGCACCACAGTTGGATAATCTTCAACCAAACGTCTTTTTCCAGCAAAATGGTGCACCGCCAATTTGTTGCAGAGGACATGGCTGGAAATCGAGTATCGTCTGGAAGTGCTTCGCGCAACTAATGGTGCGCATATAGAGGTTCATTTATTGCTGTAAAAAAAAACTTTAATAATTGAATCTTAAATTAAATAATTTTCAAGTTTGTATCTTTTCAGTATTTTATTTAATAAAGGCCTGTATTGGAAAAAGACTTTATGGACACCTTGTATAATACTGTATTAAATACATATAGTTTTTGAATTAATGTATTAAAACTCAGGATGAAGCGTATTACACGAGAAAATACGGTGAACAAAAATTTATAGTATAATATGCGAACCTCTTATTAAATTTTTAAGGTGTATTTTATTTTATTTTTATTTTTTGTGGTTTATTACTTTATTGATCTTTATTAGATTGAACTTATTGATAGAACTTATTGATCTTTAATAGAAAAGTTAAAATTCTGTGTGTAGAGCTGTCTACATTGTCCTGCTAATTTATCCCCTGTGCCCGGTTTCTCCTCAAATTTACCTATTCTTAAAAAGTGTTTTAAGATATCTTTCAGCAATATTGCATTGTTGTATAACTGGTTATTCCATACCCGAAACGTATTCTTTACTTGGAAAGATACTGAAATGCAAATGAACAAGGAAAAATTTTATTACAAAACAATGTTTAGTAAAATGTGAGGCCAATAGTCTTTTCTGTTACATGGGAAATGTCTGATACAACTCTGATCTAATCCTGGCATATACACTGCTCAAAACAATTAAAGGATATTGCAGTTTTAGGTGGATTTTATATCTGGGAAGCTTTTTAGCTGATTGATACATGGTCGACAGACATAGTAGGTTATATGAAAATAAATGACACATGTTTGGCAGAAAAAAAGGCATTTTATTGCGCATTTGTGTACAAAAGGAAAAAAACACAATTTGTGCATATGAGAAAAAAAGAATAAGAAAAGGTGTTTTCTTCAAAGAAAATCATTTTCAGTAGGGGGTATGGTTTCCACGGGCGGCCAGCAACGTTGAACACCTTTGAGGCATGGACTCAATGAGGCTATTAATGACGAGTTGGGGTATTCTGCCCCACTCTTCCGGAAGAGCTCTTTCCAGTTCTTGGAGAGTTTGTGGGGGTTGTTGGCAGACAGAAACTCGTCTTCCTAGAGCGTCCCAAACGTGCTCGATTGGATTCATGTTTGGAGAACACGCTGGCGATTCCATTCGAACGATTCCTTCCTCGAAAAGGAAATCCTCCACCAGGTTTGCACGATGTGGCCTGCAGTTATCGTCCATTAAAATGAAGTTATCTCCGATTGCTGCAGCGTAAGGGACTACAATAGGTCTGAGGATCTCATCCCTATATCGGCGACCAGTCAGAGCTCCATCTCGAATGATGTAGAGGTCAGTGCGCCCGTCAATGGAGATGCCACCATACACCAACACTCCTCCACCGCCAAATCTGACACTTTCGTGCACGAACGCAGGATTATTCCTACTGCCACGGTCCCTCCAGATGAAAATACGCCTATTATCCGGATGCACAGAAAAACGGGACTCGTCAGAAAACAGAATATTGCTCCATTCATTTCTCCTCCATTTGACATGCTCGGCTGCCCACTCCCTGCGGTCGCGACGATGCCTTGATGTTAATCTAACACATACCATCGGTCGGCGAGCATACAGACCTACAGCATGGAGCCGGTTTCGGACAGTCTGAGTTGAAATCGTGGTGCCTGTAGCCGAGCGAAGGTGTTGTTGGAGAAGAGTAGCGTTCATGTTTCGGTGTCTCCGAGCTGTTAACGCTAAATACCGATCGTCATTGGGCGTTGTTGCCCGTCTACGACCTTGCCCTGGTCTTCGGCCTGCACATCCACTCTCCAAAAAACGGTTCCAGCTCCTGGAAATGACACTTTGTGACACTCCAATGGCTTGCGCTACTTCGGCTTGAGTTTGGCCCCCTTCTAACCTACCAACAATTCTCCAAGCTTCTGAATCTGTCAAATGACTTCGCTGAGACATCGTACTCATCGAAACAAAGCAATCACTGAATGCCGATCATCCTTGTCTTCATTCTCTTTTATCCAGTTGAAAGTCAAATTTCATTCGCTGCCGTTGAAGCGACGTTTTTGACTTCGAACTCAAAATTTGCATACTCCACAGTTTGAAAACCAGAAAAATTTTCATTTGTGATTCTCTTCTTCTATTTTCGGCAAAAAAAATTTCGTTTATATCTTTATTTTATATAAAACTTCAAATATCCTTTAATTGTTTTGAGCAGTGTAGTTTCACCTGTCCAAATCCCAAGCACCTTATTCTTTAGATGTTCTTCTATCAAAGATTTATTCAAATATCACATTTTATTATTATGTTTTCCAGAAATTTTTAAAAAAATATTAAGGCTGGTAAGAAATTTAAAACTTTCAAGCTTAAAATTTGACTAGAATTTTTTTTTTTAATTGAGGCTGTTAAGAAATTTAAAACTTTGAAATTAAAAAACCTTTTAATGTGAATTTTCCTTTGTAGAAATTGAATGAAATTATTTTTATTATTTTTAAGTCATAAAAATATGCATTTTTCTCAAAAAATTGATGCATCACTTATAAGTTAACACACAAATTAATTAACCATATAAGCAAATTATTATTATTAAACTTAATAATAAATATTACTAGATAAATAATAAAGAGTCTAATTAGAATGATACACAATTTGACACAAGGCTTGTATTTCTTTAATTATTGTAAAATAAAGTTCTTATAAAAGTCGGAAATTCAAAAGCATTTTTAAAAGATAAACAGACGTCAATTTAAAAGTTGCATAAAATCTTTTTTTTTTTTAAACTTTACATGCAAAAACATTATGTATAAAACATATTTTTTGTTTTTTGTTATATTTTAACATCGTTATGGGCTCTACATTAATATTTAAAATACAAATAATTGTATTGCAGATTTCCTTATATAATCTCTATTTAACAATTTCTACAGAATATAATTTAAAATGTTTATAAATAAATTTTTATCTATAGCAGTCCTTTTAAATTTCTATATAAATTGTTCTGAAGATAATTTTCTATAGCAATCTCTATGGATTTCCTATATTAAATTTTTTTAAAGATTTTTTTTATATAATTGACTAAAAATTCCCACAGAAAAATTTTATACAGGCATATTTTTGTGTGTATACAAATTTTACGGCAGATACGTCCGTCACATGCTTCTAAAATCAAACTATACAAATGGGCGGTCCTTCAGATACTACTGATACAGAGAAGGACGAGATTTATGTTTTTAAACATCTCTAAAACTTTTAACTGCATCCTTCTTTACAATAATTAGAGTTTCAAAGTGTTTAACTCTTTTTTTTTTTTTTTTTTTTTTTTTAAATTTTATTTCCGATTAAAAAAATAAAACCTCCTAGACGCTTCCTTCTCCCACGGTGCATACAATTTCATAATTTTTTTTGTAGAATTTTTTACCATATATAATTGCAGAAAAATATTATAAACTCTGTGGTTAAATACGACTTCGAATTGTCCAATTTCAGTATGAAATTGCAAATTTCAATCTGAAATTTTTATTTCTGGAAATTTTGATGACTATGCACCTTACCTTAAGGAAAAGAGAAACGTAAAGCACGATATTTTCAGGCACTTTCTAATCAAGGGCGTAGCTCCAAATTTTCAGTGTGGGAAGGAAACACGATGTTTGGCACCTTCTTGCTTTACTTGCTACTCCCCAATTTTCTCGCACCCTTTTAGGAGGGCTGTTTGTTTTTGGTCTTTTTTACTTTTTTTGCTCTTTTTTCCTATTTTTACTTTTTACTTGCTTAAACCATAAGTGATACTAACAGCCCGTAAGGCATGGTGACGTCACGGCGACGTCACTGTGAAGTCACACTGTGACTTTGTGACCGTCGTCGTGACGTCACGTGACGTCGATGTGAAGTCATTATGACGTAAATGCGAGGTCGTTATGGCCGTTTTCAAGGCTTTCTGTGACCTCACAATGTGACTACTTTGTGAAGTCACCGTGCGACTTAAATGTGAAAAATGTGACGAATCTGCATCGGATAGCGTGACCAGATTTTACCCGAATCCTATACGGATTGTTCGGATCAAAATTTTTTTATGGTTCAAGTTTGTGACGTTTGTGACGACACTGCACCGGGTCGGGTGACCAGATTTTACCCGAATCCAATCCAGAAACTTCGGATCGATCTTTTTGGATTTGTTTGGTTACAGAATAGATTTGGATTAGTTGTCGTGTGACCTGATTTTCGTGAACCCGATCTGACCCGAGTCGGGTATAATGATTTTACTGTAAGTCTTGTTTGGAATAGAATCTTGCATACGACCGAGTAACCAGATTTTATCAGAAATTGTGTTACGATACAATTTCTGATGTCGGCTCGGATCTAGAGTCATACACGAATCCGGTTATATACTTCTTGAACATGATTGAATGTCAACTTGAACATGAATGATGGTTGACTGAAACTATATTTTGATTCAACCCGTATTCTTACCCTAACCCAGCAACAACAACAACAAAAAATCTGTAAGCCCACAACCCGCCCGAATCTGATAAATGATTTCGCATGGATTCGGATAACAAGATTTCACAAAATACGGATAAGATCGACGATAAGGATTGGATCGGCAATCATTCTTATTGATGCAACTCGTATTCAAATTAAAACTTTTCATCTGATTGAGAAACCGGTTAACACGAAACTTTCTGACACATTTATGAACAAACTTTTAAACGCATGGCACTTGCATGCCTGATTATTAAAGCTATTTGGAATGAATAGCGTTTTCCATTTTTAGATAAATGTAATACTTAAGATCAATGTCGGTCACGTTTTACCCGTTTCTGACGCTGCGCGTCGGAAATTTGGTTCAAAACACCGACTTTGATAGTGTTTTCTGAAACATCATCTGCCGTTACCAAAAAATGGATAACGCCATTCGATTATATATAGGGTAGATGTGCCAGAATTGGACACCCTTAAGGAATTTCTTTAACAATTATTTTTTAATTAATAGTTATAATTGTTGTATTCAACATTTTTTAATATTATATTACTCTACCAACAATATTTAACCATGCTCATAGTCACATTTCCCAATGTGAATCTAAATTTAATTGTAAATAACAGAAATAAATCAAAACACCCTAAATTTCAGTAATGGACACCTCACAAAAAGTAATAGATAATTTATATTATGATTGCATTTAAAACTAGAATTTAAAGATAGCATATTAATGAAATAAATAAAGCTTAATTTTTATTGGTTATTTTTTTATAAACCAAAAACATTGAAGGTGTCCCATTACTGGAAGGCGGTCCATTACTGGCACATCTACCCTATTCTTAATAAGAACACCTGCCAATTTCATGTATTTCCGAATAAAAATGAATTCAGAAATATGCCAGAAATTAGCTATTTTGTATTTGAGAACAACTTTAAAGAAAATATAAGTACACATTTTCAAATAAGCATTCTGAAAAATTTATATTAGGAATCAATTTAAATAATAGATATACCTATTGTGCGATATTATTAAATAATAAACATTGTATCAAGCAGTAAAACAGTTTTCGTTGTGAATGAAATATAGAACTTAAGATCATAAATGCCAAAAAAAAAAAAAATTATATATATTTTTTTCTTTACAAATTATTTTATTTACAGTTTTTGATAGAATACTAAATGCAGAACTTAAATATAAATTTTTACAGTTAAAACATTCGATAACACAGCTGGAAAAATTACTTTAACTAAACAGTTATTTTATTGTTTCATCAATATTTATTATTTTTGTGCATCTAACATTGACATATCTCGACAAATAAATTATTCAATGCATTAAATTGTCACTTTTTTTTTTTCAAATATACCGGAAAATTGTTTCTGGAAACCTACACTAGCAACGAAATTATTAAATTGCAAATCAAATATTAATAGTTTTAAAAATTGCAATGTTTTTAATTATAATGAATAACTATGAAAATTGAACTAAGAAACGCAAAATATTAAATAAATTCCTCATTTTATATAACACTTTACATTTAGAATACATATTCTTAGTAAATACAGTTTTTCCAAACAATCTATTTAAAAAAATATAAAACATTAAAGATAAAATTTAATACAAGTGATTTTTTAAAAGGAAATTTAAACATCTTAACTTTTAAATAATGCACTATTAAATGTACTAGTACTAAACATGCACTATTAACAAAACTGCGAAGACATTAAAAGTTACCTGCTGATCTATAGATAAAGGGGTTATGATGGAATGCTCCTTATCTGCTTCCCTTTCATTGAAAAATTAGAATGTAAATCCACTACAATAATTTTCAAATTATTCCAGCAGAAGCGATGTGTTCATAGATCTAAGAAATCAAATATCACCCAGGCCTTATGAACGCACCCTGCTAGACACAGTGAGATGTTAAAATGGATAGTTTACTTTAAAATGGAGATTGTTCACTTTAAAACGTTAATTTACTTACACAGTATAAATCTACAAACTTCAAAGAACCCAACACACGCTAATCTTAGCTTCGAATGAGAAAAAGTCGTCTGCCTTCAATATGCGCGCGCAGTATTGTTTAAACACAACAAAATAACAGCTAGCAGATGTTTCCAACTTTTACCGCAAATGATATAGGAAGAAAATAATTTAAATAAAGACATTTCAAAACCTTTATAATTTATATGGCTGAAAAATGAACTTCTAATGATGCTATAATATTCTTTTTTTATATGAGAGAGTTTTGTATTCTTAGAAATAAGCTGTGAAAATTTACATTTTTATATATTTTTTAATCCATTGCATTTGCTTTAGTCGTCAAAAGTAAAGATATATTTTAAATAATAATTGATTTAATAGGCTTTATAAAGTAATTTCGATATAAATTTAAATTGCAATCAAATTTCCTAAGTACAAATTTTTCATTTTTTACACTCTATCGAAAAGAGCAATATATTTAATAGAGGTGACATCTTACTAAGCACTGGCCAGTTTTGGATAAATTGCTATAGGAATGACATATACTTTATAACATGTTTTTAATTAATTTTTGCTTGGAAATACACGAAATTGGCTCGTGTTTGGTTCAGAAACTATGTTATTGAAAAACCTTTTCCATTTTTTGTTAAAAGCAGAAGATCTTTCAGAAAAGAATGTCAAAGTGGGCGTTTTGATTTGAATATCCGACGTGACAGTGAAAAACTGGTCGTCACGTGACACGAATTGCTTATAACTCGATAAATAACTAAATTTCTATTTAAGGATTTTTACCTTTGTATTATATAGTATATTTTGTTAAATTTCATGAAAATGGTAATGAAAATTGTAAAAAATTATCTGCCTCATATATGTAGACAGATATTTATTTATTATTTTATTTTGGAAATACTCAATATATTTAAATAGTGTGTGACAATATTTTTATTAATGATTTAGGTACATGACATAATTCAAGTCTATATTTTATGAGTTTTTTTTTTCAAATTCACTCTCCGATCACACCGTGAAGTCACAGAGTGTTGGCATTTTGGTCATAGGTTTTACGTGGCTTATGTGACTTGCAGTGACGTCATTGCAACGTCACAAAATTTTTTTAAACTGTCAAAAAGTAATTTTCTTTATGTTATAAGATGTTCTAAAGTTTATTTTAAGTTTTCTTTAGATCTCCAAGACGTTCACATTTTGGTCACAGTGTGACGTTACAAAGTGGTGGCATTTTGGTCACAGGTGTGACGTGACGCACGTGACTCACATTGACGTCACAATGACGTCACTGTGACTGTGCATGCTATGCGGGAGGGCTGGATATCCATTGTATGCGTCCATGCCCATGAGCCTGATTTTTCATTCCTTTTTGTTACTTTTATTTTAGACGCTTATTATTATTATTTTTTTCAAAATAAAAATATGAATTACAATCTTCAATACAAAACTACTCTATTTTATTTTCTAATGAATGGAATGACAGATTTTTCCTTTGATTTTGTAAGTTTTCACACGTAGTATAGAACAAATTAAATATGCTGCAGTCAAGGTGTATATACATATACATGAATATTCATTTGGTATTAAATTAGCTATGTTTCAGATAGTTTAGTTTTTCTAGAAAATCAGTTATTTTCAGTAAGATTCGTTTTATAAAACAGAATTAATTTAGCGAACATTTTCAAGATTCCAAAAAATTGCGTGCTTGAGGTAGCATAAATTTTTGGTGGGGGTGGCGGGGAGGAACTTAGAAGATTGATAATTTATTTGTTATTACTACAAAACAATAACAAAGGCAGATTTCTTAAATACATATTTAAAGAATTTCAACTTTGAGCATTAAAAAGCTTGATGACGAGACGGAGAAATTTAGATGAATTTATTTTTTACATTTTTTTTTTTTTTAATGGCAGACATTTAAAAAAAATTATAAACTCATTAGAAAGTTTAAAACTTTAAAAAATAAATTTCTCGGAGAGGTGTATGCGAGAGGGAGGGGGGGGGGGAAGGAGGAATTCAGATGATTGATAATTCATTTGTTATTACTACAAAACAACAACTAAGGCTCTTAACTCTTCAATACAGTTTTGAAGAATTTCAACTTTGAGCGTAAAAAAGCTTGATCTGACTGAGAGGCGAGGGAGGGGCATAACACGAAAAGGAGAAATTTAGATGGATTTATTTTTTAGAACAATTTTTTTAAAAATGGCAGACCTTTTCTAATTTTATAAACGCATTAAAAGGTTTTAAACTTGCGTGCCGGGGGAAACTGGGACGAAAGTTGAAATTTCAAGTGTAGATTTATATTTAAAAAAAAAAAAAAAAAAAAAAAAAAAAAAACGAAAATACCGTGAAATTGTGGAATAGTACCACTCCCGAAATAAGGAAAAAAAACGTTAATTATTTACAGTCGCAGAATGGGAAAATTAAAATTAAATAAATACTGAAAACAATCACATCAAATTACACCATTCTTTTTTTAAATGAAAGATATTAGAACACAGATTTGTTATCGTGCATTCGTTTGTTCGAAAATTTAATTAATTAGCTGTAATTTTTAATTAAACATTTACTTCTGCTTATGACGTCATAAAGTTGACAACTCCCACTTTTGAGGGCATGGAGTTTTTTCCCTGAACTCTGTGGTTCGCCAATCTTTTGACATTAACTAATATCAACTAGGTAATATTTTAACATTGTAGTATAAAATCTTTATAAAAAAAAACTTAATTAGCTAGAATATAATCATAATAAAATATCTAAACGTAAACATATCAATATGAATAACAAATCTCACGTAAAATGTTGCAATTTAAATGATTCCAATTGAAACAAGATTTGGAGAGTTATCCTTGACGCCCAGCTAACATAAAAGTACCTATTTTATTTTATTTATTTACACACATATTCAAATTTATTATAGAACACCAGGTTGCCATACAAAGCAAAAATCGTCATTTAGGCGCCAAAAAATAACCCAGGTGCGTCTGCGATATCTGTACTGATTTAATCAAAATTATTTTGGTTGCACCGCATATTGCAAAATTAATTAAATCCATGATTATTGTTTCATTCTCAGATTAAAAATAAGAAAATTGGTACTTCTCTATTATCCCGTCGACCACTTTTCATAACAAAAAACTATCGCCAAACTGTAACGCCAAATAAACGGGAGAACGTTGCGATTGGAATATCAAAATAAATAAATAAATAAAATACATGAATTTAAGGACACAGTTGTTATTTTAATTAATGAAATAACTAATAAATCAGTAAAACATAATGAAAAATAGACGCAAATCTCGAATTAAAAACCACTTGATGACGTAACAAACACGTATAATGCTTCTGACATCAAGTAAATCGGACTCTGTTTTTGGCGTTTAATTTTACAGTTTGGCGATAATTTTCTGTTATGAAAAGTGGTCGACCGGATAATAGAAAAGTACCAGAAAATTTAATGTTTAACGAAATTCAATTATTTGATCGATCGCAAATTTTGGTTCTTTTCCGTTATTCCGACACCATGCCATACATGTAAATATATGCTTGGCGACAATGGTGTCCGTATAATGGAAAAGTACTCAATTTTTTCTTAGTTCGGGCTATACCAAAAGCAAACATTTTACAGGTAACAAAAAAATCGCCGAAAATGGCTGCTTCATCAGCTGTTATCACAGCAAATTTGGATAAAATCTAATAACCTGAATTTTACAACGTTTATGCGAAACACCACAGAGAGCACACGCTATTTTTATATAAGTAGGGTATATTTAAACGAATAAGAGAACTAACAACCTTCAATAATATAATGCATGAAAAAGTAAACAACTAAGTGATTCAGCAAATCATAAAAGTATGTATTTCTTAATATAACTATAAAATACAGAAAAATATTCTGGTACCATAAAAAATATTCATTATCCCGTCGAAATTCCGTGCATTATCCCGTCGTCCAATTAAGAAAAAAAAACTATATGCAAATTAGGTACTTTTCGGTTAGCCGGCGCCAATAAACTATATATATATATATATATATATATATATATATATATATATATATATATATATATATATATATATATATATACACACATAATAACAAACTCCAATGGAAAATTACTTGGAGAATCATTATCACAAAAGCCAACCAAAATCTATAAACCACATAAAATCAATACTAGAAAAACAAAACTAATATACATTATATATATTTGTATATATATATATATATATTATATATATATACTCCATTGGCGCCCTGCTAACCGAAAAGTACCTCAAATAATTCGCCAAACTGTAGCGCCCAATAAACAAACGGAAGAATGTTGCCATTAAATATCAAATAATAATAATAATAATAATAAAATAATTAAGAAAAGCCCCATTTACTAAAGTATCATTTATCAGTAACTTTTAACAATAAAATTTACAATATATTAATGAAAACAGAATCAAAAATAATCTTGGATATTTATTTATTTACAGTATTTCTCTTAATTATGGAAAAGGAATAATCATCCTGATTATGTAAAGGAATGAAGAAACCATACAAATAAATTACACTTGAAAACATTAAAAATCTCCTTTATCTGCAGATTGATTTATTATTGTAAAAAAAATTCTTCATCTTTACATAAAAATTAATTAGCTTAAAACAATAGATACGTTTCAGAAGATATGGATTTAAAACGAACAATGATGAAAGAAGACATTTTAAAATTTTTGATCAAAACATTTTAAAACTTTTTTTTAATGTCGAATTTCGACGGTGCGTTTGGGGAGAAGCAATGCACATGCGCATAGGAGCTCATTCTGTTGCATTATCACAGGGGGGGTGGGGGGGAATGTGTGCCTTATTTAATATGTTCTTTTATTGACTGAATATGAGATGAACGTAGGGATATGCTATTTGTATGATACTTCATAGGTTCAGGAAATTTTCTTTCTTGCCGTGGTGAATAGGGCGGTAATGTCAAACTGATTTCCATTTTGTTTACGGATTGTTTGTTTGGAGTTTGCATCGGAAATAATAACGTAATTCACTGGGGGAAATTTTTTTTTAAATAAAATATTTGAAAGATTGTTTCATAAGCACCCCTACTTATGTAATAAAGAAGCTTATTTTACTAATATTGCTATTGTAATTTTTTCCGTCAAGTTTTGACGGGTACCATCTAGTAATATTTAAATTTTTAAATATTCATCCACATATTAAAAGCACATAAGTCAAATCTTGAATCACTTCTGTTCAATAAAAATAACTTCTGTTACGGATTAAAAGATTTAACCCCTTCAGGGGCAAAGTACTCTTGTAGCTAAAATTTTGAAATGATTGATTGAAACCAGGATTCACGAACGAATTTATTTTAAAAGTAAGTAAAAGCTTTACCTCATGTACCTTATAAATTCAAAAATTGATTATAAATTTCTGGTGTCATTGTGGCATTTTGGGATTAAAATTAAGTGGTATATATAATATACCGGTGCCCTTCAAGGGGTTAAAAGGCGGGATTACCGTTTAAAAATAAGGAGTGGAGGGGTGTTTGAAAAGGAGAATCTAAAAAAATACTTGTTGATAAAGTATATTTCATAGCAAATCGAGAAAAAAAATAGGCATTCCTAATATTTATAATGATATAATAACTTATAAAAACATATTCAAAAGATACTATAAAAATAATAACACAGATGAAGCTTTGATGCATCATTAAATTTTCCTAGAATATATTTAATCATGTAAGATATTAAAAAAAAACATCAAATGTATTAGAAGGATTTGAGGAAGAATTTGTATATAATATTTTAAAAATAAATATCTAACTGATTAGTGAAGAAATTTGCTACGAATTATTTATCGTTTGCTTATAAATAGAATTTTTTTATGAACGTGTATAATGAAAAGCAACGAATAAAAATCTTAAATGAAATGTTTCTTTAATTAAAAGGAAGAATGTTTATTTTTTCTAGTGAAATGCATGAAACCCATAAGAAAAAAACTTATTTATTATATATATTGTTGTATATTTTATACATATAAAAACAGTAAAATTTAATAAACACTTATTTTTGTATATCAAGAAAATTTATGAATGTATATGCATCAGAGGTTGAAGAATGACATGGAGTTTTACCCATTATATTAAGCTGAAGTAAGTAAAAAAAAGGAAAGAAAGAAGTACGAAAATTTTAGCTCTGAATAAATAAATAAATTTTAAAATGACATAATTTTTGGAAAAATACACATCTGTTTTTTTCCCTTTTATTATTAGTTGTTTGTTTTTATTTATATCCGAAAGACTGTCGTTTTAAACGTAATCAGGAGACGATAAATTCACTAAATAACATATATTTTAAACGTTTTTGTGTAAAAAAATAAGTTGCATATGTTTGTTATACTAGTTCATCATCAATCTACTTTGACCTAAATATATGCAAAACATTTCAGTAAAAATACATCCTCTTTAAAATAATGCAAAATAATTGAAAAAATACATGCTTGATTAAATTTATGCGAAAAACGTAATTTTACAGATAAAACCTAGGGATTAAACATTATCTTATTTTAGCAAAAAAAAAAAAAAAAAAAAAAAAGAAAAAGAAAAAGAAAGAAAGAAAGAAAGAAAGATCAATAATTACGTTTAATGTAATGCCGGATTATGAAGCATGTAAGGTCGGGTTCTCTCTTTATTAAATTATTATTCGATTGTCAGAACTTGAATAATTAGACTAGCACGCATGCCTATAGATAATTTGTTACTGGTAATTAATTTCGCAGTCTTAAAACGTACAGAGTAAGGAGATTTAAACAGAGACCCAACTTCGCCTGAAAGGAGCGACTGCAGCGGATGACTTAAAAACTAAATCAGCGCTTTGGCGATTTTTATCTTCGGATTTTCCGTTTAATTGTAACTCTATTCAGCTTGGCGTTTTTGGTGTTGTCTTTTTACATGTGCACATTTTTGGCGTTCGCTATTTGATTTTTGAATTTTGATTAATATTTATTATTAAAATTATTCATTGAAGATCAAATAGGTCATTATAATTCTTCCAAAATGCTATGAAGATTTTTATTCCCAAGGATCGGTAAGTTGTGATTTATTTTCATGTGTTTTTTTTTTCTTACTTTTCAAGTTCCATAACGTATGCGATATTTTATATATATTCAGTGTTGACAGATTTTTGCCGAAAGTCATGTTAAGGCTCACTGTGGAGACGCAAAAAGTTTTTGGTTTCCGTCTGTCTGTTTGCCGTAAAAATGGTCTTATTAGGTTCATTTTTGGTAGGTATGTTGGCAAGGTATCCGGAATTAGCTGTATAGTTTTTGGTTAAATTTGGTTTATTCGTTCGGAAAATATAAAAAAAATTTTTTAGGTCATAATGCTTTTCTATGCAGACGATTTTGAAAATTTCATTTTTATCTGAAATGGAAATGGAACATTTGCATAATGGTTTTAGACGTAAAATTATGAATGCTAAATTTTTGATATGGATTTCCAATAATTTTAAAATTTTGCCGATAAATTTTATAGAATTTAGAAATTAATTGCTTAAACTACTTGAAATTTTTGTGCATATGTTCGGGAAACATAAACATCTTATTTTCATGTTTTTTATAATTTTTAAAAGCGTTTTTTTTTTTTTTTTTTTTATCAAAACGAATGTAAATTTAATGAGATTAATGGGGGGGGGGGAATAAATACCTGTTTATTTTAAAAAATTAAAAGAATAAGGAATTCATCAAAATTTCAGAATATCATTGTATAAACCGTGTTTAATATAATGATTCTAATTTCTGGAGCATTCGAAGAATTTTATATGCTTATAAATATGCATGCAATTAAAAAACTAATAATTGCGGATTGTACGATGTTAAAGGATATGAGAAATGAGATTTAAAAAACGAGCAGCAGCAAGCTGTCGCCGTTTTTTTCCCCTTCCCTCATTTGTCGCCAAGAAAGCGATATATAGCCGTATTAGAAACCTCGCTTCTGTTATGACAGTAGTTTCTGCGACACCCGCAGCAATCGCCACTGTCTATGTATAATCCCATGTTAAAGAAGTTACCATTGCAGTGCATAAGATTTGATTCTCTGTTTAAATCTCTTTACTCTGCGTTAAAACGAACAAAAAACCAGTGTAGCGTGCACTCTGTTTTACAGATATACGAGGAGCTTAACCTGGTAGGCGCTCACTCGTCGTTTAAAAATGTACCATATACATATAGTGCCGTGTACAGAACAGTCCGGAACAGTTGATGCCGGTTAAGGGGCTTCCTAGTTGCAGCAACTTTACGCCCAGTCGAGTGTGAGTTGAATGTCTTTTCTAAGTGAGCCGTTGGGGGAAGGTAAAAGATTGCTTATAGCAATTACAAATAAGATAAAATTGTTTATAGCAATTAAAAGTAAAATATAAGATTACATAAAGCGTTTAGAAAGATAAATTTAAAAATGGTGAAGAAATTGGAATAAGAGAAGAAGCGATAGAGACTATAGTTAGAGTCGATTATACAAGAAGTAAATGGTTTAGCTGTAGTAAATACTACTGGGAAGGAAAAAGTTTAAAATAGGGTTCAGGACATGTTCCAAGATCAGTACAAAAGCCAGGTGGAAAGGCGGGCAAAGCAACATTAAAAAAAAAGACACTTTTCAGTGACCATACAGTATTTTTTTTTTTATTATTATTAGTATTTTTTTTTTATTAATTAAAAAATGGTATAGCTGGGTAATGTATGTAAATAGGCTATACAAAGTTTTTTTTTTTTTTTTTTTTTTTTTTTTTTTTTAAATAGAGAAATAAAAAGAGAAAATTTAGCTGAGATAGAGATTGGTGAGCACTAATGAGTGCCATCAGTTAAGCAAGAGTATTTTGGCCGTTTACGGTGATGTGGCTCGGATGTGTCGTAATCCGGCAGCTCAGCAATTATTTCATTGGGGAGGTCGTAAAGATTGTCATAAAATTTTTTGGAAAGATGGTTGATACGTTTAACAAGAGAAGTAGTGTTAAGGTCTCTGTAGACTGTGCTGTTACGGAGGTAGCGCGAGGCACCCCTGACAATGCGCAGGTGTCTGTTGTGCAGTTGACTGAGGTTTTTGATGGAGGTTTTACAAGTGAAGGCCCAGACCGGACAAGCGTATGTGATTATGGGAAGGATGCATGAGTTATAGAGTAGAAGTTTATTGTGAATAGCAAGGGTTTTAGTTTTAAGAAGAGGTTTGAGTGCAATTGAAGCGCCAGCGACTTTTCTCCTAATGTTGATGATATGTTTGTTGAATGTAAGTCTGCGGTGAAGTGTCACCCCTAGGTACTTTGCCTCGTTGGTCCAAGGAATGGTGGTATTGTTAATTGTGATTCTGTTAGGATAGGTAAATTTTCTGGAGAAGTAGACAGCGGCAGTTTTATTTTCGTTAAGTTTAACGCGCCAAAGGTCGCACCAGTTAAGGAAGTCATCGATGTGGGTCTGCAGGTACCTGTATAGTGTATATGGGTGGTGAGCGTGGGTGTAAATAGTGGTGTCGTCCGCATAAAGAGCAAGATGAGTGTTTGGTGATCTGGGAATGTCATTAAAGTAGATGTTAAAAAGCAAGGGACCGATAACGCTCCCTTGGAGGATGCCTGCTAAAATATAGAATATAGCGGAGAGAATGTTGTTTATGCGGACGCGGAAAATGCGATCGCTAAGGTAGGAGTATATGAGGTGTATATGTCTGGCGGGAAAGTTAAGCTTAATTAGTTTGTATATAAGGCCCAAGTGCCAGACTTTATCGAATGCCTTAGCGATGTCAAGGAATATGGCAGCAGCTGGGATCTTCGAGTTAAGCTTTTCGCTGAGAAATTCGACAACTCGAAGGAGCTGGTGTGTAGTGGAGTGTTTAGAGCGGAAGCCAAATTGTTCAGGCATGAGAGTGTTGTTTTGTTGGATATGGTGTTGGAGTTGCGACCAAATGACGCGTTCAATAACTTTGCTGAGAGAAGGAAGGAGTGAAATAGGTCTATAGTTAGCTGGGTCAGTTAAGTTAGTACCAGGTTTAGGGATAGGGGAAATGATGGAAATTTTCCAAGGCTTTGGAAAATAGTTGAAGTAGAAGATGGAGTTAGTCAGTTTAGTGATGTAGTTTATGTAGTTAGGAGGCAGGTTTTTGAGTGCAGTATTAGTGATTTTGTCGTACCCAGGGGCTTTGCGTTTTTTGAGTTTGGTAATAATGTTGTGTATAACAATAGGCTGAATAACAGTAGGTGGTTCATCTGTGGGTTGAGCTAGGAATCTATGGACTGTGTCACTGACATGTGTAAGGTGATCTTGGCTAGCGTGGGTTGGGCTTGGTGAAAATTGATTTGAGTAAGAAGTGGCAAGGAAGTTAGCTTTCTCCTCGTCAGTGTAAGCAGTGTTATTGTTGACAGTGAGAGGCGGGATGGGAGTGTAGTTATTGTTAATTTTACGCTTAATTTGCCAGAGAGAATTATCCTCGCCGTGTACAGAAATATTTAATATTTTTAATAGATATAAAGTAATTGCAATATTTTTATGGTGTGAGTTTTCTTTAAAAATAGTGATGTTTTTCTTTTAGTAAATGAATTTACTCTAGCTCGTTTCCATCAGTTCTCTTTGCTGAAGCACATGATTCGCTCTAACACTTCTTCTACTGCTTATTTGTACTGATACTGATGTTTCAATTTCTTTACGGATGTTGACTTTGAATTGCTAGATGGACCCACCAGGCCGCTGTTCGAAATTGCGAAACAAGCTGAGCAGCGCTTATTTAGACGGTGAGTTAGCTTAACCCTTTCCGGCACAGTGGTCCCACTCCGGGCACACCTAATTTTAATTCCAAACTTGCATACGACACCAAGAATATTTTAATAAAATTTTGTTTCTACAATGAAAGTTTAAAAGAAGGAGTTCTTATTTTCTAAAAAAGTCGTTTGTAAATTCCAGTGTCAGTCAGTAATTTCTCATTTTACGAATAGACTGTCTGTGCCGCAAAGGGTTAAAATGATAAATAGAAGGACTTTGTATTAGCAGTTAGCACCACGGAGGAATATATATATATATTTCTCCGTGATTAGCACAACTGATCATTTATTATGTAACTGGATTATTTTTACTCGTTGCAGTGTCATGCATTTCTCCATAAATATTTTCCAAGGATTGCATGTAAAAAATCTGAAAAAAAAAAATTAATAAAAGGAAGAAAAGAAAAATAGCAAAAAATGTCATATTTTGAAATTATACTGGGATAGTACAAAGGTTATCGGTCAGAGTCCTACCAATATTGGCTCCAAGCTGGTAGACGGGAGGTGCTGGGTTAAAACCCCTGTCGCGGTCGTCGACCTAATCGTTCGGAGTTTTCCGTGGTTTTCTTCGAACCTTGCCACAAATACGGCTTAGGATCCCTTAGAAAGACCCCCCACGGAGGGCACTCCCCCTAGGACCTATATCCATCGTGTAGATAACTGGCCGTCATAAAATCAACCAACCTATCAATATTGGCCAGTATTTTGAATGTCGTTGAATGCCACACACCAGGTTTACGACATCTGCCGATATTCATTGATGTTTCTTAAAATTATTGTTTAAAAGAAAGCTTTTAGAGTAGTTGTTTACGTTAATTGAAAAAATCATAATACAGAAACTTTTTTCTAAAACATTATTATTTAATACATCGTAATTTTTAATAAACTTTAATTTTTAATGCTTTATTTTTAATGTAAGGCTTTTATTTGCCAATGTCGTAAAATAATATTACTTTTACAACATTCGGGGATATTTATAGACATTTGTAAAAATTTTCATCATTTTTCGGACATTTAAAGATATCTGTCGACATTCAGCATATCTGACAAAGTTTCTAATCCTGACTGAAGTAAACGAGCGGTTCTGAAACATTACCTTGAGTATAGTTTGCTTCAAGGAACATGTGATGGCGACACCTACTACGAAATTTGAGCACAAATAAAGTATTTATATAAAAATGTTCCGCTGGAATCAATAGCTATTTCTATAGAAAAAAATTTACTTAGAAATTTGTAGCTATTCTATAGAAAAATTTCTTTTAGAACATTTTATATTAAAATCTATTGATATAGGTAAAAAAAAAAATTAATAAAGAAATATGCAAATAGCTCTAAAATGTTTTGTTAAAAAGAAAAAAAAAATCCCTAACAAGAACTAAAGAAGTGTTTTGTACTCAATTTTGTACAAATTTCACAAGAAAAAAAAGTTACTCATTTTACTTAATATTGAAAGTGATGCTTGTTTATCTTTATAAAATGCTTTCGAATATTATGAAAAATTTATTTTCTATTATTGAAAGAATACATATTTTGTTTAAGCAGAAGATTATTTTAATTAGACACTATTCATATAAGTAATAATAATTATAATTAATATCATAACAATAAGCTTATATGGAAAATATCTGTGGGTTTAACCTGTAAGTAATGCATCGATTTTAGGGAAATATGCCTCAATACAAGCGAAAAAAAAATAGGATTGTTAAAGTATATATTTTTTTAATTACAGCTTTGTACAAGTAGCTCGCATAATTTTTAAGATAGCAAACTTTAAAATTTCTAATAACAAGTTTTAAATTTCTTACCAGCTCTCATTTTCTTGCAAAATTTATAGCAAGCTTGAAAAATACGCCGAATTTATCTCCTTGTTAACCTGTAAGTAAGTGCATCAATCTTTAGAAATACGTAATTGTGCAAAATTGTCCTATTATTTTTTACTGTACAAATACTTACTTATACGTATGACTGGGGTATCACTCAGCGTTGCCAATTAATCGGAATTTCCATTTAGACATCTACGACTATTTACGTACAAAAATATTCGTTTTATTCAATCTATTATTAAATAAAGTTACTAGCTTGTGGAGGCCACCGTGCTCCGCGTACTTGAGTATTTTCATTAGATCGTATGTTAGGAGAATACACTCCGATTTAGTCAATCAGCGTACACCGTTCAAAAGTACTCGAAATGCCTTGTGTTCATGACTGATTGAAATTGCGCGGGCTAAAGGCAGCGCCTTAAGCAGTCTTAAGAGCGTTAATTTCATAACGTTGATGTTAAAAATAAACAAAAACATTCATCTTTAGTTTTGAAAATAAGATAAAAAAAAAAGATTTTTTGACGTATTTTACATTATTTTACATTATTTTAAAGAAGACATATTATTTTTCAAAAATTTTGTTGTTAAATTATATCTTTTGCATATCCTTATGTTACTGTGAGTTTGATGATAAATTTGCATAGAGCAGAAAACAGCCTATTTTTTAATTATGTTACAAGAAACGTTAATTTGGCGATTTATGCTCACTGACAATAAAATAATAAATTTCATGATGAAAAGATAAAAGATGCTTTTGACTTCCCATATTTCATGCCATTTCTGCGTTCAATTACACATTATGCAGAGCAGCAGTTTTTGGTAATATTTTCTAAAAACTGAATTTATTTGAGCTCAATATAAAATTTCATTTTGTCACACACTTTGTAATGCACATTCATAACTAGATTTGATTTTTGGAAATAAGATTACTTTTGCTGTACTCATTGCTTTTTTTTTTTTTTTTTTTTTTTTTTTCAAGAGAACTGATGTTTTAAGTTTTTTAATATATATATATATATAAACTCGGTTTATGGCGTCATGTGCCGCCAACTGAAGAATCTGCAAGAACTATTCCACTTCTAACGACCAAGGTCCATTCCTCTTCCAGACCTCTAACCCTATTCGCTTTTTTTATGTCCTCCATCCAGTTCTTTCGTGGTTCTTTCTCAGTTCCTTTTCTGATTTACCCTGTAATTAAATGCGATTTTGGGTAGTCTTTCATCATTCATTCTTTTAACATGGTCATACCAGATTAATTGCTTCTTTTGAATTTATTATTTATTAATTTATTATTGTTATAAATATTTTTTATATATTAAAAACTTCCGTAAACACGTATTTTTTTTTTCCTGGTGGGTTTCATGCATTTCTTTAGAACTATAATTTTTCACCAATTTAGTTATAAACAAAATTTTTGTTTAAAAGCTTTTATTTTTTTACCTTCCACTGCACAAATAATAACATTTTATTTTTAATAAATCAGTTAAACACTTGTAATCTATTGTATGCAAATATTTCCTCAAATTACCCTACTATATTTCCCCCCTTTAATTTATCAGCATTTAGATACATTGAAGAACAAATTTTTTAATCTTTCTTATTTTTTTTATAATGATATGTTGCATCCCATGAATTTGTTTTCATAATTTACTTTAGTATTATAAACATTGGACAAGCAATAACGCTTTGCTTATTGTGAAATATGAAATGATTTATTATGAAAAAGTGTTATGAAAATGTACTTTTTTTTTTTTTTTTTTTTCAGAAAATCTTTTTGGATTTTTTTTTTTTTAATATAAGTATTGCTTTTTTATTTATTTTTATTTTTCAACAGTACTCCCACCTTTTGAAGAAGATTTCTGTGAGCAAAGTTTATTGAAAACTGAGCCAATTTCTTATTAATGATATGATTATTTTGAATTCTGTGTAATGTTACCAATATGTTAATTAATTTTATTTTAATTTTTTAATGTCACAACTAAGCATATTTCAGAGGCAAAAACTGTAGATTTTTTTCTTTTTTTTCTTTACTTTTCTTTTCTTTTCTTTCTTTTTTTCTTATAAATCTAATTTATTTTCCCTCCCAGAACACAATTTTTGGAATTTTTTATTGTAGTTTTATTATTAATTATAATAATAGCTTAAATTTCAGTAGCTTAGAAGGAAAATTAATAAACAGGTAAAGGATAAATTTCAGCTCATAGCTACTATAAAATATAACGATAAACTGAATGTATAACTATATTATGTATTGAGTTTATTTTAAACTAAAATTTCAATAATTTGCATTATTAATATTATTAATTCAATAAATTAATAATGTATTATATAAAAAAATAATTTAATTTATGTAGTAAACTTATTAACTGTTTCAATAATTAATTAATAGCAATTACTTATCAACTAAGTGTTAAATTGTTTTTATTAAATATTTCTAATTTTTATAGTTCAAAAACAGCAACATATTATTAATTAATTATATTTAAAGATCAAGAAAAATATTACAAACTAAATAATAAAAAAATAAACAGCATATTTATCCCCAGAATCCTTATCATTTATATACATCCTAATAGAGTTAGAAACAGGTGATTATAGTAATTGAAGAATATTACATTTGCATTTACCCTGTAATAACTATTACATAGTTCATACTCGTTTAATAGTTCTTTAACAAGTAATTGATAGACTAGTTAATATTTATATAGCAATTCGTTTATATAGCTATTAGTTAATGCTTATATAACTATTAATAAAACATTTATTAAAAACAACCCCCCCCCCCTTACATCTGGCAGTTTTGAATATGAGAATTGGTTGGCCTATAGAACTACTGACTTTTTTAGCTCACAGGCTATCAAAGCCTAAGAGCTTATGTGCCCGCCCGTTCTGTATGTATGTATGTATGTATGTATGTACGTATGTACGTACGTAACGCGATAACTCTTGACAGAAATAACCGTTTTGCTTCCAATTTTGTTTATAGGTTCCTTGTGATAAGGCGCTTCCCTGATTAGTTTTGGGGATTGATTGTTTAACTATAAAGGGGGAAACGGGGGGGGCTAACCCCCCTTAATTAAGATAAATGGTTTTTTCATGCAGAATTGTCCAATTTTCTTCAAATTTTGTATATAGGTTCATTGTGATAAGGTTCTTTCCTGATTAGTTTTGGGGGTTCATAGGTTAAGTATAAAGGGGCTAACGGGGGGGGGGAATCCTCCCCCTTAATTTAGATAAATAAATTTTTCATGCAGAGTTATCCGATTTTCTTCCACTTTTGTTTATAGGTTCCTTGTGATAAGGCGCTTCCCTGATTAGTTTTGGGGATTGATTGGTTAACTATAAAGGGAGGGGGGAACGGGGGGCTAACCCCCCTTAATTTGGATAAATGGTTTTTTCATGCAGAATTATCCAATTTTCATCAAATTTTGTATATAGGTTCATTGTGATAAGGTTCTTTCTTGATTAGTTTTGGTGGTTCATAGGTTAAGTATAAAGGGGGTAACGGGGGAGTTAATCCTCCCTCCTTATTTTAGATAAATTATTTTTTTCATGCAGAGTTATCCGATTTTCTTCAAATTTTGTATATAGGTTCATTGTGATAAGGTTCTTTCCTGATTAGTTTTGGGGGTTCATAGGTTAAGTATAAAGGGGGTAACGGGGGGGTTAATCCTCCCCCCTTATTTTAGATAAATGATTTTTTTCATGCAGAGTTATCCGATTTTCTTCAAACTTTCTATATGGGCTCATTGTGGTAAGGGGCTTCCCTGATTAGTTTTGGGGGTTCATTGGTGAAGTGTAAAGGAGGGAAACGGGGGCTACCCCCCCCCCTTAATTTTGATAAATGGGTTTTTCATGCAGAATTATCCAATTTACTCCAAATTTTGTGTATAGGCTCATTGTGGTAAGGCACTTCCCTGATTAGTTTTGGGGGTTCTTTGGTTAAGTATAAAGGGGGGACGGGGGGCTAACCCCCCCCCCCTTAATTTAGATAAATGGATTTTTCATGAAGAATTATCCGATTTTTTCAAATTTTGTATATAGGTTCATTGTGGTAAGGCGCTTCTCTGATTAGTTTTATGGGTTCATTGGTTAATTATAAGAAGGAGAAACGGGGGATGGTTCCCCCTCTTAATATATTGTCGATTTCTTCATTTTTCGAGGGCTTATTTCAAATTCTTTGAAATAAGAATATAATTTACAGTTAGTGTGAATAGCCTGTGAGCTCAATGCCGTCAGTTTAACTGGGCAGTTTTCTTTTATAATAATGATTAATGATTTAGCTGTTTAAAGAATTTTTTATATTTTTCTGAGCATATATATATATATATATATATATATATGAAAGGATAAAAGTAAATGTTGGTTACATTCAAAAATAAAAATAAAAATCTAAAAGTTAAAATCCCCAAAACATTTTTTTCTAATACGCAAAAAAACAATACTTAAAACTAATTTACCAGGCATAAAGATCTTCAGCCATATATTTTAATCAGCTCTCATTAACATGACAGTTATTATATGAACCAAGAATGTAATCAAAATAGATATTTCTTATCAGAATTGCATCATAATATTTTGTAATATAAACAAATTGAGTTGTTCTTGTGATGCATGATTATTTAGGAAACAAATTATAAACAATGTATTATTATTGCATTTCAAAATTACTTCTAGATCATAAAGTTTAATAAATTTACCCTAATACGACAGTTATTGCGTTCAGATTAAGAAATCAAAGTGAATAATTATGTCCAGACAATAAATTCTAATTAATGTCAAAATAATAAATCCAGAATTACAATCAGATCATAAAGTTTAATCAACTTTTTTCAAAATGACAGTTATTGCATTCAGAGCAAGAAATCAAAGTAAATAATTGTGTGTAAAAGATAAATTCAAATTATTGTCAAAATGAGAAATTGGTGAGTATATTTTAGGTTATAAATCCAAATTAACTTTTGTCTGTTTGACAGTTATTAATATAATTGGTTCATAAATAACCTTTAAAATAAAAATTAGAAATGTCTGTTGTTGATGCAATGGGCAAGACCTATTGCATCATAAGACCACATTAATCAAGCCTTCTACCCAATTAAAAGTAAGTTCACGCCTATATTTGATTAGTTCACCCTCTGCTGGAGAATATGAGAAATGCCAAACAAAAACAGAGAGCATGAATTTTTCAGGTGCTTTTTAGCTTTTTGAGCCTTTTCTCCCTCTACAAACTCCTACCAGAAATGAAGGCTGCTCGGCCGTCCTGAAAATATCTAAATTAACTGGTTGAGCTCAATAATCCTAAATATGAGCCTGTAAATTTTCAGACTTTCAAATTTATCCTGGGTCTGACTTGGAAAAGGATCATATCGTATATAAAAACGAATAAAGTCAAATCCCAGGAAAAGGCTTTGTAGTTAATTATCCACGACTACACCAAGAGATAAAAAACCTGAAGGAGTCAGGCTTTGGAATATATTTCATGAAATCAAAAAAATAGATGCCAGTGATAATTTCGGTTATATATATATATATATATATATTAATTGGTTCATTTTACATTATTAAAAAGAATATGTCAGATATTAAAGTTAAGAGGGGCGGGGCGGAGGTAGGACTCATGGAATTTTTAATAAAATTAGCACACATAATAATTATAGTGCTTAATCGCCATGTGTACGATCGCATTTTCCCATTCATTCACTAAAATTATTAATTTTAATATGTTTCCTCCAATTTTTAATTATCCCCGTATTTTCCCGTGTCAGCGTTCTTAATTATCTGTATTTCAACGTATCTGTTGTGTCCCTATGATGTTTCTTTCTCATTTTGATCTTTCGGCGCACGCTGTTTTTTTTTTTTTTTTTTTTTTTTTTTTACGTTTCTCATTTCATTCAAAGCATATCGCAGCATAAGCCACATTTCGTGGGGAAATCATCATTGCCTCACCTGCTCCGTCGTTACCAGCAAGCGCACTCCAAGTGCTTGGCCGAGGGGGCCCCAGCACACGTTAGGTTATTGCTTTTTGGCGCGCGCCAGCAGTTAGCGTATTTTTGGGGTTTGCTCCGTTTCTGTACATCGCTATTGGGCGATCGGCTCGGCGCTTTGCTTCGGTGTACAAGTTAGTTATGTTGGAGCCCCGATAGATGGCGCTGTAGACCAAGGTTGAGCTTGACAGAGCTCCGTAAGATGTGCAAATAAAAGCAGTTTCCAGGTACGTGGAAGCCTCAAACATGGTCTTTACTCCATTATGAATGTTTAATCTTCAATTTTAGACTTTATGTGTCCATTTCGGCCCGTTAATTGATTAGTTATGTTCACTTTAAAATCTCATCTCTCACTCTCTCACTATGCATAATTCACCATAGTGTTAACATGGATTTCGACTGAAAAATCCGCCATTTTGGTGCTTTTTTCTCCATTTCTTTAAATTATAATATTTTTAAAAATGTCACTTCCCGTGCTCAAATGAGTAAAAACGCTCTTTATACCTCTTGAACATGTTTTTAAAATACCAAATTGGTACATTTTTCAAGTTTGTACTTTAATATTATTTCAGTACGCGTTTTGTACCTATGGTCTTTAATGGGAGTTTGTTCTTTAACTTTAATTTAACGCACTTCCTATTACCAGAATCTTTCAAAAATTTTAACTTATTACAACCATTTAGTTAATTTACCTACACTAAAATTTTTGTGAAGTTTCATCAACTTTCATAATTTTTTAGCTATTTTCAAAGTTTTTTGGGGTCACTAAGCATTTACTCACCACCTGTGTACAT